>JAAGNN010000030.1:3060931-3421395 GCA_012411365.1 Ameiurus melas | reverse complement strand
TTCTATACTATCTCAAACTCCGGCCGCGTGTCACTTCAGTCCGGCCCGCAATGGGATGTGAAAAAATAATATAATCTGACCCGGCAAATCTAATGATATTTTATAGCAGTTTCATGACAATTCAACCTTCCATTTAGAAATAATTAAAATAAAAGCACAATTCTGTTTTTAAAAGCATTTAGTTTGTTATGGCAAAGGTCAAAGTTGGCCAAAATGCAGGCAAGGTGCTGAAGAACAAAGATGAAGAACAAAATGGATGATGAGCACGGACTGTTTCAGGAAAGATGTTTAAAGAGGTTAATAGAAATGCTACCTGCCTGATATGCAATGAAAAAGTTGCAGTTTGAAGGAATATAATATCAAGCATCATTATTGGACTAAACAGGAGAGCAGTATAGAAGTATGAGGGAGATGAGAGAGCAACACGAGCCACGGCTACAGAGAGGATTTATATCTCAGCAAAGTATTTTTCATAAAGCTGAAAAGGATTCAGGTGAGGTGAGTTATGTGGTGAGTGAATTAATCTCCAAAGTCAGAAAGCCATTCACTGAAGGCCCGTTTCTGAAGAACTGCATAATGAAAGTTTTTCCAGAATAAAAGGGCTTGTTCAACAATATAGCGCTATTGCTAACACGGTGGCACAGCGGATCAACGAGTTATCAAGTGACATTTATGATCAGTTACGTGATGAAGTTAAACTTTCACTGCATACTCTGTAGAGCTTGATGAAAGCACAGATAAAACTGACAATGCTCAGATCGTAATTTTCATAAGGGGTATTAATGAGAAGTTCGAAGTGACTGAAGAGCTTCTAAGTTTGTGTCCAATGCACGGCCGCACCACATCCGAAGATACTTTTCAGGAGCTGTGTGACGCGTTTGAGCGTGCTCGTTTACCATGGAGCCGGCTGGTAGGCATTACAACATGTCTGATGTCCTGAAATGTATTAATTATATCAGATCCAGGGGTTTGTAGCACTGCCAGTTCAGGGTCTTTTTGCAAGAAATTGATTCAGCATGTGTTGATGTACTTTAATGAGGTGCGCTGACTCAGCAGGGGAAATGTCCTGAAGAAATTCTTTGAGTTGAGAACAGAGGTGAAGAGATTCATGGAAGATGGCAGAATGGATGTTCATGAATTTGATGATCCAAAATTGCCTTTCTAGTGGACATAACACATGAGCTAAACATCCTTAACCTGAAGCTCCAGGGCCCTGATCAGCTCATCACAGCAGCTTATGAAAACGTGAAAACTTTCGTCATAAAACTGAGATTTCTGCAAAAAAATCCCATCTTGCAGATCTCTTGTGGAGGAGGGCACATCATTCAGTGGTGATAAATATACATCTGTTATTGACAAACTACTGCAGAAATTTGATGAGCGCTTTGCTGCTTTCAAGGCACACTGACACTTTCCAGCTGTTTGCAGACCCCTTCTCAGTTGATGTGGAGAATGTCTTACAAATGGAACTAATTGACTTGCAGTGTAACAGTGAACTAAAAATGTAATTTCCCAGAACTGTAAGCACATATGCGTGAAAAAACATCAACAATGAAGTTTAATAAATGCAAGAACAGGTCCAGGATTACTGACGCCCATCTTGAAGCTGTAGGGTTTGACTACAACCTCCATCAGTGTAAATATATCTCAATTGTGTAAGAAGAAGCACCGTCAGGCAAGAATTAACTAAACAATAAAGCGTGTGTGTCTCTGTACATTTATGTTGAAATTGGTACCAAGTTACTATTAGATTGTTATGATCATGTTTACTACTAAATTTGTTTAATAAAATATGTTGGCAATGGTAATAAAAAAAAATGCTTTAAGAATATTGCACTTTCTTGGAGTACTTTAATGCTCTTGCGGCCCACCTATGAGACGACAGTAACAAAAGTGGCCCCAAGGCAATTTGAGTTTGATTTAGAATGTTTGTACTAACATTTTCAGTTACTTCCTGTTGCTACAATCTTAATACGAATAACTTTGTTGTGCTAAAGCCCCATCTTGCATTGCTCAGATTATACAACCCCCCGAAACCGTGCTACAACCCTGTTCAGATTTACTCATCTCTGTATTTAACAGTTATAATTACCCCAAAGCCTGAACATGCGCGGGAGAGCAGCGCTTCAGAAGTCCCCCACCACACAAACAAAGAGCGAGAGAGAAAGCGAAAGAGAGGAGATTGCTCTTTGTATGAGAAGTGAGTGGCTCTTAAAAGAGCCGTTGGGTTGATGAAGACGGCGGTAACGCGCTTTACTTGGAGCTGGTGTACTTGGTGACGGCCTTTGTGCCCTCGGACACGGCGTGCTTGGCCAGCTCGCCGGGAAGCAACAGGCGCACGGCGGTCTGGATCTCCCTGGAGGTGATGGTGGAGCGCTTGTTGTAGTGAGCCAGACGAGAAGACTCACCGGCGATGCGCTCAAAAATATCATTGACGAAGGAGTTCATGATGCCCATGGCCTTGGATGAGATGCCGGTGTCAGGGTGCACCTGCTTCAGGACCTTGTACACGTAGATGGCGTAGCTCTCCTTCCTGGTCTTTCTGCGCTTCTTGCCTCCTTTGCCGGCCGTCTTGGTCACGGCTTTCTTTGATCCCTTCTTGGGCGCGGTCTTGGCTGGATCGGGCATGATGCTGCTTCACGAGTAAACGGACAGAGAATGACCAGCACTCTTCGCACCCGCTCTATTTATAGACCCACATGCTAATGCCGCCCAGACAAGCCACCTTTGTTCGATGGCCACAAATTACCCCCCCCCCTCCCCCCCCCCCCCCCCCTTCCTTCCCCCCCTTTTTTTTTTTTTCTTCCCTCCTCCAGCCTTTGTTTCCCTTCCCGCCCTTTCAGGACAACGTGTAATAAAAAAAAAACAATTGTTTTTGTGTGTGTGAGTGTATGTGTGTATGTATGTATATATAATAAAATGTGTGTGTAGGAGGGCGAGATTATTATTATATTATTATTTATTTACACACACAAAGTAATTAAGTAAGTTTCTACTATAAACGCTTTCTAGCTCGTTTTAAATAAACACGGTATGAAAATAATTAATGCTGTGCGCATATATATAAAAAATTTGTTACAAAAATCATAGATTGTCTTTGTGTATACAGATAGAAATTACTTTCCAGTCATGCTATTTTTATACAGCATTTGATACATTAGTCTGACAGAAGAAAAAGGTTTTAGTCTTATTACACACACACACACACGGAACAGCTCTTTTTCTAGACATGTGGGTGGCTCTTAAAAGAGCCGTTGTCTTCGCGTCGTTCGGTGTTGGAGCGTTTATCCGCCGAAGCCGTACAGGGTGCGTCCCTGGCGTTTCAGAGCGTACACCACATCCATGGCGGTCACGGTCTTTCTCTTGGCATGCTCGGTGTGTGACGGCGTCGCGGATCACGTTCTCTCCAGGAACACCTTGAGCACAACGCGAAGTCTCTTCATAGATCAGACCAGAAATACGCTTTACACCGCCACGGCGAGCCAGACGGCGAATAGCCGGCTTGGTGATCCCCTGGATGTTATCGCGAAGCACCTTGCGGTGACGCTTAGCGCCTCCTTTGCCGAGTCCTTTACCACCCTTGCTTTTTTTTTTTTTTTAATTTTTATTGGAAAAAGGTTTCACATAGTTACATAATTTTCAACAAAACACAGTACAAAATCAAACACTCATTGGTTCATGAAAAGTCCATCTACAAAATAATAGAGTCCCATACACTTTGGTCTTTGAACAAGAGTTTGCTAGATTTTTTCCTTTTCAGTTCTGTTTGAATATTTTTAAAGACCACATCACTTGATACAAATTGTTTGTCAATAGTCATTCTACATCGTGTTTTCCACAGCTTGGATTTAGTCAAACACATGATATACCATAAGAAGTCATACTTACTTTTGGACAATTTCTCTTTGAAAATACCATAAAAAACTGAAACCATGTTAATTTCTATCTTTAAACCCATCGTTTTCATTTTGTCCCACACCTCTTTTGAGCGGTAACATTCTAATAGGAAATGTTCGAGTGTTTCTTCTTCATCACATTTAGGCATCGGGCATTTACTTGTTTTTACGAAGCAGCTCCATTTTACAACCGCTCTTACTGCGAGCCTTCTTACAGCGACTAACCAAGTTATATCCCTCATATGTTCAGACAGAATTTTATTCTGTAAATTTTGGAGACATTCTTTATTTTGGTCTCCCTCCAAATTTCTATAAGTCACGGGGTTACTATAAACTCGATCGACAATTAAAAGATATATTTCTTTGCTCGAGTCTTCCACCCAATTGATGTTTAGGTCTTTAAATTTGGTAGTAAAGTCGGAAAACATCAGCTTATAATATGGGATACTATTTCGCGATGGTCCTTTTTTAGATTTCCAGTTGGAGATGTTCCCTATCCACTCGGTTTGCCTGGCAATACCACTCGCGATGATTTTGCACACTGCTATTTTAGTCTTTAGGGATATGTCGACAGCCCCAAGGCCTCCCAGTTCTCTTCTCTTAAAAAGCAGCTCGCGTTTTGTAACTTCACAAGTTGTGTCCCATATAAAGTTACAGCATATTTTGTGAAGTCTTTTTACCCATCCATCTGTTGGAGGTAAGATACATGATAAAAACAGTATTTTTGATAATAGGAAAGTTTTTATAATATTTATTCTCGTTTTATAACTTAGATTACACGATTTCCATTTTTCAATTTCATCTTGTATTATTTCTTCTTTTTTTGACCAGTTATGGTCGACACAACCATTATTATCTATATATATACCTAAAATCTTTAATTGCTGAACTTCTGGGACATCTATGGTAAATTTGTTTTTTTCATTTCCAATCCAGACACATTCCGTTTTAGCTTTATTTAAGGAGGCTCGGAGACTTGCTCGTATCGTTAAAATATTCAAAGATAATGTCTAGTTCTTGTTTAGTTTTCACAAATAAAGTTATATCATCAGCATAAGCAGAGATCACGACTCTGCTCTTTCCTAGTTTAAGCCCTTTAAGTCTATGGTCATTTTGGATTTTTTGGACGAGTGGGTTTATAGATAGAATATATAGGGCCGCGCTCAGAGGGCACCCTTGCTTTACACCACGCAGAATTTCAAATGGTTCAGTTAAGGAACCGTTAACATTTACTTCCACTGTTGACTTAACATAAAGACATTTAATCATATTAATAAAATTTTCAGGAAATTGATATAGTTTTAAAATCTCCCACAAATAATCTCTTGAAATGTAGTCAAATGCTTTTCTTTGGTCCAAAGCCACAATGTAAAAGCTGTCACCATTTTTATCAAAGACTAGTTCTCTTAAAGTGTTCAAATTATCCCACATAAATCTTCCCTTAATTGCACATGTTTGTTGTTTAGCTATTATTACATCCAAATGGTCACTCATCCTGTTCATAATGATCTTTGCAAATATTTTATAGTCAACATTCATTAGGGTGAGATGTCTCCAGTTATTGATATCACACGTTTCACCTTTTTTATACAACAAAGATAAAACGCCTTCATAGAATGAGTCATGCATGTAACCTCTAGCGATCCCATTATTAAAGACTTGTGTTAATAATTTAGCCAAATCTATGGCGCATGCATGATAAAAATCAGACGGGAGACCATCTTTCCCTGGGGACTTTTTTAAATTCAATTGTTTAATGGCATCCACAACCTCAGCTTCTTTGATTTCCTCACCTAAGCTCATAGAAGGCGGGTCGACACTGTTTTTAACGTTCAAGAAAGTTTTTAAAAGATTATCATCTATTTCAATTGAGTTATACATGTTTGAACAAAGGATCCGAACAGTATCTCTGACATCTTTAGGATCTTCCACTATAGTTCCATTGTCTGATTTAATGGCTTCGATATATTGACTTTCTTTCCTTTTGTTAAATAATGTGATTGCCTTTGCTTGATTTAAAAGCTCGTCGGAAATTATTCCTGCTCGGACTTGAATGTTCAATAAAAACTCATTATTAAAAGTTTCAATCTCTTTTTTCAAATCATTTAAATTGTTTTCTTCACTTTCATCTTTTATATTTTTCAGTTTTAGGTTTATATATTGTGTCATAATTGTATTGTACTTCTCATTTTTTTCTTTGTTAAAACATAGACATTTGTATTTAAGAAATTTTTTAATCTGAATCTTAAACACTTCCCACAAATCACAATAATTGGTAGTGAAGACATCTAAAGTTTTAATCCTATTAATTTCTTCTTTTAATTCTATAATCAATAAAGGATTTTTCAAAATTTGTGTGTTTAATTTCCAGTAGTTTCTTCTTTCTTCATTTTTAAATCTAATGCCACATATAACCGTCAAGTGATCAGACTCAACCAAGAGTTTCGTTGTGTAAGATTTTGCCTCAAAATTATTATTAATATATATCCTGTCAATTCTAGTTTTACATGTTTTATCGAACCTTGTAAAGTCGACTTTCTGTGGATATAATGTTCTAAATATATCGGTAAAGTGCTGATCATTCATTATAGCTTTAAGGACTCCACCTTCTCTCCTAATTTTACATATCTTGGAAGAAATTTTATCATTGTCATCTGTTATTGTATTAAAGTCACCGCATACGATGGTATAGAAGCCGACGCACAGGAGCATTTTAAGTTTTTTAAAAAGCCGAATTTTTCCAACAGTATCTTGTGCTGTGTATACATTTATTACTCTAATTTTTTTTGCACAATAAAATATGTCTATAAACATTAATCGGCCTGGTATTATTTCACGGCTCTTAATTATTTTAAATTTATTGCTATAAAATAAGGTTGCAATACCATCAGCTTTACTTTCACCTATTGAAAAGATTGAAGGACCTTTGATCCATAGACTTTGAGCGTCCTGTACGTCTGCAAAACTACTTAATCTAGTCTCTTGTATACATAAAATATCAACATGTTCTCGACTTAATATATTTAACTTTTTCACTTGATTAATTTTTGCCTGAATCCCTCTAACATTACATGTTGCAACAGTTAAATTTGAAAAAACCATACAAATTTAGCGATAGACCTTTTCCGATAGATATAATTGTATGTCCATTAGTCCATATTTTCTCAACATTGTGTGAAAAAAAAGAAAAAGAAAAACAAAAAGGGGAAAGAAAGGTAGGCAATATTCATCATTCTTTAACCTTTTTTGCATTATCAATATCTCCAGGAGAATTCCTCTTTCGTCTTTGGCGTTTGGATGTACAGACTAAAGTGTTTTTACCTTCCGTCAGCATGGGAGTGTCCGCAGGGTCACCTGTGTTGTCGGCGATTGTCTGTGTTGCTCCATTTTCACCGGCTGGATGCGATGGCTCCTCTCGAGCCTGTAGACTTCCTGTAAGTGTAGAAATGCTATGAGTCACTCCAGTCTCTCCATCTGAGCTTGTAGGCTCTTCTGGGGTTTGTAGACCTCCTTCAGGGGTTGAGTCGATCCGAGTCTCGCCAGCATCTACAGCTGACAGCGCCGGAAACTCCGATGCTTGCCGTTTCTCCACAGACGGAAAACTGGGCGGAGATACTCCGCTGCTTCCAGCAGGTACTTCCGGCGTTTTCCGTCTCCCTTCCAGAATCAGAGATTCGGCACTGCTCTCAGAGTCCTCGCTGTCGCTGGTATCGTGTGCTGCTTGAATCGCTCTCAGATGTCGAGTCGTCCTCACTTGTTTGTGGTTTATTTTCTTCCCGGGTTATTTTCATCTTTATCCTTTGTTTTGGTCTCCGTGTTCTGTGCACTTTGTGTTGTCTGGTCAATGTCTTTTTGGGTTTTCTTTGGCATTCTTAATCTATAGCTGTAAGAACTTGGACACTGGAAATATATATGCCCTGTTTCCTTACATAAATTACATACTTGAGTGTTTGTACAACTCTTTCCCTTGTGGCCAAAGCTTCCACATTTCCAGCACTTTGTTTTCTCACAGTCCTTTGCCTGATGGTCAGAATCATTACATATGAAACATCTCTTTGTTTGGCCGGGATATGTAATTGTTCCATTGTATGGACCCATGGAAATGGAGTTTGGAATCTGGAATATACTCTCGCGTGGTTTTTCTTAAGTTTTATCTTGTATCTCCTGACTCCATACCATATCCCGAACTGGTCCAGCGGCTTGTCGACGGGTTCAATATCTCACCAAACCTTAAGAGGTATTGTTCTACGTCTGAGTCAGCAATTCTCCCAGTCCAAAACTTAACTACGATACTCTTATGCGCTTTGTGGAGATGTATGTAGTCATCTCCCAGTGTTTCCAGATATTCACTTCCTGGATTATTGTTGAAAATTTGAGAAAATGTTTGAAGTGCCTGTTCTTTGGTAAAACATATCTCATACTCTTTTCTATTAGGCATTGCAATAAAAGAGTAGACATCTGTAGTCGTTATCCATTGACTACTTAAAAGGTTTATACCAACTTCAGACCTGTCCGGGGCTTCTCCTTCTCCGTTGTAGCGGAGTTCGACCCACCGCCTCCCCCCGACGGCGAGGAGGCCTCCCGGGTGACATACGGGACCCCGGTGGCGATAATTATCACCTCGTTAAAGGTGTTTCTGTTGTTGGTGTTAAAGTCTTTAGTTTAAAGTTAGTAGCAAAAGGACCACTTGCTAAGGAGAGTATTAAATACCACCCTTGCCTCTTCCAGACATAATGCTACTCTCGAAGTCAAGCCGCTTAATAAAAATATTCGCGCAGCGCCCACCTATATATATCCACACTCGACAGGACCTAGTTGAGAACAGGCGTGGGGGCGGGCCTAACGCCAACGGTCACACAATAGGTCTTTTAATCGAAAACAAACTCTAGGCACGGCACGGCGCTCTCTCTCTCTCTAAAAATTATTAGTATTATCAGTATTAATGTTTTGGTTCCATTAGTAGCAGTATTTGAAGTACAATACAATAGTAAGGAACTTTGGGTAAAGCATACATATTAAAGCATACAGCCAAAACCCTCATCAGTGTAAGGAGGTTAGAAAAAGCCGTCTGTGTTTGTACAACACTGACATTACTGTTTCAAACACAAGACGTTCCTTTTGAGCACGTCCTTGGACTCAAGGCCCGTATATACTACAGTCCTACGTCCACTGCATCTACAGTTCGCTCATAGCAGCACAAGCCTTTATTAGTAGGTCCAGCATTCAGCGGATCAGCACCAATGTCTGTGTTCACTTTGAAGCAGCCCACATTCTACCACACAAGTACTTCACTAACTTACAAGCACCATAGAAAGGAATGCAAACACAACTCTCAGGCCTTGCTTTATCAGCTCTCACAAATGCACAATATAATTTACTCCCTCTTTCTTACCAGTTCAACTCTAACTTCATCACCACCCAAAGAAAGCACTGCTGGTTAGTTTTGTTTACTTTCAGTATCTCAAATTCAAATTCTACAGTTCGTTCTCTATTGTGGTGGGTTCATAATGAAACTGCCAGATTTGTTCATGAGCACCAGCGTTCATGTTCATTCTCATCATTGTGCCTTTGTAACTTCACATCACTATCTAAAAATATCTATTTTTTTAAATTCCAGATTTTCAATGTATTTTTGTGTGTGTGTGTGCGTGTGTTTGTGTGTGTGTGGTTGTGTGTGTGTGTGTTTCTGTATTCTACTATACTGTATTCTTACCTTGCTGATGGGTCAGAATAGTGTTGTGGTTAAAAATATACATAAAATAAACACGAGGGAGACCTAATATCAGTAATATGTAAGTTTATTGAAAATCAGCAGTGAGATGCACGATCTGATCGAGAGTGCTCAGATCCAAATCCAGCCCTTCCAATAAAGGAAAGAAGGAAAATGACGGGCACCTAGACACAAAGAAGCGGTATTTGGCGGATATATATATATTGATGAACAGAATTCGCATTTTGGGATCAACACACTAGGATTTATTAGTCACAGAGAAATATAAGATATAAGAGATTTAATGAAACACACACACACACACACACACACACAGATAAGGTCAGGCATACAGACATAGATAACACACACTCTCTCTGTCTCTCCCTCTCTCGCACACACATAACATTATAACTTTATAAGAATCCATTTGCTGTCCATTTGGTGTATCACTAAATTATTACTTAGTTTATTTAAAAGTAAAATGCACTTTGTTCTTCAAATGCAAATAAGTTTGACTCAAATGACAGTCTATAACAAAGTTTTTAAAAAATGAATCAAAAAGCTTCCATTTACATTTTATACATACATAAATATATACATATAAAATACAGGTATGGCATAAAATACAGACTGGGCAAAAGTCCATTAGTCAGTGAAGCGCTAACAAATTCTGAGAATTTAATCAGGGTAAATCCTACACTTTATATCCGTGCACACTTACAAACATTCTGCATTCCTCAGAATGCATACCTGATCTCTAAAAACACTTTTGAAAATTCCTTTTGGCTTCATCACCACCCACCATTTTTTTGGGGTTGGCACATTTGAATGAGTTAAGTAACACATTATGTTTTGTAAAATATGTGATATATTTCAGATAATATGTTTCATAGTCTAGACCTGGGCTTCCAGAAAAGTACTGTAAACACATAACGTAACACATAATCCAGTACGATGAAATTCTTTGCTTAGAATTGTAGGTTGCAGAGTATAAATGATTAAACCTTGGGTTGTTAAGCTTCCTATGATTTTGTTTAGAAAATTCAGTTCCATATAGTAGACAAACATCTGCTTATGTTTGAATCAATTCACCTAATATTTTATTTTTTTCTGTATGTGATCCAGACTGAGATAGATTCTAAAAAGATTTTATACAAGTGTAAATCTTTCCAAGCCACACTGAATAATCAAATCCCTTCCTTATACTTTCCACCATAACAGCATTCAAAAGCACTAGAGCTGGAAAGAACAACACAAAGATACTAACCAAGTGATATGATTATCACTCTTTAGCCCTTGTTTAGTTTGTCTATGTGTTTGTCTCTGTTTCTTTGTTTCTTCGTAAAATCTTATAGTGTGTTTCTAGCATCCAAGCCTTGTTTTCTCCAACCCCAATTCTAAAAATCTCATAAACCCATATTTATTCACAAAAGAACACAGAAAACATCAATTGTTTTATCTGAGGAAATGTATAATTTTTAGGGAAACATAAGGTAATACTGAATATGATGGCAGCAACACGTCTAAAAAAAAAAAAAAAAAGTTGGGACAGCAGATGTTTACCACTGTGTAGTATCCCCTCTTCTTTTAACAACAGTGTGTATAAGTCTGGGAACTGAGCAGACCCGTTGCTGGAGTTTTGGGAGAGGAAGGTTGTCTCATTTGTGTCTGATGCAGAATCCTAGCTGCTCAACAGTCCTCGGTCATCTTTTTTCATTTCATGAAGCACCAAATGTTTTCAATTGGTGAAAGGTCTGGACTGCAGGCATTGTGTATCATACAGTATTTAAAATAATTATTTTAAAATAGGACACCAATTTAAAAAAAAAAAAACAATCAATCAAATATGATTTATTTTGACCCACTTTATGCATGTGTGTAGGTTTTTTGGTTCATGCATTCTAGGGTTCATATGTTGCTTTAAGTATGATAACCGTGTTATACGAACTTTGATATGATATACTTATACAGTGAGGGAAAAAAGTACTTGATCCCCTGCTGATTTTGTACGTTTGCCCACTGACGAAAAAATGATCAGTCTATAATTTTAATGGTAGGTTTATTTGAACAGTGAGAGACAGAATAACAACAAGAAAATCTAGAAAAACGCAGGTCAAAAATGTTATAAATTGATTTGCATTTTAATGAGGGAAATAAGTATTTGACCCCCTCTCAATCAGAAAGATTTCTGGCTCCCAGGTGTCTTTTATACAGGCAATGAGCTGAGATTAGGAGCACACTCTTAAAGGGAGTGCTCCTAATCTCAGCTTGTTACCTGTATAAAAGACACCTGTCCACAGAAGCAATCAATCAATCAGATTCCAAACTCTCCACCATGGAGCTCTCCAAGGATGTCAGGGACAAGATTGTAGACCTACACAAGTCTGGAATGGGCTACAAAACCATTGCCAAGCAGCTTGGTGAGAAGGTGACAACAGTTTATTGCTATTATTTGCAAATGGAAGAAACACGAAAGAACTGTCGATCTTCCTCGGCCTGGGGCTCCGTGCAAGATCTCACCTCGTGGAGTTGCAATGATCATGAGAACAGTGAGGAATCAGCCCAGAACTACACGGGAGGATCTTGTCAATGAACTCAAGGCTGCTGGGACCATAGTCACCAAGAAAACAATTGGTACCACACTACGCCGTGAAGGACTGAAATCCTGCAGCGCCCTCAAGGTCCCCCTGCTCATGAAAGCACGTGTACATGCCCGTCTGAAGTTTGCCAGTGAACATCTGAATGATTCAGAGAACAACTGGGTGAAAGTGATGTGGTCAGATGAGACTAAAATGGAGCTCTTTGGCATCAACTCAACTCACCTTGTTTGGAGGAGGAGGAACGCTGCCTATGACCCCAAGAACACCATCCCCACGTCAAACATTATGCTTTGGGGGTGTTTTTCTGCTAAGTGGACAGGACAACTTCACCGCATCAAAGGGACGATGGACGGGGCCATGTACCATCAAATCTTGGGTGAGAACCTCCTTCCCTCAGTCAGGGCATTGAAAATGGGTCGTGGATGGTTATTCCAGCATGACAATGACCCAAAACACACGGCCAAGGCAACAAAGGAGTGGCTCAGGAAGAAGCACATTAAGGTCCTGGAGTGGCCTAGCCAGTCTCCAGACCTTAATCCCATAGAAAATCTGAGGAGGGAGCTGAAGGTTCGAGTTGCCAAACGTCAGCCTTGAAACCTTAATGACTTGGAGAAGATCTGCAAAGAGGAGTGGGACAAAATCCCTCCTGAGATGTGTGCAAACCTGCTGTTCAACTACAAGAAACGTCTGACCTCTGTGATTGCCAATAAGGGTTTTGCCACCAAGTACTAAGTCATGTTTTGCAGAGGGGTCAAATACTTATTTCCCTCATTAAAATGCAAATCAATTTATAACATTTTTGATATGCGTTTTTCTGGATTTTCTTCTTATTCTGTCTCTCACGGTTCAAATAAATCTACCATTAAAATTATAGACTGATCATTTCTTTGTCAGTGGGCAAACGTACAAAATCAGCAGGGGATCAAATACTTTTTCCCTCACTGTATAATATAGACAGTAGTTTCTAATAAACATACTGGTTCTATTTTTTATTAAATACAGCTTATAGTATCTACTGACTGTACTTCTCCTTGAAGCAGCATGCTCGCGTGCGCATATGCGTGTTGTGATATTTGAACATGTGCTCTTTGTTTTTGTTTCTGTCATTGGCTGGGGGGCACGTGTGTTTTGTTTATGTTCGCTGGCGACCCCCCCCCGTTTCTGTCATAGGTTGTATCCCCACGTGTGTCTGTATTATTCCCAGGTGAAATCTGTTTAAGTTCATTCATGCCGGTTTATATACTACGCGCCGTACTACTACACGGCGCGGTTAATTAACCATAGTATCACGTTCCTTGTTAGTTATAGTTCACGCTGGGTTATCCGCTCCCAGATCATTGTCATAGCTCACGTTCATGTTTATGCTCATGTTTGTTTTCCGTGCTGCGTTGTTACTATATATGCCTTCCCCCTTTGCTTGTTTTCTGACTACGCCTTTGGATTACGTTTTGGATTTGTCTGCCTGCCTCTTGTAAATAAACTACACTCGTTCTTAAGTGCACTTACCTCCTTCCTTCATCCGCTCCGTCACGAGTTGTGACACTGACCTAGACGTATTACCTGAATGTTACCCGTACCTCCAGCTCACTCCTGTAATTTACAGTTGAAATTACTCGATCTGGCAACCCGATATTCAGGTCTCACCATCAGCACTTACTGTAGAACAGCTGGACTACAGAGGTGCAACTACAGCTGCTGATCACTCCAACTATTCAACATTTCCCCTCTACAGTGTATAAACACGACACACTATTTAACCGTGTACCAATCCTCCCCTCACACACACACATTTACATTTACATTTATTCACTTGGCAGACGCTTTTATCCAAAGCGACTTACAAATAAGCAAAGCAATATATCAAGCAGAGAACAATACAAGTAGTGCTACTATACAAGATCCATTAATTGAATACCAGAGGAAGCAAAGTTTTTTTTGTTGTTGTTTTTTTCCCTCTAGGAGTTGGTTAGGTGTTCACGGAAGATACACACAACACTACAAGTTCCCTTAGTGCTTATAACATTGGTACCGAAAGGTTTCCTTTTTTTAATATAATTTTTTTGTGCCAGATCAACAAAATATCCTCCAATATGTTTATCCATGAAAAGAGTGTGAAAAAGAACACATGCACGCTACTTGTAGAATAGACTACAGTATTAAATAACTCAATTATATTTAAGTATGTTTTTACATCACATGTCTGTCCAGTGAAGTGATTGACCAATGCTAATGATAATTTGACAATAATAATAATAATAATAATAATAATAATAATAATAATAATAATAATAATAATAATAATATCATTATTATTTCATAGTGCATGATATTTTGTATTTGTAGTGTAAAACATTTGTGTTGGCTTACATATTGGTAGACATTTTCTAATTTAAAAACTATAAGCTTCAGAGCAAGGGCACTACCCATAGTGTTAAGCTAACGTAACATGAAGTTCCCTTTGAAAGGGAATACAGCCAGCCACTATTGATCTGAGAGCGCACTGTGCTAAAAGTGTGTCACATTTTTATTTGACAGTTTTATTTAGAATTAAAGAAACCAGAGTGAAATTTCATTATCCTGAATATCCAGTTACACAAATGGAGAGGCGAGTTTAGATTTGGCTAAATAAATCATACAATCTAGAAACAAACAAGTGGGATATAATCAGTGGTTGATTTCAGACACAATCATTCGTGATATTTGTAATAATTCTGCTGTTGGTTTGAGTTGAGCACTGACAATCAAATTAAATGAAGAAGAAGAAGAAGAGGAAGAAGAAGAAGACAGTATTTAGTGGTTTGGGTTTTACAGTGGCGTGATAAGAAGACATCCTCAGAGACTGCTTCAGTGTCCTCCCAGGAATCCATAACTAATCACAGACTGAAGTGTTTCAGAGACATTCTAGACATTCTGTGTAATGAGAATTTATTTATTGAGTCTTAGTTACAGATTATTGTATATGTTGCATGTTAAATAGGATTCTGATACTAACAATGGGAAATGTTGACTTAATGGAATGAACAAGGATGAGCCAAATAAAAATAGAAAATCCCATAATTGTCTCACATAAGTAAACAAACACAAATAAACAAACAAACAAACAAATGAATTAAAATCCCATTAATATTTGGTAATGAGCTGTACTGAGAATAATTCTTCTACAAACATTGGATTCTCAAGCAGGTAATATATATATATATATATATATATATATATATATATATATATATATATATATATATATATATATATATATATATATATTTATTTATTTATTTATTTATTTATTTATTTATTTTCTATCAACATTAGGGGGGTATAGAAATGTTTATTAGTGAGTGAACTTTTTTATGATAAATATACTGCTATGTATATTACATAATGTGTGTTTGTTTTTAGATGATGATGAACAGTGCAGAAGAGCCGTGTATTGACCTTTATGTGAAAACTAGACAATGCACAGTAATAACGCCGATGAGCTGTGTCTGTGTACAATAGCACAAATCTTCCTTCTGTTCCGGGCGGCGTTGTGTGTTGTGCTGGATGGAGCTTGACTGCCCTCGTGTGTCCACCCTCGGGAACGGCAATTTCCCCCGAAGCGATATTCTGGGAAAGAAATCTGACATGATATTACTATTAATCTCTGTCTTCTTTTTTTAACCCGTTCAGGATAATTATTGTTGCAATGTAATAATGTATAATACATTACCTTTATCTTTGCAATTTCAACTAACATTAGAAATGCATTTCTATTCTCAACGCTGCTCCTGTGTAACTTAATGCGTTGATGGCCTCATCTGTTTCACTCGAGAAAATCCAGAACTAAAGAAGATTGCAATGTTAATATTATATTAGAAAAGAATGTGTGTACTTTATGATGTTGATGAATATACTGCTATGTACATGATAAAATGTGAATGTTTTATTATTGTTTAAACTATGTTGGCGCACACACACACACACAGACACACACACACAGACAGATATAGTGAAATCGGAGCAGCGAGCCATAAGATCCGTTATTTTATACAAATTATATACAATTTTATTTGTATAGCGCTTTTTACAATAGACATTGTCTCAAAGTAGCTTTACAGAAATATCAACATGGTAAACAGATATTAAAGGTGCGAATTTATCCCAACTGAGCAAGCCACTGAGTGGCGACGGTGGCGAGGAAAAACTCCCTTAGATGTTTTAAGAGGAAAAAACCTTGAGAGGAACCACACTCAGAAGGGAACCCATCCTCATCTTGGTAACAACAGATTGTGTGAAAAAGTTCATTATGGATTTATCTGTTGTCTGTATGGCCTTATGAGCAGCCATAGTCCCAGCAGTCTGGAATTGGAGTAGATGAGAGCTCCATCCAGAGGTAGGACATCCAAAACGGATCAGGCAGATCCGGAGAGCAGAAGGGATCAGGATCTCTAGTATGTCCATGAAATTGTGTGTGGCTCGACAGAAGGACAGAGGGAGCGAAAAGATTATTAGGACTGTCCTTAGCATACAGAAAGTCTAGTCAGGGTAGGCTTGAGTAAACAAATACATTTTAAGCCTAGACTTAAACACTGAGACTGTGTCTGATTCCCGAACACTAATAGGAAGACTGTTCCATAACTGTGGAGCTCTATAAGAGAAAGCTCTTCCCCTGCTGTAGCTTTCACTATTCTAGGTAATGTCAAATAGCCTGCATCTTTTGATCTAAGTAGGCGTGGCGGATCATATAAAACCAGAAGATATTAGATATTGTGGTGCGAGACCGTTTAGTGCTTTATGGGTTAATAAAAGTATTTCATAGTTAATGCGAGATTTTACTGGGAGCCAATGCAATGTGGATAAAATCGGGGTGATATGGTCGTTTCTTCTGGTTCTAGTTAGGACTCTAGCAGCTGCATTCTGGACTAACTGGAGCTTATTTATATTCCTACTGGAACATCCAGACAGTAAGGCATTACAGTAATCTAATCTAGATGTGACGAATGCATGAACTAATATTTTTGCATCATGTAGTGACAATATGTTTCTTATCATAGAAATATTTCTGAGATGAAAGAAGACTATCCTAGTAATATTATCTACATGAACATCAAATGATAGACTGGAGTCAATAATCACTCCAAGGTCTTTCACTGCTGTACATGATGAAACAGAAAGTCCATCCAGAGTAACCATGTGATCAGAAAGATTACTTCATAACCCTGATCAGAGGTCAGTATTAGGTCATTTACTACTTTAACTAATGCTGTCTCTGTGCTATGATGAGGTCTAAATCCTGACTGATACATTTGATGAATGTTATTCCTATGTAAGTACGAGCATAACTGCTTTGCTACAATCTTTTCTAAGATCTTGGAAGTGAAGGGGGGAGATTTGATATAGGTCTATAGCTGGACGATTGAGAGGGGTCAAGGTCAGGTTTTTAAATCAGGGGTTTAAAAACTGCTAATTTAAGTGATTTAGGTACATAGCCAGTGCTAAGGGAAGAATTGATTATATTTAAAAGTGGTTCAATTACTCCTGGACAAATCTGTTTAAAGAAATATGTAGGTATGGGATCTAGTATGCAAGTTGATGAATTTGTTGAAGAGATTAATAAAGCTAGTTCAGTCTCTCTAAGTGCAGTAAAACATGCTAAACATTGATCTGATATTGCTATATTATCATCTATAGCGTTAGTTATAATACTGTCTGGCTTTAATTTAATAGTCTAAATTTCACATCTAATATTTTCAATCTTATCAATGAAAAATTTCATGAAATCTTCACTGCTATGTAATGATTGAGTGTTTCTCTCTGTAGTGATTTTTATTCCTAGTTAATTTTGCTACTGTGTTAAATAGAAATCTAGAATTGTTTTTGTTGTCTCCTATTAAGGTGGAGAGAGTGACTTTTCTAGCATCGCTAAGAGATTTCCTATAGTTCAGTAGGCTCTCCTTCCATGCTGTTTGATATATTACCAATTTGATTTGACACCATTTACGTTATAATTGTTGAGTGGTCTGTTTTAAGGTATGCGTTTGATCGCTATACCAGGGTGCTAGTTATTTCTCTCTAATTTTCTTTTGAGTGGAGCCACTCTATCTAGTGTGTAGCGGAGCGTTGACTCTAAGCTTTCAGTCGCCTGATTGAGTTCTATCGGATCAGATGGTGATCCAAATCTAATTGATATTTCTGAAGCTCAGTGCAATAGCTGATGTGAAAGTACGAAGTAATCTGTTCTGTGAAAGTTCTAGAACTAACCTGATGGTATGTTTGATGGTTGTTCCCTTTATGACGCCGTGAATCTCGAGGTTTTTAAATGTTGTGATTTAAAAAACACATTTGTTCTTCTTTATTTGTTGGTTTTTCTCGAAGTGAAATAGATGAGGCCACCTAGGGAACACTAAGTTGCCTACGAGCATTGATGAGAATGAAATGTCTAATAACATTAGAAATACATTAATAATGTTATTATGATAGAAATCAAGGTGTGTACTTTATGAATGTACTTCGCTGTATATTTTATAATGTTAATCATCACCATGATGGTTGATTATGTTTTAAATGTGTTGTGTTGGTGTGCTGTCCATATACCGTCTATCTGGCTGGCGGGCACACACATATAGTGAGATCGGAGCCGCGTTCCGAGTTCTAGAACTATCCTGATGGTATGATTGATGACTCCCTCTTTTATGACGGCGTGAGTTTTTAAACATTGTGGTGTCTGAGCTGGCCTCTGTATTCATTTGAACCGAGTTGTATTGAATCATTGGTGTATCTAATCTTTTCATTTGGTTTGTTTGATTGTGTACCTAGCATGTTTAAGAATTGACTTTGTCACAAAGCAGCTGTACAGATATCAGGATATGTAATTTCCATGCAAAAGAAAAGGAAACAAAAACCTTTCCACTTTCCATGTCAAGTGATGAGGGTATGTTCTTTAAAAATAAGATAATAAATTATTTGTATACAATTCAGAAGACCATCATGCAGAGGATTGTGGCCTACTGAAATGCTGGCAGTGTGGCCACAAATCGAAAGAATGCACCAACACTGCCTCCTGCACTGTGTGGAGAGCTGGGTCACATTTTTTTTCCCACCCAAGATCATACGCTAACCGTTTTAAGAGAAAGATTAGTCAAAAATCATCGATTTTGCCAGGCCAATCCCAAAAAAGAAGTAAAGATGAAGAGCAGGATATTGAAAAAACTAAAGGATCAACCACCATCAACGACAAAGATAAGCCAGACACTGTGGAATCCACTCTAAATTCAAAACAGGATCAGGGGAAAAATGTAAACTCTTTGTCCGACAGTGAAGACAGTATTTCAGCGGACAGTGACAGCGAGTCGGGAACATCAGATGAAGATGACACCCTTCTGAAGGAGTATCTGGGAGTAACTTCAGCGAGGATTCCCTAAATCCTGTTGGAGGACCCAACACATCACCCATATATGCCTTTTTCAGATTTAACTGTTGCTCCATGCAATGTTAGAGGTATACAGGCAAAAATGACTAGTTAAAAAGTCGAAATACCACCTACTGTAATCGAGACCAAGATGGAGAGCTCCACTTGCAGTCTAGCTGGTTGAATGTGGAAAACATTCGTTCATCAGCTTACCAAACCGGAAAGAGTTTGAGCTTTTTTCTAATAGTGAACGTGCTCTGATTGTCTTTTTAGAGCTATTTAATACCAATGAAGACAGATGGAAAGACTTTTGTCCCCATCAATATGGACATCAAGACGATTGACATCACATTTTGGACCGGCCGAATTATGGATGAAGATGTTGAACTTTATATTAAACGTTACTGAGACATTTTAAAACCCGTCGAGTTGATACTGATGGTACGGAGACCACCAGTATCAAGTTCAATTACGAAGAAAATGTAAATGGCCAATATGATAACATTCCAAACAGCACCTCTCTAGGCCTGTATAATGGACAGATTATTTATCAAGGACAAGTCGCTAGATGTTTTATTTGCCAATGTGAAGATCATCATGAAAAAATTGTGACCTTACTAAATGTGCACTTATATAGCGCTTTTATCCAAAGCGCTTTACACTGTGTCTCATTCACCCATTCACACACACACACACACCAGTGGTAGCAGAGCTGCCATGCAAGGCGCTAGCTTGCCATTGGGAGCAACTTGGGGTTCAGTTCCCTACTTAAGGACACTTCGGCATGTCTAGGCCAGGAATCGAACCGCCAACTCTACGATTAGCGGACAACCCGCTCTACCACCTGCGCCACAGCCGTCCACTGGCAATGTGGCCAATTGGGACATCAAAGGAATGTACAAACGTCTCTTCGTGCACTTTATGTAGAGCCTCGGGACATAATTTCTTTTCGTGCCCGAACTCCTACGCTAATCGGTTTAATTCAAGTATTCGCGAGAATCCTTCGGATCTACCGAATCAAGAAGTTAACATCACCGAGCAGGAAGCAGAAACACAGAAAAATAACCAAAGTGAATAAATTGTTACGTTCGTCGGCGAGGAGAGAACCAAGAATACGGAGTTTACATTACACGGGGGAAAAAGTATCCATAAAAAATATCCATAAAAAGGCTTGTGGCAAACTTTAGACGAGACTAAAGTTTGCCACAAGCCTTTTTATGGATATCTTTGAGAAATGGCTTTCTTCTTGCCACTCTTCCATAAAGGCCAGATTTGTGCAGTGTACGACTGATTGTTGTCCTATGGACAGACTCTCCCACCTCAGCTGTAGTTCTCTGCAGTTCATCCAGAGTGATCATGGGCCTCTTGGCTGCATCTCTGATCAGTCTTCTCCTTGTCTGAGCTGAAAGTTTAGATGGACGGCCAGGCCTTGGTAGATTTGCAGTGGTCTGATAATCCTACCATTTCAAAATGATCGCTTGCACAGTGCTCCTTGGGATGTTTAAAGCTTGGGAAATCTTTTTGTATCCAAATCCGGCTTTAAACTTCTCCACAACAGTATTACGGACCTGCCTGGTGTGTTCCTTGGTCTTCATGATGCTCTCTGCGCTTTCAACAGAACCCTGAGACTATCACAGAGCAGGTGCATTTATACAGAGACTTGATTACACACAGGTGGATTCTATTTATCACCATCAGTCATTTAGGACAACATTGGATCATTCAGAGATCCTTGCTGAACTTCTGGAGTGAGTTTGCTGTACTGAAAGTAAAGAGGCAGAATAATTTTGCACGCACCACTTTTCAGTTTTTTATTTTCTAAAAAAGTTTAAAATATCCAATAGATTTCGTTCCACTTCACAATTGTGTCCCACTTGTTGGTGATTCTTCACAAAAAATTAAATTTTATATCTTTATGTTTGAAGCCTGAAATGTGGCAAAAGGTTGAAAAGTTCAAGGGGGCCGAATACTTTCGCAAGGCACTGTAACATTAATGTGCCACAATATAACACAAGTAGGCATGAGAAAACTTGATATGGTCAATTATGACAGAATTTAGGAACATAGTGTGATTCATGACACAATAATTTACCTTCTGATAAACTAAATTAGTTTAATTTCACAGACTGTAAAAAACAACCATTAATAATACAATAAACAATAAACAAATACAAATACAATAAACAATTAAAAAACAAATATAATAAACATCAATGTTCAGTGTTTGAAGTCTGCTCGGCTAAAATATATTTAAAGCTACACCATTAGACATTTCCCACTGTCATGGATCTGGGCTGGAGTCAGTTCTTGACCTGCTCTGTGTATTATATATATATATATATATATATATATATATATATATATATACGAATAATCTCATATAGGACGTGATTGGGTGAGTTAATTTACCCGTCAGATTCAAAGCGTTTTAGTATAATGGTGTTCATTAGGGATGCTCTGATCATGATTTGTAGAGCCGATACCGGTCCAGATACCAATCTTTTTTTTTTGTTTAAGCATTAATCAGGAGGTCTTTTATAAACAGTTAAATGTAAGCTCTCTGCTCATGGTCACTGTTAATTGAATTAAAATAATAGCAGTAATAAATACTGTTGGTTAATTGATAATTAAATAAGCATAAAATATTTATTTTTAAAGATCTTAAACAATAGAGAGTCCTAATTAAAAGTAGACTAACACAAAAATTATCCATATTAGGAAAAATAAGGCTAATAGACTTCTTAGGAAATAACGAAATAATAATATAAATAATATTAAATGCAACCCATAGTAATTAAACATTATTTCATTTTATTTATATTTTATGAAGTTATTATAATATCTATTTTTTTATCTATATTTGTAGATGTGTTTTGGATTCGTCGTTTTTTTTATCCCAATTGTATTATACACAATTCCGAGCAGGTCACTTCGCACCGATGCAAAAAAAAAATTTTTATTACAGTCAACACAGTACTTCAGTCGCAAATGTGAGTTAAATAGTTGCACTATGGAGCCCTGAGTTTACCTGCAAAGTTTTTCCCATTCGGCGTGATCAGGTTTAATGTCTCCGAAAACCTCTGTAATGCCATTTAGCATCGTACTAGATAGGGTCATAATTTCCCACGCGCAAGCACTGGAGCCCGCCAAAGAAACCTGCAACTCCGTTTCCGGGTTTTGGCACTACAAAACAACGTCATCCCTGCACTGCGCTATGTGATTGGCTGTAAGTTTAGGAAGCGCTTGATTTGAGTGGAGAAAACAGTGGAGTTTTCTATGAGCGGAGGATGAACTTTAAACATCAATATCGCAGTCGATCATGTTCATTTAATCGTGGGCAGTCAAAATCATAATCGCGATCGATATTCGATTAATTGATCAGCCCTAGTATAAACCAATAGAAATTGATGATGGTCTATTGAGAACGTTCTTAAATTATGAATATGATATAGTCGCGATCCCTACTAAAATAGGTGACAAAATTCAAGAGTGAAGTGATAGCTGCCATTAAACAACTAAATCTAAAAACATCGGCAGGGAAAGATGGCCTCTCGTCTGAATTTTATCATACATGTTCTCTAGTAGGGATGTCACGAGAACCGAAACTTTGGTAAAAAGTCAGTACCAACATTTTTAAAAGGTGACAGTACTTGTTTGCTGCAGTAGCGTAATTACATAATGAATGTACCGAGGTTGCAATTCTTCCGGAACTGAACGGGGCAGCAAAAACGCACAAGTGTTTTAGCCGTCCACAAGTGGTAAAGAAGAGCGCCAACAACTCAACTCGCAGTGTTTGGAGGAGGAGGAATGCTGCCTATGACCCCACGAACACCATCCCCACCATCAAACATGGAGGTGGAAACATTATGCTTTGGGGGTGTTTTTATGCTACGGGGACAAGACAACTTCACCGCATCAAAGGGACGATGGACGGGGCCATGTACCATCAAATCTTGGGTGAGAACCTCCTTCCCTCAGCCAGGGCATTGAAAATGGGTTGTGGATGGGTATTTCAGTATGACAATTACCCAAAACACATGGCCAAGGCAACAAAGGAGTGGCTCAAGAAGAAGCACATTAAGGTCCTGGACAAGAAACGTCTGACCTCTGTGATTGCCAACAAGGATTTTGCCACCAAGTACTAAGTCATGTTTTGCAGACGGGTCAAATACATATTTCCCTCATTAAAATGCAAATTAATTTATAACATTTTTGACATGCGTTTTTCTGGATTTTTTTGTTGTTATTCTGTCTCTCACTGTTCAAATAAATCTACCATTAAAATTATAGACTGATCATTTCTTTGACAGTGGGCAAACGTACAAAATCAGCAGGGGATCAAATACAAAACCCTCACTGTAGTGTTTGTTAGTATTATACTGTCCTGTTTAAGGACACTACATATAGTGTTAGTATTATACTGTCCTGTTTAAGGACACTACATATAATGCTAGTATTATACTGTCCTGTCCTTTCTGTAAAGCTGCTTTGAGACAATGACTATTGTAAAAAGCGCTATACAAATAAAAATTGAATAAATTGAATTGAACTGTTTAAGGACACTACATATAGTGTTTGTTAGTATATTACTGTCCTGTTTAAGGACACTACATATAGTGTTAGTATTATACTGTCCTGTTTAAGGACACTACATATAATGTTAGTATTATACTGTCCTGTTTAAGGACACTACATATAGTGTTTGTTAGTATTATACTGTCCTGTTTAAGGACACTACATATAGTGTTTGTTAGTATTATACTGTCCTGTTTAAGGACACTACATATAGTGTTTGTTAGTATTATACTGTCCTGTTTAAGGACACTACATATAGTGTTTGTTAGTATTATACTGTCCTGTTTAAGAACATTACATATAGTGTTTGTTAGTATTATAACAAGTTGTTGTTAGTACTTGACAAGTTTTTGTTGTTGTGTTGTATTTTTTTATTATTATTGTAGCATTGAAACCTACTTGTTGTTTTTTTTTCATATTACATAGCCTGCACTGACTGACGTATTTCCTGAACATAAATTCACCAGACCTTCTCTTTGTGGATTGAACATGCCAGTTTTAATAATTCATAATACTAAAACCTGTCTCTTGAAAACTTGGTGAATTTAAATGAATGTATAGAGTGAATGAAACAAAGATAACAAATCTAATATCTCAATAATAATAATAATAATAATAATAATAATAATAATAATAATAATAATAATAATAATAATAATAATGTAATTTACAGAATTGGTCACTGAAAGAATCTTTTGATAAACCGAATCAAAAGTCACTGGGATCACTGGGAGTCACTGGGATGAATTGAAATTACCACGCATGCGCACTGCTGATCTGCTGATGCTGACCGCCTGGGGTTTTTTTTGGGGGGTTGTGCGCATGCAGGCGCAAGTAGAACAGAGGACGCGGATCGGGTAATGACACGTTTTAAAAAAAATTCTCAAAAACCACAAAAAAAGGAAAAACTTCTCCTGTAACAGAGGTTGTTGTTTGTTTTTGTAAAGGGCGGAGCCTTTGGGTCATGACCAAGTTCAGAATGGACCGCAGCCATGTCAGTGACCAATCAGGATGCGCGGCTGATTCAGGGGCGGGGCTTCCTGAACTTCAGGAACAAAAACAGTGCCAGAGAGACTGCAGCTCCACACACAGCGTTCTCAGAAGCTTGGAGTTGGTGTTCCTCGGAGTTTTAAGAAAGATGGCGGAAAACAGAGAAAAGGCGACGGATCAAATGAAGATATGGAAAGAAAGTAGAGGATCTCAGGTTTGCTTTTTTTTTATTATCTAAAGCTAGCATGAGTACCGTGTTCGCTGCGCAACGGATAATCTAGGCAAAGGTCACACAAGACAGGCTTCATGTCCCTGTAAATATTGATTCAATCTCGTATCGTGTGTTTGTTTTCACAACAACTAAGAACTGACGTCACAATCAGTCACACATCGTGCACGTAGCCACCTTTTACAGCATTTAGCAGATGGACAAGTGCTTTATCGTCTCTATCATAACCACATCATGGTTTAAAACCCTGCTAAACAATAGTTAGTACAAGGCTTTTATTTGTATTTTTAGTTCATTTGAAGACGGACAGTGACTCGGTCTCGATAAAGTCTCAGTGCATGTCTTCCTTCTATCTTGAGCGATGGTTGAGTTGAGCTTTGCTGAAAAACTTGTTCTCATGCATAGATGCAAGTGTCTCTGTTCCTTTACATTTACCCTCAGCTTCCCTTTTGAATCCGTTCCTGTCTCAGCGAGCCGACGTGTTGACCACGGGAGCAGGGATCCCCATAGGCGATAATCCCCGAAAGGGTGGTGCATGCCAAAGGAGCAGGTCTGTGCTTACAAACACTGAGCCACTGAAAGAAAAGCCTCGAGGCTACACTAAAGCTCTTCATAACTTGCTTAAGGATTGGATCTAATTTTCCTGCTTTGTGGAACTAAAAAGAGAGATTACAGTAAGCAGTGGCTGATCAGAGAAACATGGAACTTGATGAATGATGGTGATGGTTTGATACTGTCCTCTTCCCTCTCTGCAGGTGCATTTGGTTATTTTGAGGCGACTCAAGACATCACGCACTACTGCAAGGCCAAGGTGTTTGAGCATGTGGGCAAGACAACTCCCATCGCTGTGAGATTCTCTTCTGTGGGTGAGATGCATTTCCTCTCAATATAACTCCTGTTTATATAATATAATTAATGAGTACTAATAAAACGAGAAGGTATAATTACTGTTGAATAAGTAGAGCTCAGTGTTTATCACGCACTTCAGGAGTTGGCATGGTGTATATATTGACCATTTTTGTGTTTGGAACATTGTGCCAATCAGTGCTCGCATAACACACGTCACCTTTCACTTGTCCCTTTGAAACGAAACAAGACAGAGCTTGCATGAGGCCTGTTTTTAAAATTCGGGGTGTTTTTGATCTTGTGTAGTTGCAGTGGTAGGGGTCTCCCTCCATTCTGTTGTTTGACCCCAGTTACATGCCACCAGGTATTGAGCCAAGTCCTGACAAGATGCTGCAGGTACGGTATAATCTCACACGCTCGCGTTCTCTCTTAGCTGATGCTAAAAAAAGTTACACGCTACAGCGCATGTAAAAGCGGTAATGTTGTGTAGTTCTGTAAATTACATTACCATTAAAAAGGTTTAAAATGTTTTTAAAGGGTTGGGGTGGTTAAGTCCTGCTTGTTGTTATGCTGTATATAGTAGCTGGAGTCACCTGAACAAGTGTGTTAGTTTATCGTGGCTGTTATTCAAGCCAAGGACAGCAAATTATTTGCCTAATTATTTCAGTGTCGAATGTGTGTGTAAAACCATCTTGGATGATTTTGGGTGTCGGAGTCTATCTCCATTCAAGTAGATAGAAGCCTGGTGTTTTATGACTGGAAATAACTGCGTGTGAGTATTGCCAAAGGGGTTGCTGACTTTACACTGAGGACCATATGGTTTAACGGAGGTAGTATGGAATACCACACCTTCGCGTGTCTGGGTTGACGTTTCAAGTTGATTGAGTCCTTCGCACCGTCACCACTTTATTAGGAACACCCGCTCGTTCATGCCGTTATCTAATCCGCCAGTCATGTGGCAATAGCGCAGTACATAAACTCTTGCACATCAAGAGCTTCAGGTGTATAACCTTTGCATCAAACACCAGAATGAAGACAGAAAAGAGATATGATCTCCGCGACTTTAACGAGGCATGGTTGTTTGAGTATTTCAGAAACTGCTGATCTAGTGTTTGCACACAATGGTGCGAAAAACAACGAACATAGAGTGATCTATCGTGTTTCTAAAACATGTTGCTAAAATGTAATTGTACACCAATTATCGTCGCCAACGAGGATGATAGTCATAATGTGTAATGTTATTTATGTTATGTTACAAAATAAATCAAATCCATTCTAAACAGCCATTCTGTAATCGGGAAGCAGAAGCGGTGTACATATGTCATGTATACATTTTCTGTGTATCTGGAAAATACAGACACTAAAATTAAGTGTCTCTGTCCTTATACACCTATTTTAACCGCATCGCATGTAGTATTTTTTGCCACGTTAATCGTCCGACACGTGAGTCTCTGTGCAGGGTCGTCTCTTCTCTTATCCTGACACCCACCGCCATCGACTTGGAGCCAACTAGCTCCAGCTGCCTGTTAATTGCCCTTATGTGCTCGCGTGGCCAACTATCAGAGAGATGGACCCATGTGTATGACTGACAACCAGGGTGAGAAATTCTCACACACTGGTATCTTGCCTTTAGTTTTACACACTCGGAATTGAGATCACGTCTCGGCCGAACGCAAGGTGTCCGAACTCATATCTCTGATAATGCGAAATTTATTTATTTATTTTTACAGGAGGAGTCCTGAACTACTACCATAACAACTTCAGTGCCCCAGATTGTGGAGTGCCACATTTCACGGAGTCCAAGTTTAGAGTCTGTCCTGACGTCGGACACAACAGCTCGGACGATGATAATGGACGGGTATGGACGGATCACATGGACAAAGGGCATTGTGGGGGATTGGTGTGGGTGTGTGTGTGTGTGTGTGTGTGGGGGGGGTCACGTCACATCGCAACCGTCTAACCCTCTCAACGCAACCGTCTAACCCTAGGCGTGGGATTCGATGTGTAGTGCTTTCTGAGCTTCTTTTGCTCCTGTAGGTTCGCACTTTCTTCACCGCTGTCCTGAACGAGGCTGAGCGCGAGCGTCTCTGCCGAAACATGGCAGGACATCTGAAAGGACCTCAGCTCTTCATTCAGAAGCGCATGGTAACGTCTTTGACGGTCTTTTCTTCCACTTGTCTTTGATTTTCTGGACAGTTTTAGAACAGTTTTAGTCCGTCTGTCTTTACAGGTCCAGTGTCTGACGGTGGACCAGGATTACGGCTCTCGTGTTCAGGCGCTGCTTGACAAGTATAACGCAAAAAGGTAAGGCTTCATACTGACCACAGACATCAACGACAAGTTACACTTGTGTTTACAGGAAGAAAAACACCGCTGTTATCGTGCTTTTTTTTTTTTTACTCCACAGAACTGTGCGTACGTTTATCAAGGGAGGTTTGTCTGCCGGGCCGCTTCTTCCAAGATACGACGTGTGGAATTTCTGCAGGCACAAACATGCCTGATAAGAGCACTTATTCTTTCGCATATCATGAAAAATATTAGTAGTGTAGCTGTATTAGTATTAACATTCTCCATAAGATGATTTTCGAAGAAGAAAATAAAAAAAAAAACACATTAATCTTTTTGGTAGTTTTGAGTAGTCAGATGTTGGGAAACGCTGGGGGAGAAATGGCGTGAAGACACGAGACAACTCGAAGCATGTCTTCAGTGTCCAGGACAGCTTTGTGTTTGTGACGATCAGTATTTTATTTAGGCTCAGTACACATGACTCTAGTGTCCGTTGTGCTCCCGCTCCCTCCAAGTTGCTTTGGTTAAGTGATATTTCCTTAAAGATGATGAACAGTTTGGTCATGTTCCTCTCTTGCTCCTTTCTGCACGTCCTGATTACACGTTCAGTGGGGGAGGGGGGACTAAAAGCAAAATTTTTCCTCAATTTATTTATTAGAAGTGAATGAATGCGCTGCTCCTCTCTGCCCCTCACTGAACAGCCACAGAGAGAGGTGTGTCTCCGGGGGGAAAGCAGGACCTCACACTCACCAGGCAGTACTGGCCATTCTCTTCTACGGAAAGTAGCTAAGGTTTGTCTAAAAAGTCGCTAGATATGACGCTAGGTGCTTTTTTGAAAAAGTTGTATTTAAAGTTGTATTTGTATTTATTGACTTATCATTCAAGCACTTTTTAAGCCTTAATCTTTGTAATCTTCCCTATTTGTGGATATTCTGGAGCAAAATAGCCAAGGCCACCTAGGGAACACATGAAGTTATGTAGGAGCAGTGATGAGAATGAAATGACTAATAAGATTAGTAAGACATTAATAATGTTAATAAAGTACACAAATTAATTGATAATATTATGATAACTATACTGCTATGAACATGAGAGAATGTTAATGTGTTAATATGATTTTAAATGTGTTTGACATAGACACTGTATAAGGACAGCACACAGTCTCCCCGGTGCATGTGCACACAGACATATATAGTGAAATCGGAGAAGCGAGCCATAAGATCTGTTATGACGTCACGTTCTGAGTTCTATAAGTTTCCTGATGGAATGCTTGTCGTTTGTTCCCTTTATGACGCCACGAATGAGGTTTTTAAACGTTGTGGTATCTGAGCAGGCCTGTATTCATTTGAACGGAGTAGTATTGAGTCATAGGTCTATCTAACCTTTTCTCGTGGTTAGTTTCTTTGTTTGTTCATCTATTGTGTTTAAGAATGGACATGGAAATGTTGGGTTTTTTTTAAGTTTACATTGTTACAATGCAGCTGTACAGATATCTGGATATATCATTTCCATGTGTAGAGAAGAGGGAATGTTCTTTAAAAATTCAATCATAATAATGCTGTTAAACAGTTCAGAAGCTCCGTGTATTGTCCTTGATATATGAAAACTAGACAATGCACAGTAATAACGCTGATGAGCTGCATCAGTGTAAAATAACCCAAACCCACCTTCTGTTTCAGGCGGCGTTGTGCTTCATGGAGCTTGACTGCCCTCGTGTGTCCAAACTCGGGAACAGCAGTTTCCCAGAACGAGTATTCTGTTCCAAATTTGTGGCAGTTAGCCAAGAAATATTACATGGAGATGTGAGGCTGCAGTGGAAGCCCTGAAGGTTCTGGTACCTGTGAGCATTGAAGTGGAAGTGATTTTTTGAGGTTCATCGCTACATCATTGGGCAGAAAGGAAGTGGCATTCACAAAATGATTGATAAATTTGAGTTCAATATTCAAGTGCCTGCTCCTGAGCTCCAGTCTGACATAATCTTCATTACAGGCTTTGCCACTCATCTGGACCGTGCTAAAGAAGGGCTTCTTGAGTGCATCAAAGAGCTGCAGGCTGAACAGGAGGGTCGAGCTCTCAGGAGCTTCAAAAATCCCAAAAATCATCCCAAGATCATTGGTCAGAATTGTGTCAATCACCCAGATCCATACTGACCATGACGTCAACATCCAGTTCCCTGAGAAAAATGACGAGAACCAGCACCAGATCAGCATCACCGGCTATGAGCAGAATGCTATAGCAGCACATGATGCTATCCAAGGCATTGTTGATGAACTGGAGGAGATGATCTCTGAGGACATGATCTTGGACAGCAGAGTTCATGCTCGCATTATTGGTGCTTGTGGCAAGGGTATCTGCAACATCATGGATGAATTTAAAGTTGATCTTCAGTTTCCTCAGAGTGGAGTTGCAGATCCCAATTTGGTTACTGTAACTGGCAGTCCAGAGATTGTTGTTGAAGCCATAGATCATCTACTGAACTTGGAAGAGGAATATATGGCTGATGTGGTGGAAAACGAGGCCAGGATGGCCTACATGAAGCCATCTGGCACTGCAGCAGACAACCCTGAGGAACCCCGTGGGCCCTCCAAGGAATTGTAGTGAGGGAGGCACCCTGGGCTACCAGAAGTGAGAAAGCCTCTGATATGAGTAGCTCAGAGGACTTCCCCAGCTTTGGTACTCCTGTGGCTGCTGCCAAAGCTTCTCCATGGGGACCAAAGCGTTTTAGAAGTGACCTGTGGTTGGCGGATGTCTCTGTGAACAGCATGTGCCAGTGTGTGTTCATTCAGACTCTCCAGGCCTGAACGCTCTGTGGTCAACCACACATTCTCTCTCCTAGCACAGAACTAAGAGTTAAAGAGAAGTATAGGCTGAAGGCTGACGGAGGACGACTGAAAGACATAACCTGAGATACTTTTTATCCAACATACACTCTCTCTCCCCTTTTTTAACCTGTTCATAATAATTATTTTATACATTAACTTTGTAATGTTCTTCCCTATTTGTGGATATTGTCGAGTGAAATAGATGAGGCCACATAGGGAACACATGAAGCAGTGATGAGAATGAAATATCTAATCACATTAGAAATAAATGAATATTTTCATATTAGAAATCAATTTGTGTACTTTAACATGATAAATATATTGCTATGTATATTATATCATCATTATCATCATGTGTGAATATGCATTAAATGTGTTGGTGTGCTGTCTGTATTCCGTGTCTCTTTCCGGCTGTCTGGCCGGCACGCGCACATATATAGTGAAATCGGAGCAGCGTTCAGAGTTCTAGACCTATCCTGATGGTATGCTTGAGCATTTTCCCGTTTATGACGCTGCGAATGTCAAGTTTTAAAACGTTATAGTGTCTGAGCAGGCCTCTGTATTCATTTGAACGGAGTTGTATTGAATCATTGGTGTATCTAGCCTTTGCATTTTGTTTGTTTATGTAGCGTGTTTTAATAATGGACATTGTCACGAAGCAGCTGTACATATCTGGATATGGAAATGTTGGTTGTAAGTTTACATTGAATTAATATGTCAAGAGATTCTATGATTCAAACTAAACTAGCCACAGGCCAAGAGAGTGACCATCATGCCCAAGGATATTCAGCTGGCCCGCCGTATTCGCAGAGAACGCGCTTAAACCACAACTCCGTCTAATAGACACAAAGGCTCTTTTAAGAGCCACTTCATCGTCTCACAAAACAGCTCATTTTTTTTCTTGGGCTGTTTGAATATTTAAAACGTGGTGCAAAGAAAAGGGGACATATATATATATATATATATATATAAGTTTCATTTCTACTAAACCTTTCTGCTGAACATCACCGTTTCTGTTCTGTCCTCCCCTCCCTTTCCCAAATATTCCATTGAGAAGAAAACAAAAAACAAATTCAGTAACAGCAGTAAACATTCAAAGAGTTTTTTTTTTCTTTTTATAAAAGTAAAAAAATATCGAAAACCCACAACCCATGCCTCCGGCTCATCATGGCTACCGAGTAACTGTCGCTGGTTATAAAGATATTGTAAAATCCAACACCAGGCACAAAAATTTAAGTGGGAAGTGTCCGTAACTCCATAAAGTATACAATAAAGGGATGCCATTCATGAAAAAACATGTCCACACAACCATTCATCATATATCTTATTTTCTTGAGTTTCAGAAGAAACATCATGTCCTTTATCCACTGGGAGATAGATGGGTATTTAGCAGACTTCCAATGCAACAGTATGTGTGATTTTTATGTTAGTTTCTCTTGCACAACTGTCGAAGTGCATATGCTTTCCCTCTGAATGACACATTTTAAGAATGAGATGAGGGTTTGTATATATAAATGGGAAAAGAGAAGGCTAGTGATTAGACAGTGTGAAGGCTGACTGTTTTCCTACTTGTGTGTGATGTTTATGTTAGTTTCTCTTGCACAACTATTGAAGTGCATATGCTTTCCTTGTAAATGACACTTTTTAAGAATGAGATGAGGGTTTAAAAAAAAAATTAAGATTATATTGTGCGTTTTTTTTGTGAGAGCTGATAAAGCAAGGCCTGAGAGTTGTGTTTGCATTCCTTTCTGTGGTGCTTGTAAGTTAGTGAAGTACTTGTGTGGTAGAATGTGGGCTGCTTCAAAGTGAACACAGACATTGGTGCTGATCCGCTGAATGCTGGGCCTACTAATAAAGGATTGTGCTGCTATGAGCGAACTGTAGATGCAGTGGACGTAGGACTGTAGTATATACGGGCCTTGAGTCCAAGGACGTGCTCAAAAGGAACGTCTTGTGTTTGAAACAGTAATGTCAGTGTTGTACAAACACAGACGGCTTTTTCTAACCTCCTTACACTGATGAGGGTTTTGGCTGTATGCTTTAATATGTATGCTTTACCCAAAGTTCCTTACTATTGTATTGTACTTCAACTACTACTGCTACTAATGGAACCAAAACATTAATACTGATAATACTAATAATTTTTAGAGAGAGAGAGAGCGCCGTGCCGTGCCTAGAGTTTGTTTTCGAATAAGAGACCTATTGTGTGACCGTTGGCGTTAGGCCCGCCCCCACGCCTGTTCTCAACTAGGTCCTGTCGAATGTGGATATATAGGTGGGCGCTGCGCGAATATTTTTATTGAGCGATTTGACTTTGAGAGTAGCATCATGTCTGGAAGAGGCAAGGGTGGTATTTAATACTCTCCTTAGCAAGTGGTCCTTTTGCTACTAACTTTAAACTAAAGACTTTAACACCAACAACAGAAACACCTTTAACGAGGTGATAATTATCGCCACCCGGGGTCCGGTATGTCACCCCGGGAGGCCTCCTCGCCGTCGGCGGGGAGGCATTGGGTCAGACTCCGCTACAACGGAGAAGGAGAAGCCCCGGACAGGTCTGAAGTTGGTATAAACCTTTTAAGTAGTCAATGGATAACGACTACAGATGTCTACTCTTTTATTGCAATGCCTAATAGAAAAGAGTATGAGATATGTTTTACCAAAGAACAGGCACTTCAAACATTTTCTCAAATTTTCAACAATAATCCAGGAAGTGAATTCTGGAAACACTGGGAGATGACTACATCATCTCCACAAGACGTAAAGAGTATCGTAGTTAAGTTTTGGACTGGGAGAATTGCTGACTCGGACGTAGAACAATACCTCTTAAGGTTTGGTGAGATATTGAACCCGTCCGACAAAGCCGCTGGACCAGTTCGGGATATGGTATGGAGTCAGGAGATACAAGATAAAACTTAAGAAAAACCACGGACGGAAAGTATATTCCAGATTCCAAACTCCATTTCCATGGGTCCATACAATGGAACAATTACATACCGGCCAAACAAAGAGATGTTTCATATGTAATGATTCTGACCATCAGGCAAAGGACTGTGAGAAAACAAAGTGCTGGAAATGTGGAAGCTTTGGCCACAAGGGAAAGAGTTGTACAAACACTCAAGTATGTAATTTATGTAAGGAAACAGGGCATATATATTTCCAGTGTCCAAGTTCTTACAGCTATAGATTAAGAATGCCGAAAAACAAAAAAGACATTGACCAGACAACACAAAGTGCACAGAACACGGAGACCAAAACAAAGGATAAAGATGAAAATAACCGGGAAGAAAATAAACCACAAACAAGTGAGGACGACTCGACATCTGAGAGCGATTCAAGCAGCACCGATACCAGCGACAGCGAGGACTCTGAGAGCAGTGCCGAATCTCTGATTCCGGAAGGGAGACGGAAAACGCCGGAAGTACCTGCTGGAAGCAGCGGAGTATCTCCGCCCAGTTTTCCGTCTGTGGAGAAACGGCAAGCATCGGAGTTTCCGGCGCTGTCAGCTGTAGATGCTGGCGAGACTCGGATCGACTCAACCCCTGAAGGAGGTCTACAAACCCCAGAAGAGCCTACAAGCTCAGATGGAGAGACTGGAGTGACTCATAGCATTTCTACACTTACAGGAAGTCTACAGGCTCGAGAGGAGCCATCGCATCCAGCCGGTGAAAATGGAGCAACACAGACAATCGCCGACAACACAGGTGACCCTGCGGACACTCCTATGCTGACGGAAGGTAAAAACACTTTAGTCTGTACATCCAAACGCCAAAGACGAAAGAGGAATTCTCCTGGAGATATTGATAATGCAAAAAAGGTTAAAGAATGATGAATATTGCCTACCTTTCTTTCCCCTTTTTTTTTCACACAATGTTGAGAAAATATGGACTAATGGACATACAATTATATATATCGATAGGAATGTCCGATCGCTAAATTTGTATGGTTTTTTCAAATTTAACTGTTGCAACATGTAATGTTAGAGGGATTCAGGCAAAAATTAATCAAGTGAAAAGTTAAATAATATTCAGTCAGAACATGTTGATATTTTATGTATACAAGAATTAAAAAAATTTTTTGGGAAAAAAAAAAAAGCGCAAAAATTTATGGATAAAAGGTCCTTCAATCTTTTCAATAGGTGAAAGTAAAGCTGATGGTATTGCAACCTTATTTTATAGCAATAAATTTAAAATAATTAAGAGCCGTGAAATAATACCAGGCCGAATATGTTTATAGACATATTTTATTGCACAAAAAAATTAGAGTAATAAATGTATACACAGCACAAGATACTGTTGGAAAAATTCGTTTTTTAAAAAACTTAAAATGCTCCTGTAAGGCGTTTTTATACCATCGTATGCGGTGACTTTAATACAATAACAGATGACAATGATAAAATTTCTTCCAAGATATGTAAAATTAGGAGAGAAGGTGGAGTCCTTAAAGCTATAATGAATGATCAGCACTTTACCGATATATTTAGAACATTATATCCACAGAAAATCGACTTTACAAGGTTCGATAAAACATGTAAAACTAGAATTGACAGGATATATATTAATAATAATTTTGAGGCAAAATCTTACACAACGAAACTCTTGGTTGAGTCTGATCACTTGACGGTTATATGTGGCATCAGATTTAAAAATGAAGAAAGAAGAAACTACTGGAAATTAAACACACAAATTTTGAAAAATCCCTTTATTGATTATAGAATTTAAAAGAAGAAATTAATAGGATTAAAACTTTAGATGTCTTCACTACCAATTATTGTGATTTGTGGGAAGTGTTTAAGATTCAGATTAAAAAATTTCTAAAATACAAATGTCTATGTTTTAATAAAAAAAAAAAAAAAAAAAGTACAATACAATTATGACACAATATATAAACCTAAAACTGAAAAATATAAAAGATGAAAGTGAAGAAAACAATTTAAATGATTTGAAAAAAGAGATTGAAACTTTTAATAATGAGTTTTTATTGAACATTCAAGTCCGAGCAGGAATAATTTCCGACGAGCTTTTAAATCAAGCAAAGGCAATCACATTATTTAACAAAAGGAAAGAAAGTCAATATATCGAAGCCATTAAATCAGACAATGGAACTATAGTGGAAGATCCTAAAGATGTCAGAGATACTGTTCGGATCCTTTGTTCAAACATGTATAACTCAATTGAAATAGATGATAAATCTTTTAAAAAACTTTCTTGAACGTTAAAAACAGTGTCGACCCGCCTTCTATGAGCTTAGGTGAGGAAATCAAAGAAGCTGAGGTTGTGGATGCCATTAAACAATTGAATTTAAAAAGGTCCCCAGGGAAAGATGGTCTCCCGTCTGATTTTTATCATGCATGCGCCATAGATTTGGCTAAATTATTAACACAAGTCTTTAATAATGGGATCGCTAGAGGTTACATGCATGACTCATTCTATGAAGGCGCGTTTTATCTTTGTTGTATAAAAAAGGTGAAACGTGGATATCAATAACTGGAGACATCTCACCCTAATGAATGTTGACTATAAAATTTTTCCAAAGATCATTATGAACAGGATGAGTGACCATTTGGATGTAATAATAGCTAAACAACAAACATGTGCAATTAAGGGAAGATTTATGTGGGATATTTGAACACTTTAAGAGAACTAGTCTTTGATAAAAATGGTGAAAGGTTTTACATTGTGGCTTTGGACCAAAGAAAAGCATTTGACTACATTTCAAGAGATTATTTGTGGGAGATTTTAAAACTATATCAATTTCCTGAAAATTTTATTAATATGATTAAATGTCTTTATGTTAAGTCAACAGTGGAAGTAAATGTTAACGGTTCCTTAACTGAACCATTTGAAATTCTGCGTGGTGTAAAGCAAGGGTGCCCTCTGAGCGCGGCCCTATATATTCTATCTATAAACCCACTCGTCCAAAAAATCCAAAATGACCATAGACTTAAAGGGCTTAAACTAGGAAAGAGCAGAGTCGTGATCTCTGCTTATGCTGATGATATAACTTTATTTGTGAAAACTAAACAAGAACTAGACATTATCTTTGAATATTTTAACGAGTACGAGCAAGTCTCCGGAGCCTCCTTAAATAAAGCTAAAACGGAATGTGTCTGGATTGGAAATGAAAAAAACAAATTTACCATAGATGTCCCAGAAGTTCAGCAATTAAAGATTTTAGGTATATATATAGATAATAATGGTTGTGTCGACCATAACTGGTCAAAAAAAGAAGAAATAATACAAGATGAAATTGAAAAATGGAAATCGTGTAATCTAAGTTATAAAACGAGAATAAATATTATAAAAACTTTCCTATTATCAAAAATACTGTTTTTATCATGTATCTTACCTCCAACAGATGGATGGGTAAAAAGACTTCACAAAATATGCTGTAACTTTATATGGGACACAACTCGTGAAGTTACAAAACGCGAGCTGCTTTTTAAGAGAAGAGAACTGGGAGGCCTTGGGGCTGTCGACATATCCCTAAAGACTAAAATAGCAGTGTGCAAAATCATCGCGAGTGGTATTGCCAGGCAAACCGAGTGGATAGGGAACATCTCCAACTGGAAATCTAAAAAAGGACCATCGCGAAAAGGTATCCCATATTATAAGCTGATGTTTTCCGACTTTACTACCAAATTTAAAGACCTAAACATCAATTGGGTGGAAGACTCGAGCAAAGAAATATATCTTTTAATTGTCGATCGAGTTTATAGTAACCCCGTGACTTATAGAAATTTGGAGGGAGACCAAAATAAAGAATGTCTCCAAAATTTACAGAATAAAATTCTGTCTGAACATATGAGGGATATAACTTGGTTAGTCGCTGTAAGAAGGCTCGCAGTAAGAGCGGTTGTAAAATGGAGCTGCTTCGTAAAAACAAGTAAATGCCCGATGCCTAAATGTGATGAAGAAGAAACACTCGAACATTTCCTATTAGAATGTTACCGCTCAAAAGAGGTGTGGGACAAAATGAAAACGATGGGTTTAAAGATAGAAATTAATATGGTTTCAGTTTTTTATGGTATTTTCAAAGAGAAATTGTCCAAAAGTAAGTATGACTTCTTATGGTATATCATGTGTTTGACTAAATCCAAGCTGTGGAAAACACGATGTAGAATGACTATTGACAAACAATTTGTATCAAGTGATGTGGTCTTTAAAAATATTCAAACAGAACTGAAAAGGAAAAAATCTAGCAAACTCTTGTTCAAAGACCAAAGTGTGTGGGACTCTATTATTTTGTAGATGGACTTTTCATGAACCAATGAGTGTTTGATTTTGTACTGTGTTTTGTTGAAAATTATGTAACTATGTGAAACCTTTTTCCAATAAAAAAAAAAAAAAAAAAAAAAGCAAGGGTGGTAAAGGACTCGGCAAAGGAGGCGCAAAGCGTCACCGCAAAGTGCTTCGCGATAACATCCAGGGGATCACCAAGCCGGCTATTCGCCGTCTGGCTCGCCGGTGGGTGTAAAAGCGTATTTCTGGTCTGATCTATGAAGAGACTCGCGGTGTGCTGAAGGTGTTCCTGGAGAACGTGATCCGCGACGCCGTCACCTACACCGAGCATGCCAAGAGAAAGACCGTGACCGCCATGGATGTGGTGTACGCTCTGAAACGCCAGGGACGCACCCTGTACGGCTTCGGCGGATAAACGCTCCAACACCGAACGACGCGAACACAACGGCTCTTTTAAGAGCCACCCACATGTCTAGAAAAAGAGCTGTTCCGTGTGTATGTAATAAAACTAAAACCTTTTTCTTTAGTCAAACTAAAGTATCAAACGCTGTGTATACAAATGGCATAACGTAAATAATTTCTATCTGTATACACAGAGGCAATCCATATTTTTTGTAACAAATTATGTGTGCATATATATATGCGCAGTATTAAATATTATAATACCGTGTTTATTTAAAACGAGTGAAAAGGCGGTTTTAGTAGGAACTTGTATATATCTTGTGTGTGTGTGTGTGTGTATGTATATGTGTGTGTGTATATATATATATATATATATATATTATTATTATTTTTATAATACTCAAAACAATTGTGTTTTTTTTTTATAGTGCACGTTGTCCTGTAAGGGCGGGAAGGGAAACAATGGCTAGCGGAGGAGGGAGGGAGAGAGGAAGGAGCAGTAGGAAAGAGGTATCGAATTTTGTCCAATCAAAAAACGGTGTCTTGCCTGGGCGTCATTAGCATGTGGGTCTGTAAATAGAGCGGGCGCGAGGAGCGCTAGTCATTCTCTGTTCGTTTACTCGAGAACCAGCATCATGCCTGATCCAGCCAAGACCGCGCCCAAGAAGGGATCAAAGAAAGCCGTGACCAAGACGGCCGGCAAAGGAGGCAAGAAGCGCAGAAAGACCAGGAAGGAGAGCTACGCCATCTACGTGTACAAGGTCCTGAAGCAGGTGCACCCTGACACCGGCATCTCATCTAAGGCCATGGGCATAATGAACTCCTTCGTCAATGATATTTTTGAGCGCATCGCCGGTGAGTCTTCTCGTCTGGCTCACTACAACAAACGCTCCACCATCACCTCCAGGGAGATCCAGACCGCCGTGCGCCTGTTGCTTCCCGGCGAGCTGGCCAAGCACGCCGTGTCCGAGGGCACGAAGGCCGTCACCAAGTACACCAGCTCCAAGTAAAGCGCGTTACCGCCGTCTTCATCAACCCAACGGCTCTTTTAAGAGCCACTCACTTCTCATACAAAGAACAATCTCCTCTCTTTCGCTTTCTCTCTCGCTGTGTGTGTGTGTGTGTGTGTGTGTGTGTGTGGTGGGGAGGGGGACTTCTGAAGCGCTGCTCTCCCGCGAATGTTCAGGCTTTGGGGTAATTATAACAGTGTTAAATACAGAGATGAGTAAACCTGAACAGGGTTGTAGCACGGTTTCGGGGGGTTGTATAATCTGAGCAATGCAAGATGGGGCTTTAGCACAACAAAGTTATTCGTATTAAGATTGTAGCAACAGGAAGTAACTGAAAATGTTAGTACGTAGCCATTTGTGCTAAGGTTCTAGAAGCACAAACATTCTAAATCAGGGGTGTCAAACTCAAATTGCCTTGGGGCCACTTTTGTTACTGTCGTCTCATAGGTGGGCCGCAAGAGCATTAAAGTACTCCAAGAATATTCTTAAAATGTATTTTTTTATTACCATTACCAACATATTTTATTAAATTTAGTATTAAACATGATCATAACATTCTAATAGTAACTTGGTACCAATTTCAACAAATGTACAGAGACACACACGCTTTATTGTTTAGTTAATTCTTGCCTGACGCTGCTTCTTCTTACACAATTGAGATATATTTACACTGATGGAGGTTGTAGTCAAACCCTACGTACAGCTCCAAGATGGGCGTCAGTAATCCTGGACCTGTTCTTGCATTTATTAAACTTCATTGTTGATGTTTTTTCACGCATATGTGCTTACAGAAAGGCACAATAACCGACTGGACGTTTTTAACAGTTCTGGGAAATTACATTTTTAGTTCACTGTTACACTGCAAGTCAATTAGTCCATTTGTAAGACATTCTCCACATCAACTGAGAAGGGGTCTGCAAACAGCTGGAAAGTGTCAGTGTGCCTTGAAAGCAGCAAAGCGCTCATCAAATTCCTGCAGTAGTTTGTCAATAACAGCTGTATATTTATCACCACTGAATGATGTGCCCTCCTCCACAAGAGATCTGCAGGATGGGATTTTTTTGCAGAAATCTCAGTTTTATGACGAAAGCTTTCACGTTTTCATAAGCTGCTGTGATGAGCTGATCAGGGCCCTGGAGCTTCAGGTTAAGGATGTTTAGCTCATGTGTTATGTCCACTAGGAAGGCAATTTTGGATCATCAAATTCATGAACATCCATTCTGCCATCTTCCATGAATCTCTTCACCTCTGTTCTTAACTCAAAGAATCTCTTCAGGACATTTCCCCTGCTGAGTCAGCGCACCTCATTAAAGTACATCAACACATGCTGACTCAATTTCTTGCAAAAAGGCCCTGAACTGGCAGTGCTACAAACCCCTGGATCTGATATAATTAATACATTTCAGGACATCAGACATGTTGTAATGCCTACCAGCCGGCTCCATGGTAAACGAGCACGCTCAAACGCGTCACACAGCTCCTGAAAAGTATCTTCGGATGTGGTGCGGCCGTGCATTGGACACAAACTTTGAAGAGCTTCTGTCACTTCGAACTTCTCATTAATACCCCTTATGAAAATTACGATCTGAGCATTGTCAGTTTTATCTGTGCTTTCATCAAGCTCTACAGAGTATGCAGTGAAAGTTTAACTTCATCACGTAACTGATCATAAATGTCACTTGATAACTCGCTGATCCGCTGTGCCACCGTGTTAGCAATAGCGCTATATTGTTGAACAAGCCCCTTTTTTCTGGAAAAACTTTCATCATGCAGTTCTTCAGAAACGGACCTTCAGTGAATGGCTTTCTGGCTTTGGAGATTAATTCACTCACCACATAACTCACCTCACCTGCGGAATCAGCATCCTTTTCAGCTTTATGAAAAATACTTTGCTGAGATATAAATCCTCTCTGTAGCTGCGTGGCTCGTGTTGCTCTCTCAACTCCCTCATACTTCTCATACTGCTCTCCGTGTTTAGTCCAATAATGACGCTTGATATTATATTCCTTCAAAACTGCAACTTTTTAATTGCATATCAGGCAGGTAGCATTTCTATTAACCTCTTTTAAACATCTTTCTTGAAACAGTCTGTGCTCATCATCCATTTTTGTTCTTCATCTTTGTTCTTCAGCACCTTGCCTGCATTTTGGCCAACTTTGACCTTTGCCATAAACTAAATGCTTTTTAAAAAACAGAATTGTGTTTTTATCTTAATTATTTCTAAATGGAAGGTTGAATTGTCATGAAACTGCTATAAAATATATATAGATTTGCCGGGTCAGATTATATTATTTTTTCACATCCCATTGCGGGCCGGCGGAAAGTGACACGCGGGCCGGGAGTTTGAGATAGTATAGAACAGTATAATACTGTTGAAGTAGCACAAAGTCATTCAAAAACGTGTTCCAGCAGCACAAAGTCATTCGAAAGCACGCATGGAATACAACACACACACAAGGCTATAGCAGAGCTAGGATAAAGGGCATTAGGGTGACAGCAGAGTTGGGGTTAAATGGCGTTAGGGTTAAAGCAGAGCTCCGGGGGTGGAAGTAATAAGAGGTGGCGCCGAGGCCTGTGCTCGTTAGGGTCAGGGAGAAATCGGACCGAGCTAACGAGGAGGAGGCCGGGCGTGCAGGCTGGCTGGCGCTTACGGAGCGCGTCCGTTTGGCCCCGGGATTACAAGAGCGGAGCACGAGGAGCGCCAGCCTGAGTGGCGCAAAGACCGGACGATGGCAAAGATGGGGTTCGCGTGGCGGAGTCACGCGCGCTGTGCTTTCCACGGCCCCCAACGCGCTCTGCTTCAAATACTACACACACCAATCGACAGCTGCAAAGACATCAGGCTCGTTGACGGCGCTCGCCTTCAACTCGGCCCAGAACGCATACGACGGCCGTGCGCCGCCTTCCGCTGTTTTTAGACACCACATCGCACCAAATGCGCAGCCGCCGGCTTGAGCACAACGCGCGCGCCGCCTTTTTCTCCGCGCGTTCGCGCGCGAGACTGTTGCTCCCCGGCCAGGCCGGGCCCCGGAGAAACGAGAAAGCCCGTCCTCGCTCAGCGTGTGCTTCAACGTTTTGAATCTCGTCTCGCGAGTCGTATTTTCGCCGAGAAATGCCATGAGAAAACACAGCTGAGCGCGCGCCTCAGTAGTGCATTCATTCGCGGCGCCCGAGTTGAGTCTACACCGCTCTCATGTCTGTTTTTAAGACCAGCCCCCTGGCCGCGGGGAGAGAGGTTCCTGTGTTAATCACTAACGTACAGCGTACGACTCGTGTATTCTACGTAGTTCCAGGAGAGATGGCAGAAGTCGCACCCGCTCCCGCCGCCGCGCCGGCCAAAGCGCCCAAGAAGAAAGCGGTTTCGAGAGCAAAAAAAGCCGGCCCTAGCGTCGGCGAGCTGATCGTTAAAGCCGTTTCCTCGTCTAAGGAGAGGAGCGGTGTGTCTCTCGCTGCTCTGAAGAAAGCGCTGGCTGCCGGCGGATACGATGTGGACAAGAACAACTCCCGCGTCAAGCTCGCCGTTAAGGGTCTCGTGACTAAAGGCACTCTGGTGCAGACCAAAGGGACCGGCGCGTCTGGCTCTTTCAAGCTGGCCAAGAAGCAGACCGAAGCCAAGAAGCCCGTGAAGAAAGCCGCGCTCAAAGCCCGCGACCCCTAAAAAGGCAGCCAAGAGCCCCAAGAAAGCGAAAGCTGTCAAGCCCAAGACCACAAAGCCTAAAGCGGCAAAGGCGAAGAAGGCAGCACCCAAAAAGAAGTAAAGACGCTTGTTTCTTTCATGCTTTTGTTCCTTAAACGGCTCTTTTAAGAGCCACCCATATTTTCCTTTAAAGAGCAACAGTTCATTTCCAGTCCAGCTTTATGGAATCAATGCAATCCACGTTAGAAACATACAATAGTATGGATACACATATCTGCTACATATCATGTACACATAGCCACACGCAGCTACTCAGTATTTCACTAAACACATTCCCAATTCTCTCCTGCCGTCAAATGATCCTCTACTGGATGATGCGGATTTTACTACAGTACAATAGAATCCTGATCGTGATTCCTAAACGTCATTCCTGATCTCCGAAACGATCACAGAATATGTAGGATAACATATTGATACATAATAAATCAGTGTTAATGATAAGAATTAATAAATTCAGTATATAGTTGTTACTGTGTGCTTTTGTATGATTATACCCTTCTGTCTGTTTTCATTCGAGCGCGCGCTCTCTCTCACACACACACACACACACACGCACACGCACAAACAGGAGTGGGAGTGGTGACGCTGGAATTCGACGGCCTGTTTGTGATTGGCTAATGTGCCACTGCGTTCTTAGCGAATAAGAGAGTGGCCGTTTTGTCTATATCACGGAGAGCTCGGCGCGTAACGTTTATTTCGGAGTTGTTGTTAGAACAGATCTGAGCATCAAGATGAGTGGCAGAGGAAAAACCGGTGGAAAGGCTAGGGCTAAGGCCAAGACTCGTTCATCCAGGGCTGGACTTCAGTTCCCCGTGGGCCGTGTGCACAGGCTTCTGCGTAAAGGCAACTATGCCGAGCGCGTCGGTGCCGGCGCTCCGGTCTACCTGGCCGCAGTGTTGGAGTATCTGACCGCTGAGATCCTGGAGTTGGCCGGTAACGCCGCCCGTGACAACAAGAAGACCCGCATCATTCCCCGCCACTTGCAGCTCGCCGTGCGTAACGACGAGGAGCTGAACAAACTGCTCGGCGGAGTGACCATCGCTCAGGGTGGTGTGCTGCCGAACATTCAGGCTGTGCTTTTGCCCAAAAAGACCGAGAAGGCCGTCAAGACCAAGTAAACTCGTCCACTGCCGCTTTGTCATTACTCAAAGGCTCTTTTAAGAGCCACCATCTCTGCGACAAAAGTGCAGTTTTTACTGAAAGTGTACGCTACAAACTCAGCACGTCTGAAATGAGAACACAAGCGTTTTACTTTACTACTAATTATGTGTTAATATTTAATAAAAAAAATAATAATAATAAATAATAATTATTATTAATAGTGATGGTTAGCGTTTTGCCTAAATGGAATCTGAGTGATGAAAGTGCACTTCTAAGACAGCATATTTATAAGAAAATATCTATGACGTGTAGTCAATATGCATAATTCACTTCTGGGTATGTTCAAGTGTATTCAATATGTAACCTGCATGTAGACGTACTACTTAAAGCATAATCAAAAAATCTGTATGTATAAAATATTAAATAACTATAATAATAATAATAGTGGTAGCGTGTTGCCTGAAATCTGAGGGATGAAAGTGTGCACTTCTACGACAGCATATTTATAAATAAAAAAAGGACTTGTGACGGCGTTGTGTGTGTTCCTAATGAACAAAGCATTTGTGTTAGAGAGAGCGCCAATAGAATAGAATAGTGGCGGGCGTCTTGTGTTTCGAACTATGGCAGAGAAGACGGTCCAATAGTCAACGGGTGACGTAATACGTTCTATCGAATAGCAGACGAGCGCGTTCGAGACGCCCAATCAGCGCAGGGCGGCGTTATGGCTTAAAAAGGCCGCGCTCCTGAGCGCCGTTTATTCTGTTTTTTCTCTTCGTGAAGTGCAGAGTTCGACGCTATGGCAAGAACCAAGCAGACCGCCCGTAAGTCCACCGGTGGCAAGGCGCCAAGGAAGCAGCTCGCCACTAAGGCTGCCCGCAAGAGCGCGCCGGCTACCGGCGGCGTGAAGAAGCCTCACCGTTACAGGCCCGGCACCGTGGCTCTGAGGGAGATCCGCCGTTATCAGAAGTCTACTGAGCTGCTCATCCGCAAGCTGCCGTTCCAGCGCCTGGTGAGAGAAATCGCTCAGGACTTCAAGACCGACTTGCGTTTCCAGAGCTCGGCCGTCATGGCCCTGCAGGAGGCGAGCGAGGCATACCTGGTCGGTCTGTTCGAGGACACCAACCTGTGCGCTATCCACGCCAAGAGAGTGACCATCATGCCCAAGGATATTCAGCTGGCCCGCCGTATTCGCGGAGAACGCGCTTAAACCACAACTCCGTCTAATAGACACAAAGGCTCTTTTAAGAGCCACTTCATCGTCTCACAAAACAGCTCATTTTCTTTCTTCGGCGGTTTAAATATTACAACGTGGTACAGAGAGGAAGGGACGCAATAATAATAATGTGTAAATTATGTAAACGGCTTACTATTTCTACGTACATTAAAAAGTGTAGTTATTAACTTAGTATTTTAATGATAAATATAATGTTATATAAATATATTGTTATGAATATTACGTAATGTTTGTTTTTATAGATGAGCCGTTAATTAGTTATGTGCTTATATAAGCTGTTTCTCTAGAATAGCCCAAGCTCACCTTCTGTTTCAGGCGGCGTTGTGCTGGATGGAGCTCGACTGCCCTCGTGTGTCCAAACTCGGGAACGGCAGTTTCCCAGAAGGGGTATTCTGTTCCAAGTTTGTGGTAGTTACCCCAGAAATATCACAATATTTACTATTATTCTCTTTCCCCTTTTTTAACCCGTTCATGATCATTACTGTATACATTACCTTTATCTTTGTAATGTTCTTCCCTCTGCAATGGACTGGCACCCTGTCCATGGTGTACCCCACCTTGTGCCCGATGCTTCCTGGGAAGAGGCTCCAGGTTCCCCGTGACCCTGAAAAGGAGTAAGCGGTAGAAGATGGATGGATGGATGTTCTTCCCTATTTGTGGATATTCTCGAGTGAAATAGATGAGGCCACGTAGGGAACACATGAAGCAGTGATATGAGTGAAATTTCTAATCACAATAGAAATACATTAATATTTTCATATTAAAAATCAATTTGTTTACTTTAACATGATATAACGTAAGAATATTCACACATGATGATGATGATGAATATACCGCTATCTTAACCATGCTGCAGAAAATGTCTCCATCTTCAGGCAGCCATTGGTTATATTTTCAGAACTTCATTACAATTAGCTTGAGGTTAATGCAGATAGTTTATCACTCACAGTAAACATTTAGTCCTATGTTAATTTTTTTTGTTTGTAAAAAACAATAATACAAATATATAACATGTTCTAGTTAAATGAATGCAGTGTAGCTAATTGGCTGTTAATAGCTATACGTTGTTTACCAAACACTTCATCTGCTTCTCATACTTCATGCTAAGGGGCTGAGTGTTTCCTTCTTCTGGGTTCCTGCACATGTAGGAATAGAAGGAAATGAAACTGGATGTACTGTTGTGTGTGTGTGTGTGTGTGTGTGTGTAATATATATATATATATATATATATATATATATATATATATACATATATATATATATATATACACACACACACACACACACACAGAGTCATGGACAAAATTATTGGCACCCCTGGAACTTTTCCAGAAAATACACCATTTCTCTCAGAAAAGTGTTGCAATAACAAATGTTTTAGTATACATGTTTATTACCTTTAAGTACATTGGAACAGCACAAAAAAGCAGAAGAAAAAAGGCAAATTTGACATTTTACACAAAACTCAAAAATTAGGTCGGACAAAATTGTTGGCACCCTCAACTTAATATTTGGTTGCACACCCTTTGGAGAAAATAACTGAAACCAATCGCTTCCTATAACCATCAACAAGCTTCCTACACCTCTCAACTGGAATTGTGGACCACTCTTCTTTTGAAAACTGCTCCAGGTCTCAGATTTGAAGGGAAAAGTTCCAGTGGTAACAATAATTGACCATGACTGTATGTATGTATATAAATTTGCTGTCCCCTCAAAATAACTCAACACACAGCCATTAATGTCTAAACCACTGGCAACAAAAGTGAGTACACCCCTAACTGAATGTCCAAATTGGGCTCAAAGTGTCAATATTTTGTTTGGCCACCATTATTCTCCATTATTATATATTGCAGGCTGAATATTTTCTACCATTATAATGCCAACATGTACTGTGACATACTGAAGCAGAGCATGATCAGTATGCAGTATTCCAGCATGATAATGACCCCCAAACACACCTCCAAGATGACCACTGCTTTGCTAAAGAAGCTGAGGGTGAAGGTGATGGACTGGCTATGCATGTCTCCAGACCCAAACCCTATTGAGCATCTGTGGGGCATTCTCAAACAGAAGGTGGAGGAGCACAAGGTCTCTAACATCCACGTGAAAAGATATAATCTAATATTTACAAAATGTTAGATACTGTATATAATCATCTGCCAAATACTTAACCGTAACTTTAATGATTTCACAAATTTTACTTTTGTCACGTATGCATACCTGGTCGGTCTGTTCGAGGACACCAACCTGTGCGCTATCCACGCCAAGAGAGTGACCATCATGCCCAAGGATATTCAGCTGGCCCGCCGTATTCGCGGAGAACGCGCTTAAACCACAACTCCGTCTAATAGACACAAAGACTCTTTTAAGAGCCACTTCATCATCTCACAAAACAGCTCATTTTCTTTCTTCGGCGGTTTAAATATTACAACGTGGTACAGAGAGGAAGGGACATAATAATAATGTGTGTAAATTATGTACAAGGCTTTCTATTTCTATCGACATTAAACAGTGTAGTTATTAACTTAGTATTTTAATGATTAATATAGTGCTATGAATATTACATAATGTTTGATTTTATAGATGAGCCGTTAATTAGTTATGTGGTTATATAAGCTGTTTCTGTAAAATAGCCCAAACTCGCCTACTGTTTCAGGCGGCGTTGTGCTGGATGAAGCTCGACTGCCCTCGTGTGTCCAAACTCGGGAGCTGCAGTTTCCCTGAAGTGGAATTCTTGTCCAAGTTTGTGGTAGTTAGCCAAGAAATATTACATGATTACTATTACTCTTTCCCCTTTTTAAACCCGTTCATGATCATTATTGTATACATTACCTTTATATTTGTAATGTTCTTCCCTCTGCAATGCGAACTGGCACCCTGTCCATGGTGTACCCTGTCTTGTGCCCGATGCTTTTTGGGAAAGGCTCCAGGTTTCCCCTGAGCCTGAAAAGGAGTCAGCGGTAGAAGATGGATGGATGTTCTTCTCTATTTGTGGATATTCTCGAATGAAATAGATGAGGCCACGTAGGGAACACATGAAGCAGTGATGAGAATTAAATATCTAATCACATTAGAAATACATTAATATTTTCTTATTAGAAATCAATGTGTACTTTAACATGACATAATAAACAACAGTTTATTTATCATTATCATCATTGTGTGAAAATGCTTTAAATGTTTTGGTGTGCTGTCTGTATCTCTAACGTGAAGTGACGAAAAGGGATAATTGCCATGTGGTTGTTGACAAAATGGCCAAGACATTTTCTTAATGATTGCAGAGGCCTCATAAATGATTTCCTGTCTACTGAGACTTCATGCAGGGACACGCATTACTTCATGCAACACAGGTAAGTTTTTTCTTCTCTATATTTTTTATTTAAAGCCATGATTTTTTTTTCTCATTTGTAAGTCGCTTTGGATAAAAGCGTCTGCTAAGTGAATAAATGTAATGTAAATGATATTGATCGTTTGGAAGCCAATTGACTACAGATTTGATCCATTGATTTCTCTCTTTTCAGGCAGCCATTGGTTATACTTTCAGAACTTTATTACAATTCGCTTGCAGCATGGTTACTTAACCATGCTGCAGATAGTTAATCACTCTCAGTAAACATTTAGTTCTGTTTAATTTTTTGTTTCTAAATAAAAACAAACAAAAAAAACAATATTACAAATATATAACATGTTATAGTTAAATGAATGCAGTGTAGCTAATTGGCTGTTAATAGCTAATTAAAATATTAGACATCTACTTCTAGGCGATGATGTCACCAGCCCCTCACATGCTCCAAGTTCACCCCAAATTGTCTGTCGTTTGTGTTCCATTAGTCACAAAAACGAAGCGTTTATTGGCACACCTTTTCTTTTTCACAAAACAGTTGAAGTAACAAGGTAAAATCCAAACGACAAATCACATAAAATAGTTGCATTCTGTATGCATTGCGTAAATAACACAGTAACATTGTCATAAATAAATTCACTCACCATAATGTTTGCTGTAGCTCTATCAATACATGTGTGTGTGTGTGTGTGTGTGTGTGTGTGTGTATAATATATATATATATATATGAACTAGAGACACAATGAAATAAGAATGATTTTACTTGTGAAATTGTATGACTGTGTACTATCAAACATCCTTTGACTCAAATAATGGAGCTTTGAAAACACTTAATACTAACAAGCCATTATCTGTCTTCAAACCTGACTTCCAGAAAAGCAGAGATGACTTCTCCAAGCAGAAGTAGGAAAACGAAGGTGTGTGGCCTAGAACAAACTTGAATTTGTGATCAATGCAATCAGTCTTTTGTGTATAACACAGCATGTGGGCATATTTTATTTTATTTTATTTCTGATTTTCCTGTCACTCCACTTCTCAGGTCGTCATACATCTCCCAGACACATGGACATTATGTGGCCTACTGTAGGAAGTCTCCAAGAGTATCCTGGGTTAAGTTTCCTCTGAAAGCAATGACTGCCCTTAATAAAGTAAATCTCTCTCCTTGGAGGATTAGATTGGAGGGAAATTCTCACAAAGAAAATTCAAAACTCCAGCAATCTTTTGCTCTGGGGGGAAAGGGACCCTGGGTCAAAAATCAGTGTCACTACTGCCATTTGCTTCATAAATAAATAAACCATAAAGCAGTCCAGCTATTGTGTCTTTTCAATTTATCAAAAATATATAGTCATTGCAGTGATCTTGTTTTCTAGCTGCTTACTAAACTCTGTCCAGATGCTCTGATTAGGAGTAGCTACATTGTCATTTTGGACTCTTTTGATGAACAGGGGACTGTGAAAATTGAATCCCTGTCCACTGCTGGTTTCTTAGGAATCTGACATAAGCAAAACATAATTACTCACTCCTGAGTCAAACAATGTCATATACAGTATAAACTTTTCATGTGTGACTGTATTGGCCAGAATACATGTAGGGGTAATGGTGACCCCTAGATGCACAACGTATTCAAAAAATTAACATGGGTACCATGTGGAGCTGCAATTGCCATATTAGTGTTAGCAATGAGTTTTCTATTCAATAAACATTGACAATCTTAGCTCTCTTTAATGTTGTACCATTACAATTGAAGTTAATAATTTTGTAGCTGACAGTGTTAAAACTTTGAACTTACGCTGGCCTTAATTTTGATTTAGTAACCATATTGAATTTTCCTATGTTAACACTAATTTCCACAAGAGCATCATGAACAGAAGGGTCATTTACACCTAGTGGTGGCAGTGAAGTGTAACAGATTATTCTCCTTGAAAATAAAATATAACTTTAAACATGAGAGAAAAGTGAATGAAGAGAAGAGAATTGTTTGTTGAACAAATTATATGATTTCTCTTGAAAAAGTCTTCGGCAATTCAACTCAAACAGTGCTCACACCGAGGAGATTTGTGCCTATAATTCAATGTGTAATATTTTATAAACAGAATACACGGAAGCAGCAAAAACAACGCTTTTATCGGCATGAACAATTGAGCCTATTTGTGGTGAATTTGGAGCGGGGGGGGGGACCTCAGAATGGCCAATAAAAATTATTTTAGTATTTAATCAACATGTTTAAAAATATTTAATATTCTAACTCTTCACCAAAACTGCTGTATCCCGGAGAAGAGGTTTGAGGTGAGACTCCTGTCATACGCCTGGTGAGTTTATCCTTAATGCTGTAAGACAGAAGAGCACCAATGTAAACACACACAAACACACACTATTCAGTATGATACAGTAGAGTAGAGTAAAGAGACAGTAAGTCACAAACTCATTGTCTCCTGGTTACAGTGTGGATCCATTCAATTGATCAGAGAGCAGATTCACTCCTGATTCTCCTGGATTATTACAGTCCAGATTCAGTTCTCTCAGGTGTAATGAGTTTGACCTCAGAGCAGAAGCCAGAGCAGCACAACCTTCATCTGTAATACTGCATTTATACATCCTGCAAGAAAGTAAACCTCCTCAAACTTACACACTCAGTTTTAGCTCAGATAACATCAACTACACAAAATCTTTACACAACATTTGTTCTCTCTCACACACACACACACACAAAACAATTACATTCACCACAGAGGGAAACTGTGTGTGAGTGTGAGAGAGAGTGAGTGAGTGTGTGTGTGTCTGTGTATTCCAGTGTACAGTGTGGATTCTCCAGTCCAGCAGAGAGAAGCTTCACTCCTGAATCCTGCAGGTTATTGACACTAAGGTTCAGTTCTCTCAGTCTGGAGGAGTTTGATCTGAGAACTGAAGACAGAACTCTACAGTTTTCCTCTGTCAGATTACACACACACAGTCTGGAAGAGAAATTATGAAATATCACAAAACTGATCTCAAACACACACAGTCATAATACACTTACTCTTTACCATGTAACAGTAATGTGAGTGTGTTTCTCTCACACACAGAAATCAGAGGATTGGACACCACATCAGCATTATTATTATTATATCATCATCATCATCATCATCATCAATTCATAACATTTTTGATATGCGTTTTTCTGGATTTTCTTCTTATTCTGTCTCTCACGGTTCAAATAAATCTACCATTAAAATTATAGACTGATCATTTCTTTGTCAGTGGGCAAACGTACAAAATCAGCAGGGGATCAAATACTTCTTTCCCTCACTGTAGGGCAGTTAGCCCCCAGTGCTTCTGTAGGGCCTGCCCTGGCCAAGGCCATCCCACGTTTTCAGCCTTCTCTGGTCAGCGGGCTGTCACAGGGAGACGGAAATCTGATGCTTTCCCTCCAACGAAATGTGGAAAAGCTAACAACTTTTCTCCCCTGAAGGGAGAAAATTCACCAAGGAGATTCTACTTATTGGCAAAATACAAAGACCTTGGGATAATGTATATAATAAATCATGGCCCACAACTACAATGCTACCAAGAAGACCAATTATATCTGACTAATAGCGAATCTTACAAAATGCAGACATTTTAGACTTCACCCTTAAACCACTCTCCATGATTCACCAAAGCTATATCAGGACTCAATATTTTATCCAAAAGGTAAGAGGCCACACTGGAACCACATAGCCTGCTTTTTACAATAGAGGCATCGATGATAATAATCTTTGATAAAAATCCAGACCGCAACAGACCTGATTCAATTTAATTCAGTTTTATTTGTATAGCGCTTTTTAGAATAGACATTGTCTCAAAGCAGCTTCACAGAAATATCAACATGGTATACAGATATTAAAGGTGTGAATTTATCCCAACTGAGCAAGCCACTGAGTGGCGACGCTGGCAAGGAAAAACTCCCCAAGATGTTTTAAGAGGAAGAAACCTTGAACTTGGCCATCAGGACGAAACAACCTAGGATGCTCCCAGAACAGATTCCACTTATCGACAAACATCAGATTCTGCTCATTACACCAAGAGACTAACCAAACCATTTACAGCTAGAAGTCTACTGAACTTTTCTGCTCCACATCTAAATGTGGGAAGAGGTCCAGAAACGATCTTTGCGGTGGGTGATCTGCCTCGTACTGTCTCAATCAGGCTGGAGAAGTCCCTCTTCAGAAGGCTCATCTGATGACATTATCCTAGAACTACTATAATTAAGCCTCACCAAAAATGACTGAATGAGCAATTCCATCTACAAATTAAAGGCATGGCAATGGTAAATAAATTTGTACCCGCATACGCCATCATCTATATGGCAGACTGAGAATGTGGCCCCTGGCAGTTCAGGGGCCACATATAGCCCAATTAGATGTCAAGTGGGCTGGGCCAGTAAAATCATAGCATAATTACCTATAAATAAGTCCATGTTTTCCATTTGTTTTCATGCAAAGAAGTACATTAGGAAAATCTTCATATTTTATGAAATATCCATTTACAAAACATATCATGAACAACCTCAGATTTCTTAAGACAAACATGATAATCAGAAGCAAATTGCACATTTACATGTGTGCATTACAAGTGGTCACAGTGTTTGTACAAATGGAAAAAACTAAGTCACAGGTATTTGGAACTGAAAAATATAGTATTGCACTTTAAAATTTATGGCATTACATGAACAATAGGATTCCACCAAACATAACGTTTGTAGTGAACCCGTTGACAAACATTAAATTGCACATTCTTTAACTCTTACCCATTCATCTCTGCTAATAAATATGAAGCGGTCCATTTTTCTTGGAAAACTCTACATTCTGCATCCACTTTTCTCCTTTTTGACAAAGACATTTTGGCTAATGAGGGTGTGGGGGAGAGTAGAAAATAGGGTAGACTACACCGTTCTAACGAACAGCAGAAGGCATATTGCTCCCATCTGGTGTTCGGTTCGCATCCCCGAGATAGGCGTCTTCTCCGGTGACTAAAATAGTGCGCCCCTAGCGGATACTTTAGGAATAGCCTTTTATTAAAAATTTCTAGTTCGTGTCTTCTATGCATTTTTTCACTTTCAAAATTCATCCTGCTGCCCGGATTGAACACTGTGGCAGACCGGTTTTAGGGGTCCACGCCGACTATACGTCTGGCCCTTACGTTACATACTTAATAATAATAATAATAATAATAATAATAATAATAAACTTTATAGAGCACCTTTAAAAGCAGCTTCTCAAAGCGCTGTACACAAAATAAGCAGTACACCAAAAAATATTTAAAAAAAATAAAGTTATAATAAAAGGAGACATCAGCAAGCAAATGCTATTTTAAAAAATATGTCTTGAGCTTTAAAAATGTCAAAAGGTCTGATCTTCCCTAAGGGAAGAAGCCCAGTCACTCGTTGATTTTAAGCGTGTTTGTGGAACAGTTGACAGATTACACTGTGAGGAGTGCAGTCTGCAATTTGGTGTGTAATGAATTAATTAAACAGATAAGTAATGAGGAGCCATGCCATGTAATGTTTGTATATCAGCATCATGATCTTAAAATGGACACAGAACCTGACCGGGAGCCAGTGCAAGGACTCCAGAACAGGAGTAATATGACTATTTCCTGGTCCCAGTCAGGATCCTGACGGCAGAGTTTTGGATATATTGGAGTTTATGTCGTGTGTATATATAGACACTCCATTACAGTAATCAATCAGAGTCACACGGAATGAGTTAAACAGCTTTTAAACTACAGAAATTAGACTTAGACAATCTGGGATACATAATTGGCATCTCAAGATATAACCAGTGCATCGGCCGATATCACTCTGAATAATCGGTTATCGGTATCGGCTGAGAAGTCTGGTATAGGTGCATCTTTTTTTTTTTTTTTTTAAGTTCCATTTTTATTGAACATTTCTGCTGAACATTTCTAATGACATTCCTGCTAAACATTATCTGTACAACCATTCATCATATATCTTATTTTCTCGAGTTTCAGAAAAAATATCACGTCCTTTATTCACTGAGAGATAGATGGGTATTTAACAGACTTCCAATGTAATAGTAGGGAACGTCTTGCTATAAGGGATGTGAAAGCAATAACATCCTTTTGTATCGAGCTCAAAGGAACTGAAGTGTGCATCTCTAGTTATAACCAATGCATTTTAAACACTGAAACACATTTTGGCTATTCATCACACATTAGTGAATAAACACTGTAGTGCCACTTTGGAAAGGAGTGAAATGATTTAAACTCACTGCTCATCCTCACACTGGAACATGTAGAACCTGACACACAGCATCTGATCAACTCCTCTCTCTCTCTCTCTCTCTCTCTCTCTGTTCATTAAAAAACAAATTACTAAACTTTCCCTCAACATCCTGAAAACATGAAGCTACTAGAACATCATTATTTCACTCATTTGAGGAAATACACTTCTTCAAGGGCATAAACACTTCTACAATCAATAAAAGTGAATAAAACTCACTCTGATGAGTCAAACACACCTCATAAGAAGCACCTGTATCGCGTTGTAACTCGCGCTGCTCGCAGGTGAACTCTCGCGATATTTCTGGACAGAACGGGAACTCACCTTCCTGCTTCTTAAAGGGCCAGCAGAACATTTTATCCCTGGATGAGAAGGACATCTGTGCACACTGCATGGACAATACACTCATTTAAGGGCTTTAATAATAAGTGGAAGGTTGTCTTCTTTTTCACCTGGTTTCATACACACACACACACACACACACGCATACATACATACATATATAAAATATTTAGCGTGGTTGTATTTAGTTACTTCTGTTTCTAAATAAATAAGCATTATGTCATCAAATCTGTTTTATCAAATCAAAGTCTGTTTTAATGGTCAGAAGCTGTACTAAATGACAAATAAATAACTAATAAATAACCTAAAAATCACAAACATGGTACCTGTAAATAAAATAATTTCAAATATGCAATTTATTAGATCCTTAAAATAAAAAGTCAGCTAAACAGTGAAAAACATAATTGTTGGATTTATATGAATGAATTACAATAACTTGCTAATATTCCATCACCTGAATCTTTCTAATTGGCATGGGCTCCAGTCAGTGTTCTTCACGCGGAATTTATTCTACAATTGTAGTGAACGTGTACAGTGGAAAAAAAACCCGCTCCTTTAAAAAAACAGATAATGAAGCTGAGGCCTGAAGGCGGGTCGCTGGCGTAGAAAGTTATGAAAGTTATGGCGATATGTTTTGAAACTTACGGTGGATAGTGACAAGCCTCTACCTACTCCAGTTACCAGAGTAATCAACCTCTTACTGTAAAATCTGCCCAAAATGCCTCACCTATTCTGTTGTCCTAAATGCTCTCGGAGAACATTCACGATTGTCAAATTAATCCAGCATATTGGTCTCATTCATGATCATGAGGCAAATTTTTCAATAACTTGTGGTCTTAATGACTGTCAAAGGACATTTATCATATTTACCAAAAGCATACACATTGTGTTACAACGGACCATGGCTGATGATCCACAGCATCTGCTTGAGGACGTTGAGATAGAATGTTCTAATGATGATGGTGCTTTTGAAGTTTGTAATCCCCTCGGGTCTAAATGTAACAAGCAAAAACGGTGTGCAATTTACTATACCAGTGGAAATATGGGTACAAAGTATTGCTCTCAATTAAAACATTAATTTAGCTTTACTTCCTATTGTTTCGGTTTTTTTTGCCACCCAAAGGTTCAAAATGGCTTGGTCACTGGGATAGAACCCTAAGGATCCAAAATGGTACTGTTTTAATCTGCCTTCATTGCAGTGTGCACAATTGGTCCTTGGGGTGCAAAATTGCCTATTAAATGGTACAAAGTTATAAGGTACCTTATTGTACCTCTAGTTAGAGGAACAAAACTGTACCACCCCAGTGATGGCCACTTGTACCTTAAAAGGTACAGTTTGGTACTTTCTTTTCCTGAGTGTACCATGGTCTCTATAATGGGTGATTCACAGCTTTGTGTGAGAAGGGTTTTTGAGGTCATACGTTTAAATTGTGTAATACACACCTAATCATTTTCATAACATATCTTTCCCCAAATAATGATGCTTACATACACCAATGAGCAAGCCAAATGTGACAATGGCAAAGAAAAGCCTTGTAGATGTTTAACTTTATGAGGAAGAAGTCTTTGGAGGAAACAGCCTATATAAATGTTCATTTGATTCATATTGTCTCACAGCATTAATGATACTAACTTTTCAATTCATAAAACAAGATGTTGATCCCTGGATATTTCGTAACTCCTCTCTTAAAAAGTTTTCTTTCTTCTCCCAGGTTCATAATTCTTATGCAAGGATTGATTATTTTTTTATAGACAGCACTCTAGATTCTTGTGTAGTTTCTTCTGACTATTTGGGTATTGTAATTTCTGACCATGCGCCTCTACAATTAGATACTCATCTTTCTACTTATAAACGTAGCCGACCGCATTGGAGATTTAATTCTCTTCTTTTAGCAGACAGTGAATTCTGCGAGTTCATTTCTAGTTCTATCGATGACTTTCTTTTCTTCAATCAGAATGACTCCACCTCTTATTCACTGTTATGGGAAACACTTAAATCCTATATCAGAGGGCAGATTCTTTCTTATTCTGCTCGCTGTAATAAAAAACGCACTGCTAGGGTTAATGAACTAGCATTTGCAATCAGTAGTCTTGATCAAAGATGTGCATTAAACCCCTCCCCAGAACATCTTAAACAGCGCCTTGACTTACAGGCAGAGTTTAATCTTATTTCGACTAAAGAAGCGGAACGCTTACTGTTGCAAACTTGTGGTTCATATTATGAACATGGCGACAAGCCGAGTCGTCTACTGGCACATCAGCTACGGCGACAGGCCACTTCCCGTCTCATACCTAGTACTAAAAACACTTATAATATTGTCACTACAGATCCCATGGAAATGAATGCTACTTTTAAATCTTTTTACTCTTCGCTTTATAAGTCCGAATCTCCAACAGATAATACTAAAGTGAACGCATTTCTTCAAAACCTCTGTAACCCTGTTATAGATACGAATACTGCTATACAACTGGATTCCCCAATTTGTCTTGAAGAAATGTTAAATTCAGTTAAATCTATGCAATCTAACAAAGCTCCTGGCCCAGATGGGTTTCCAATAGAATTTTTTAAAACGTTTATTGGAAAATTAACTCCATTGCTTTTGGCTATGTTCAATGAATCTCTGGAATGTTGGTCTTTGCCTCCAACTCTGACACAAGCCATGATAGCTCTGCTCCTAAAGGAGGGTAAGGATCCATCCTCCTGTGGTTCTTATAGACCGCTATCACAGCTGAATGCAGATGTAAAGGTGTTGGCGAAAGTAATGGCATCTCGTTTAGAGAATGTACTTCCTTATATTATATCTGAAGATCAGAACGGTTTTATAAAGGGACGTCAATTGTTTTTCAATACCCGTACACTCTTTAATATAATTTATTCAAAGCATTCAGCTGTTCACCCTGAGATTGTGATTTCATTAGATGCTGAAAAAGCATTCGAGAGGGTCGAATGGGAGTATTTGTTTGCAGTCCTGAGGAAGTTTGGATTTGGGGACAAGTTTATTTCTTGGATTAGCCTCCTTTACTCAACCCCTTATGCTAGAGTTCAAACTAACAATTCTTATTCGGATTATTTTGCGCTCGGACGAGGGTGTCGCCAAGGGTGTCCTTTATCCCCACTGCTTTTTGCTGTTGCCATCGAGGCGCTCTCTATTGCACTAAAATCTCCCTCCTTGTTTAAAGGAATAGTTCGATATGGTGTAGAATACAAATTGTCGCTATATGTTGATGATTTGTTATAGTATGTAACTGATCCTATCGCCTCTATGCCTTCTGTCTTGGATGTTCTGGAGTCTTTTGGTGCTGTCTCTGGTTATAAACTAAATTTAGATAAAAGCGTTTTCCTGTCAATACTCCAGCTCTGTCTCTCCAACAGTCAGATCTACCGTTTTGATTTAGTCAGTCAGGTTTTAAATACAGTGCCTTGCGAAAGTATTCGGCCCCCTTGAACTTTTCAACCTTTTGCCACATTTCAGGCTTCAAACATAAAGATTTAAAATTTAAATTTTTTGTGAAGAATCACCATCAAGTGGGACACAATTGTGAAGTGGAACAAAATCTATTGGATATTTTAAACTTTTTTAGCAAATAAAAAACTGAATTTGGTGTGTGCAAAATTATTCGGCCTCTTTACTTTCAGTGCAGCAAACTCACTCCAGAAGTTCAGCGAGGATCTCTGAATGATCCAATGTTGTCCTAAATGACTGATGGTGATAAATAGAATCCACCTGTGTGTAATCAAGTCTCTGTATAAATGCACCTGCTCTGTGATAGTCTCAGGGTTCTGTTGGAAGCGCAGAGAGCATCATGAAGACCAAGGAACACACCAGGCAGGTCCGTAATACTGTTGTGGAGAAGTTTAAAGCCGGATTTGGATACAAAAAGATTTCCCAAGCTTTAAATATCCCAAGGAGCACTGTGCAAGTGATCATTTTGAAATGGAAGGAGTATCAGACCACTGCAAATCTACCAAGACCTGGCCGTCCCTCTAAACTTTCAGCTCAGACAAAGAGAAGACTGATCAGAGATGCAGCCAAGAGGCCCATGATCACTCTGGATGAACTGCAGAGAACTACAGCTGAGGTGGGAGAGTCTGTCCATAGGACAACAATCAATCGTACACTGCACAAATCTGGCCTTTATGGAAGAGTGGCAAGAAGAAAGCCATTTCTCAAAGATATCCATAAAAAGTCTCGTCTAAAGTTTGCCACAAGCAACGTGGGAGACACACCAAACGTCACACCAAACGTTGAGAAATGGCTTTCTTCTTGCCACCCTTCCATAAAGGCCAGATTTGTGCAGTGTACGACTGATTGTTCTCTGGTTCTCACAGGTTCACACTCGTGCTCGGTGTCGACGTTCATCATAGGAGAGACGCCTTTCCCAGAGTTCACCCTCCTGATAACGCTGCATGATATAACAATCTACGTTTCAGATACGCAAAAGGCAGTTACGAGAGTGAACAGAATGATAAATTATGAAGAGCAAGATTTTTGCTCTTTACAAAATGATTTTTGGAACACTGCACAAGGATATGTGGGAACCAGCACATCTTCTTAAGCAGCACTTTAACTGCTCTAAAGGTAGGCGAGATACGTATAGAGTAGAGTCAGTTCATTTGATCTGTTTTGTGCATCTGTATTCTGATATAAATCAGTTTTTAGCTTAATCATGAAACTCTTGTAATGTCACTTAGGAAAAATATGGCACTGTTACATGATACTTTTTTCATAGGCGTCCATGTGGAACAAATGCTGGACTGTTGTGAATTACTGAGCAATAACGTGCAAGGGCAAATGAAGATGACTGATTCTTTTAATGGCTTGAGCAGATTTGTGATGGACTATAAAATACATCAGCATCGCTCCACACCGATATAAAATGGCCAATAAGCTTTGACACGTTGCAGTATGAACATCACAAGGCAATATTTTCTGCAACCTTTATGCACAACATCTTTACAAACATTACTTATAGATTTGAGGAATTATGCACTGAGGAAATGTAAATTCACATTCAGGAATTCTGTTTGTTTAATCTGTGCTTTTTTCCCCCTATCCACCTTTATGAGTTTCATTACTCACTACCTTTAAAAATGACATGTTATTATCAGGATTTCTTTTTCTCTTACCTACAAGTGAAGCCCAGAGTGAGACTTATGAAGCAGCAACTCAACCCGCACTCCGGAGGGGCTCGTCTGACCTGCCTGGCCACTGGATTTTACCCACGACACATTAACATGACGCTGCTGAAGGACGGCCAGGGCATGCCCGAGCACCTCTTCACTGTGGATGATCTTTTGCCCAATGCAGATGGAACTTATCAAAGAGGAAGACTGTTGAGATCAGCGAGGAAGAGCTCCAGCAGAAACATAACTACACCTGCACGGCTACACACCTCAGCCGGGAGAACAAGATGGATGTTTACTGGGGTACGGCAACATCACTCTGTTCAGTGGCCGTCATTTCCTCATGAACTAGATCAGTCTATGCTTTAAAAGGTAGTTATTTTTTTTGCAGAAATGCTGCTCACAGATGACAAACCCGGTCCAAACATTACTGTCATCATCACCAGTATACTATTTCGATGTGTGTGATCGCACCAACGGCTGCCTTCCTCTTATGTAAGAGAAGGCATGCAGGTAAGAACGCTGACATCACGAATACGATCAGTTCACAGAATTACTATGAAGTGCCTTCTGAAATGGACATTTTCCTGCATTTTATCTTCTAGTTTCTCAAACGTCCTCTCAGACAGACTACTCTGTGAGTGAGTGTTGAATTTGTGTTTACCAACATCACAAACACTAATATTGTAAATCTTGGCACCCTATGCCAGTGGTTTTCAAAGTGGAGGCCGCCAGGGGGCGCTCGGGGGGGCCTCAACAATTTGGTGTGCCCATCCCACCAACTAGTATGTTTTCTCTTTCTCACTCTCAGACAACCACACACACACACACACACACACACAACACACACAATCAATTCCTAATGTAACGTAAAGATGTAAGATGTTATTATTAATTATTAATAAAAAGGGGGATATATTCAGAAGTCTGTACTTTTAATGTGTTTTATTATTAAAGTTTCATTTTTATTGAACATTTCTACATTTCTACTGAACGTTTCATTTTTATTGAATATTTTTGCTGACCTTCTGATGAACCATTTCTGCTAACATTTCTTATAACCTTTCTGCTAAACATTTCTGTTGAACATTTCTGTTAAGCCTATCTAAATTGCCTTTTCTGTTCTGTCCTCCCCACCCTTCGCAAAAATAAAAACAAATTGAGCAACAGCAGTAAATATTCACAGGTTTTTTTTCTTTTTATACAAAGGAAAACAAAATTGAACCCACAACCCGCCCCCCCGGCTCATCATGGCTACCCAATAACTGTCGCTGGTTATAAAGATATTATAAAATTCAACAACAGGCACCAACCTTTAAGTGGGTAGTGTCTGTAACTCCATAAAGTATGCAATAAAGGGATTTATGGAAAAACTTATCTGTACAACCATTCATCGTATATCTTATTTTCTCGAGTTTCAGAAAAAACATCACGTCCTTTATCCACTGGGAGATAGATGGGTATTTAGCAGACTTCCAATGTAACAGTAGGGAACGTCTTGCTATAAGGGATGTGAAAGCAATAACATCATTTTGTATCGAGCTCAAATGAATTGAAGCTTGAGGAATCCAAAATATCGCAATCAATGGACAAGGCTTTAAATCTGCCCTGAAAATAGTGGACGTGATGGTAAAAAACCCGACCAAAAATCATGGAGTTTAGGGCAGAAGAAAAACATATGGCCAAGCTGACAGGGAGAGCCATGGCATTTATCACACTTGTCCTCTACATCCAGATACATCACAGACAATCTCGACTCAATCCTCGAATAAGAATTATGAACCTGGGAGAAGAAAGAAAACTTTTTAAGAGAGGGGTTACGGGATCTCCAGGGATCAACGAGACCGTTCTGACAAATAAAATCGGAAAATGTTTTGGACATTGCAGATTGATTCAGAGTACGGGGATTAGATCGATCCAAGTTTGGGTCAAATACACAATTTAAATCTCCCCCGAAAATCAACAAGTGAGTATTTTAAGAAAGGGAGATTGCTCAACAAACTATTAGAAAATTCTACATCAAAGTTTGGAGCATACACATTAACCAACAATACCTGTCTTTGCATTAAAGTACCAGCAACTATAATATATCTACTGTTCACATCAGCAATAACATTAGTGGACGAAAACTGTAACCTTTTGTCAATTAAAATAGCTTTTTTTTTTTTTTGTTAAAAAAAAAAAGCCTTCGGCTGAAGGGTCCGGTTGGACCGGTCCAAAACCGGTTCCTTCTCCAGACCAAATGCCTCATTTAACAAGGCAGCAGGTTGTACAGGTGTCAGCGCCCTCTGGAAATCCGACTATCCTCATGTTATTGCGCCGTGACCTTGACTCCAAATCCTCACATTTATTCTCTAATTGAGTCACGGTCGCAGTGAGAGACTCGATAGTAGTCTTCATGTGAACTAAATCAACGGTGCAACTGGAGAGCGCGTGCCCTATTTCCCCCACAGTACCTTTCAGTGTTGATATGGTGGCCTCGGTAGCGACTTTATCACTAGCCTGCTGTGTTCTCATGACCTGCAGGTCATGCTGGATAGTAGACAGAGCATCCCTGAGAGTCTTCTGTTGATTCTCATGGTGAGTCTCCTGGTGCTTCAGATGATCCTGAAACTCCTGGAACTCCTTCCTAAAATTGGTGATGTCCTTCCTCAGTACAGCCAGCAACTCAAGCCTGAATGCGGCGAAGTCAGAGCCACCACTCGGGGATGCGGATGCGACCGCGGGTTCACAGGGGAAAGGCAGCGCTTTGAGGAGAAGGAGGCGCGGTGCGCTCTCTAGACCTCAATTTTGTTTGAATGCTACCACCGGTTTTCGAGTTCTTCCCCGACATCTTTAACAAACCACCGAGTTAAAAGTACAAATAAGGAAACGAAGTAGAATAAGTCAAAATATACTATATATATAATATTTTATATATAAATTATATATAAAAAATATATATTACCAAAGAAAGTGCTAATTAATTACAATTTTTGATCGAAATCAGCAGGAGACTCCAACTTCACGTCTTACTCCATCGAACACCCCAAATGCAAATCAATTTATAACATTTTTGACATGGTTTTTCTGGATTTTTTTGTTGTTATTCTGTCTCTCACTGTTCAAATAAACCTACCATTAAAATTATAGACTGATCATTTCTTTGTCAGTGAGCAAACGTACAAAATCAACAGGGGATCAAATACTTCTTTACCTCACTGTAACTGGTGTGTAAATCTGTAAAATCCTTATTTACACAGCACTAGTCCAACAAAACAGAGCATAATTAAAACTATTCACGTGAATTAAAATCCAATGTAATAATGGCAATTAAGCATGGCATTTGGTTGTTTTTTTTAAGCTACTTACAGATAAGCTATGTATTTTTTCCTCAAATTTGGTCCCAAGATAAAAAAATAAAGACACCATTGTATCTGTTGTACCACTTTCAATAAATAACTATGACTTATATTAGTATAGATTGCTATCATCTTGTCTGAGCCATATCATTTTATAAAACTGTGTTAGGTTTTCCCATACAGTAACTGTGGAAATAAAAAAGAGTTCTTGTAACCACAATCTGTTTTTTTTTTTTAATGGATCTGTGTGGTTTCTCAGTGTCTATAATACTGACTTTTCTTATTCTTTTCTTCAATCGATCACTGTGAGCACATCACAATTGTATTATAATAGGTGCAGAGAAAGTAAGCTCTATAAAGCACTAAGTCGAGGTATTGTTGAAGTATTTTGTTTAATCCTGTTGCAGAACCAGGAAAAGTGAATGTGTTGTTCTGTTATTCTGATGCACTAATCTATACTGAGGAATCCCATGTTCCCTTACTCCAACTGCATTTACAGTGCCTGCCACTAATATTGGCACCCTTGGTAAATATGAGGAAAGAAGGCTGTGAAAATGTGTCTTTTTTGTTTAAACTTTTGATCTTTTGGTCATAAAATTGACAAAAATAAGGCTTTCATAGATATCAAACAATTGCAAACAAAACACAGGTTTATCCAAAAAATATCTTTGTTAAATATATGTGTGTTGGCACCCTTTTAGTCAATACTTTGTGCTACATCCCTTTACCAAGATAACAGCTCTGAGTCTTCTCCTATAATGCCTGATGAGGTTGGAGAATACATGGCAAGTAATCTGAGACCATTCCTCCATACAGATCCTTCAAATTTCGAAGCCTCTTCTAAAGATGATGCACAAAAAGCCCGCAAACAGTTTGTTGAAGACAAGGAGACTAAGGACATGGATTACTGGAACCATGTCCTGTGGTCTGATGAGACCAAGATAAACTTATTTGTGTGTGTGGCGGCAACTAGGTGAGGAGTACAAAGACAAGTGTGTCTTGCCTACAGTCAAGCATGGTGATGGGAGTGTCATGGTCTGGGGCTGCATGAGTGCTGCCGGCACTGGGGAGCTACTGTTCATTGAGGGAACCATGAATGCCAACATGTACTGTGACAAACTGAAGCAGAGCATGATCCCCTCCCTTCGGAGACTGGGCCGCAGGGCAGTATTCCAGCATGATGATGACCCCAAACACACTAAAGAAGCTGAGGGTGATGGTGATGGACTGGTCAAGCATGTCTCCAGACCTAAACCCTAGTGAGCATCTGTGAGGCATCCTCAAATTGAAGGTGGAGGAGCACAAGGTCTCTAACATCCACCAGCTCCATGATGTCGTCTTGGAGGAGTGGAAAAGGACTCCAGTGGCAACCTGTGAAGCTCTGGTGAACTTAAGGGTTTAGGCAGTGCTGGAAAATAATGGTGGCTACACAAAATATTGACACTTTGGGCCAATTTGGACATTTTCACTTAGGGGTGTAATCACTTTTGTTGCCGGCGGTTTAGACATTAATGTCTGTGTGTTGAGTTATTTTGAGGGGACAGCAAATTGATACTGCTACACAAGCTGTACACTCACTACTTTACATTGTAGCAAAGTGTCATTTCTTCAGTGTTGACACATGAAAAGAAATCAAAGAAATGTGAGGGGTGTACTCATTTGTGAGATACGATATATATATATATAAAATCAATGAGAGCAGAGTAATCTGCAGCAAAGTTTTCTATGAGCGGAGGACGAACTTTAAACGTTAATATCGAAGTCAATCATGTTCATTTAATCGTGGGCAGTCAAAATCGTAATCGCGATCGATATTCGATTAATTGTGCAGCCCTGTTAATCACACATAAGCGAAATGCTAAGGCAGTTTTGTTTAGTTGTATTTGTAGTACAGTGCTCTCCACGAATATTGGTACTGTTGGTAAATATGAGCAAAGTCTGCTTGAAAATGGTCTTTATTGTTTAAACTTTAAATTTTTGTTAAAAAAAAAAAATCACAAACCTAATCAAGCGTTTCCTACACTACAACCAATCACCAATCACCAGCGGCGCCGGGATGACGTCATTTTCTAGTGCCAAAACCCGGAAACGGAGTTAGGATTTTAGCCCTCTAGCGGCCAGCTTCGCGCTCCAGCGCGAGGAGAAATCGTGACATTAGCATGATGCTAAATGCCACTACAGAGGTTGTCGGGAACATTAAACATCATCACGCCGAACGGGAAAAAAACTTTATGCTACAAAGTGGGTTTAATTCAAACTTCTTTACTGAAAAATTCCTCAGTAATAATAATCGGGAGTAGGAACTGTTCGGTCTGTAAACATACAGAACACTGCCGCTCTCCTTCACTAACTGTAATTCACGCCATTTAAACTCACGGTTGCCAGATTTCACTAGAAACATCAACTTCAGTTGCCCTGTTTCGGTTTATCCCCTCAGTAGAGAGCTTACATTTAACTGTTTATGACAGACCTCCTGATTAAAGCTTCAACAAAAAAGATTTTGTGTTATATTGTGGCATTAGAGATCTCAATATTGATTAAAATAATCAGGATGTTCATTTTGGCCATAATCGTGCAGCCCTACACGCTGATAGCAAAAACCTATGACATAAAATTCTAAATTTGTGATGATTCAAACTTGTGATGATTCAAACTTGTGATGATTCAGTGGGGAGGCCATTGTTGTCCAGAGCACCTGAGAAGACACACACAGACCAACCAGGAGACCAAATTGTCGTGGAAATTATCAAGTAAACACTCGCAGACCTCTGAAGTTCCTCTGAAGGTAAATAAAAAAAAGGCTTATTACAGAAAGATGGTTAATACAGGATAGAATAAATCAGGATAGATTAATGAGAGCCATGATGTTGTTTGAGGAAGTTCAAAAAGGCTTTATTTCAGGGTCTTAAAAGATGAACCTTGAACAGAAGAATATGTTTGTGTCTCTGTATAGCAGATAAACATTCTGTACTGATCTCAGTGACATGACATGGCCTTATTATGTGTTAAGAATGAAAGATGAGAATGAAACAGAACAAGAACAAAACTATTACAAAGTAAAAATGAATAATTTCCCTCACAGGTGTACCCCGCCTTGAGTCCGATGCTCCAGGTTTCCCGACACCCAGTAGTATAAGCGGTATAGAAAATGGATGGATATACATTTTTCTTCCATCCATCCACCTTCTACAGCTTACTACTTTTCAGGGTCACGGGGAACCTGGAGCCTATCCCAGGGAGCATCGGGCACAAGGCGGGGTACACCCTGGACAGGGTGCCAGTCCATCGCAGGGCACGGATATACTTTTTATATTTCTCAGTCAATCATTACAGTCTGTTATGAACTTGGGAATTTCTGTAATATGCACTGAAAAGTTCAAAGTGTACGGCACAGCATTATTTTGTCATAGGTTGATATAATCATACCTGAGTGATGAGCCTACATACATAAACATCAAAAGAAAAACAGACTGCAGTTCAATCAAAATGTTCCAGATTATGGGTTTACCATATTGTAGTGTTACAACCTGGAACCTGGAACTGACTTTTATATTAAAGTGGGGGATCAGTACACACTAAAATAATACGGAATACAAGAAAAACACAATTTGTTCCAATTATTCACAAAACAACAACAAAAACATTACAGTTGTTATTTCATAAGTATTCATCCCCGCTGTTGTGAAAGCCCGGAGTTCGTTGGAAAGACAAAAGGCCACAGTTTCACATTTTTAGTTTGCTCATGAAGAGTTATATATTAGCACATTTTGTCATAATTGATGGCCTAAAGTTTTTTGTCCTGCTAGAGGAATAACAGAGACCCAGCGGGCGGTATGTTTGCCATTGTTGGCATAAACGTTCACTGTTTCTCCTAAAAAAATATGCCGAATAGCGTCGTCACTATTTTCCGATACACGTTAATATGCACCAAGACTTTACTTTGGGATTGAAGGACGTCACAGGCACGGGTTACTCTGATTGGATAAATCCACGCAAGCTCATTGAATATTGATGAATTTGTCCGGCGCCCCCACCTGCCCAGTCTCCTGAATGTAAACGCCAGTGCGTGCGCGTAAAGGTTCCTGACCAGGTTTAACGGCACTGAGAAGCGATAAAGGATCAGAGAGCTTTCAAAAGGAACCACATAACAGGTGTATGTGCTCGTATGTAAGAAATATTTCACACGTGATAATGTAGCTCTTAGAAATGACTTTGGGTCTGTTTTTGTTTGAATATTTAGGCTACGGCCAGGTTGCTTGACAACTCTAACGGTCAATTTTGTTAACATTAGTTATAGCTATAGCTTGTTATTGTTAGTGATGTTCAGCTGTTACTGAAGATGAATGTTGATCAGGATCCATTCTGGAATGCAGGTGACGTTCCAGAGTCCAGGACGAGTGACCCGGAGAAAGAGGAAGAGGAACTGGACGCTATGTTAAACCTGGTGTCGGAGATGCAGGTCAGATAAGATGATTTCCCATCAAGAACAGTGTTTATCTGTGCTTACAGTGTAGTCAGTGCCTTAAGATCCAATAATCGGAATCCAGGACCAAGACTATGTGGCAGCTGTGGCTCAGGTGGTAGAGCGGGTTGTCCACTAATCGTAGGGTACGATTCCTGGCCCACGTGACTCCCCATGCCGAAGTGTCCTTGGGTAAGACACTGAACCCAGAGTTGCTCTTGATGGCAAGTGTGAACGGGTGAATGGAATAAGTATAAAGCGCTTTGGATAAAAGCACTAAGTGCACCATTTAACATTTTACCATTTATGAATGTTTTAGCATTTATACCACACGCTGTGAGTTTGCATGTTCTCCGCGTGCTGTGGGGGTTTCCCCCGGGTACTCCGGTTTCCTCCCCCAGTCCAAAGACATGCATGGTAGGCTGATTGGCGTGTCTAAAGTGTCCGTAGTGCATGAATGGGTGTGTGAATGTGTGTATGTGTTTGTGTGCCCTGCGATGGATTGGCTCCCGGTCCAGGGTGTACCCCACCTTGTGGCCCATGCTCCCTGGGATAGACTCCAGGTTCCCCGTGGCCCTGAAGAAAGAGCAAGCGGTAGAAGATGGATGGATGGACCACACACTGCTAACTCTTGTTATTTTTTAATACTCAACTTTAGTGATGCACCAAAATCTTTGGCCAGTTAATCAGGATTTTTTAATTTCTTAACCTGTTGATTAGCATAATTTATGAAATTTTGATTTGACTTTCAGGAAAACTGAATTAGATACGGAAAAACTGACACCATAGTGTAACCGTAAAATGTTTTACTCTCCTAGTGGCTATTACCCAGTAAGAACTGAGAAACCTTTTTAAGTTTATGTACTGTTCTGATCACTAAAAATGGCTAGTGTCATTATTTTAGCCAGTGTAGGCATGTTAAGGTTTGATGATACATGGTGCGGTATGAAGGGAATGCTGGGAGGTCAAACAGTTAAAAGTAAATCCTTGATGTGTAAATAATATTAATATGCATTTTCCCACTCATTCCTCAGGACTACTCGGTCGGATACGATCATCTGATTGATCAGGATCCATTCTGGAATGCAGGTGACGTTCCAGACTCCAGGACGAGTGACCCGGAGAAAGAGGAAGAGGAACTGGACGCTATATTAAACCTGGTGTCGGAGATGCAGGTCAGATAAGATGATTTCCCATCAAGAACAGTGTTTATCTGTGCTTACAGTGTAGTCAGTGCTGCCGTAGTACCTTAAGGTCTAATAATCGGAATCCAGGACCAAGAACTGTTTACACAGTTCAAGAACATACAATGCCCTCTTCTAATATTGGCACCCTTGGTAAATATGAGTAAAGGATGCTGTGAAAATATGTCTTTATTGTTGAGCCTTTTGATCTTTTGTTCAGCCTTCTTTGCTTATATTTACCAAGGGTGCCAATATTAGTGGAGGGCACTGTATGTGGTTTAAATCTTGCGTTCTCATATCAAACTCATCAGAAATCATACCAAATCATACCATGTGGCGGCTGTGGCTCAGGTGGTAGAGCGGGTTGTGCACTAATCGTAGGGTACGATTCCCGGCCCACGTGACTCCACATGATGAAGTGTCCTTGGGTAAGACACTGAACCCAGAGTTTCTCCCGATGGCAAGTTAGCGCCTTGCATGGCAGCTCTGATCATTTTCAAAAACATGAACATTGTGTCTAACACACACAAACTCTCAGTTGAAGTCCACAAACAAAAATATAATAATTTACTAGGCATGTTACTTAGTGACATTCCTTGCCTTGAACAATTCTCTTCAAATCTGGCTTGTATTCCGTTATTGCCACTCGAAGCAGTTCTTTCACATGGGTGTCAGTCAGAACAGATCGATGCTTTGATTTCACATGTTTCAGGGTAGAAAACACAGACTCGCAGACATATGTTGACCCAAACATTGACAGTATCTTAAACGCAGCCCGTTTGACATTGGGGTATTTTTCCATTGGCACACTTTTCCAGAACTCAATGGTCCTTTCCCTTAAAGCAGGTTTCAGTTGGTCCTCCTCACAAAGATCAATCATCTCCAACTCAGCCGCAGCCTCATCTGTGACTAGCGGGGCTTTCAAACAGTCCGTCTCAGCTTTAAATGGGTCGACGAGGAACGTAATCTGTGGCCTTTTCAGTTGTATATCACGGAACCGGGTCACAAAGCTTTCGTGCAGGTTTTCAACCAGTGTTGCATATCTGGCTATTTGCTTATTCAGGGCGGCGCTGGTGACTCAGGCAGGAAGCATTTTTAACTTACCCTGCAGGCTCAAGTTCAGTCTGTCCAAGTGACACAGCATGTCAACCAAAAAGGACAGATCCATAATCCACTCGAGGTCCGAGAGCTCGGGATAGTCCTTGTCCTTCTCTTCCATGAACAGTTTCACGGCATCCAAAAGCTCAAAGAAGCGAGAGAGTACCTGGCCTTTTGACAGCCACCTCACAGTGCAGTGCAGCGGCAGGTCACCTGGAAGCCCTTTATCCAGCTCAGCGATGAGATTCTTGAATTGCCTGTGGTTAAGCGCATGTGTGCGGATGTAGTTGACGATTTCCATCACAGGCTTCATGACGTTGTCTAAATTCAATGATTTAGACACGAGTTGCTCCCTGTGGATGATGCAGTGGAAATTCCAAAACTCTGGAAATGTTAGGTCAGCTTTGCACAGCCCCACAAGCCCGTTCACAGATCCGATCATGGCTGGCGCTCCATCCGTGGCTATTGCAGTTAATTTCGGTATGGGCAGATTTGCTTTCGCAAATGCAGCCATCATTGTTTCTTTCACATCTATCCCACGGGTTCTGTCTTTTAATGGCACAATATCAAGGAGTTCTTCCTTGATCACACAATCGTCTGACACAGACCGTGCAAATATTGCCAACTGAGGCTTGTCTTGTATGTCTCAACTCTCATCCAATGCGACACTAAAATACTCACATGCTTGAAGGTCAGAGTGCAACTGTGATTCGATAGCCGTGTTAATGTCCGATATTCTGAGTTCAACAGTGCGGCGGGACAGTTGGACATCTGATACCATTCGTTTTAGTTTGTCGTTTTCAGGAGACAAGATTTCAACAATGTCACTGAGGCATTTTTTAACGAACTCCCCTTCATTGTATGGCTTTTTAGCCCGTGCAATGTTCCAAGCTAGTTGATACGATGCAAGCGTTACGGTCTCTGAGTGCTTCGAAATTTTTGGGAAAACTGTATCTGCTTTTCTGCCTGGCATTTCAAAGTGACCAACTTGTGCTTGCGAAGTTCAGTCCCTATTGGAAATTCCTGGTTGATGTTAGCATGGAGTGAGCTGAAGTGGCGCTGAAGATTTGAAGCTTTGAAATGCGCTAATGACGCCTGACATATAAGGCAGAATGGCCACTCTGTTAAAAACGTCCTGTGTTCATCTTCATATTTTCGTTTTGCTGTGCATTTTTTCCCTGCCATTTTGGGAGCAAACTTGACACAAATTGTTTACTCAAATGTAGGGATGTCCCGATCTGATCACGTGATCGGAAATCGGGGCCGAATGGATGAATGGAATGTTAACATTTAGCATTTATACCACACACTGTGAGTTTGCATGTTCTCCCTGTGCTGCGGGGGTTTCCCCCAGGTACTCCGGTTTCCTCCCCCAGTCCAAAGACTGATTGGCATGTCCAAAGTGTCCGTAGTGCATGAATGGGTGTGTGAATGTGTGTATGTGTTTGTGTGCCCTGTGATGGATTGGCTCCCTGTCCAGGGTGTACCCCGCCTTGTGCCCGATGCTCCCTGGGATAGACTCCAGGTTCCCCGTGACCCTGAAAAGGACTAAGCGGTTGAAGATGGATGGATGGACCACACACTGCTAAGTCTTGTTGTTTTTTAATACTCAACTTTAGTGATGCACCAAAATCTTTGGCCAGTTAATCAGGATTTTTTCATTTCTTAACCTGTTTATTAGCATAATTTATGCAATTTTGATTTGACTTTCAGGAAAACTGAATTAGGTACGGAAAAACTGACACCATAGTGTAACTGTAAAATGTTTGCAGTGTAAATCAGTGTAGCCACCATTGTTAATCCATATTATTCATTATATTCATTCCTTATTTCTGTTCTTGCACCTGTTTTAAAATAATCAGCACAACTGACTGAACAAAACTTTTTATTTTTGTCATGAATTTGCAATCAGATACTTATAGACTGTGAGGTAATGGATTTGAGTTTATGGGTGCATCTCAATCAGCTCCATAGTTCAGTAGTCAGGACACTGATCAGGGACTGGACCTTTTGAAGGGATGTCTCAATTGCGAAATCCTACCCGTGTGCACTGTTATGTTCGCGCCCTAAAAAAATCCCACAATGCACCACACAATCCAAGGAGCATCGGTGTTCGCTATTTTCCCTTACTGAAAATGACGCCATGTTTTCAGAAACCTCTCAGATCGAAAAATTTGCCTCTCAAATGATTACTTACGTTAGCGATTTTTAACTTTATTTGACGTTCTATATATTGTTTATTTGAGTCTAACGACTTTAATGATTTTTTTTTAAATCTACTAACTAGTCTACGATCCTACTTGAAGTACAATGACAGACAAATTAATATGACATACGATGTTAGAAAGATGTCCGTCCTGCATGTTGTGGTTAAGTGCCAGTGGTGATGTTTTACAACGCGAGGACGTAATCATGTTACCGGAAATTGAGTCATCAGTGTTCTAATGTGTAGTGAGTCTGGGTCCTTACCAGTGCCAGAGCTCAAGTACACCATATACTGATTCACCACCTAGGGATCTAGGGAGCTGATTGAGACACACCCTACTGTATGTTTTGTGTAATGTGAAGCATTAATGTTGTTTTTTAATTGTGTAATGTTGAAACATTAATATATTTTATTTATTCAGGATGAAGTTGATGCCTGGAGTTTGCTGCAGCGATCAGTCACCTATTAACACAGCATATATATATTTATATATATATATATACACACACAAATACACACCAATAGACTACTCCTGTTGTTTTTTTTAGAAAATAAAATGTTTTTGTACATAAATAATTAAAGGAGATTTCATTCTGACAGCATTAATAGCCCAATAAATTAAAAAACTTGTCCTTATATACAAATTTATACTGAGTTTTTATTTTTGAATTTTCTCTTACTGTAAGCGATAATGCTATTGTTACTGTATGTACTCGTGCCACGTTCACATCATGTGGGAGAATGGTTAAATGTCCCATTGTTCTGACTTGAGAGCATTTGTGCATTGCCATTTTGTTTACTCAATGTAGTTTTTTTTTTTATTATTATCTAACATTAGATAACATTTAGCATACGATTGTGTTCATGTTAAATAAGTCAACATCTTCCTATATTTTAATAGCCCAAAAGAGGGTGATACAATTTACTGGCTGTAATTTATAATGACATTAAATAAAACATTAAAATGAATTCCTTATTTCATTGGATGTGTGGCATGATTGTGCAGTCCATTGCCTCACTACTGGTTTGGGAAAACTCCCAAAGCTTGGAATTGCGACCCACATTAACAACTGTCATTAAAGGTTCTCAGTAAGAAATTGGGAATTACAGTTTCTTTCATATGATGTGAATGCAGCATTAACCAGCTCTTATGTATGTGATTAATGTAAACCAATTTTTTGTATGAATAAATCTTACATATTTTTTCTTACCTTTCTGATTTTCCTTACATTTCATATGTATCTATTGCTAAATAATACTTCATAGAGACTGTGTTTTGATCCTAATATAAATATAGAATCTCTAGAGTCAATGGAAGCATAATATTAAATTTTCAATTAAATTTTATTTGTATAGCGCTTCTTACAACAGACATTGTCTCAAAGTAGATTTACAGAAATATCAACACGGTATACAGATATTAAATGTGTGAATTTATCCCAACTGAGCAAGCCACTGAGTGGCGATGGTGGGAAGGAAAAACTCCCTAAGATGTTTAAAGGAAGAAACCTTGAGAGGAACCCGACTCAGAAGGGAACCCATCCTCATCTGGGTAACAACAGATAGTGTGAAATAGTACAGTATGGATGTACATGAAGTCTGTATGGCCTTCGGAGCAGCCGTAGTCCCAGTAGTCTGGAATTTGGAGAAGATTTGAGCTTCATCCAGAGGCTGAAAGGATCTGGATCTCTAGTATCTCCATAAATTCGTGTGTCTTGGCAAAAGGAGAAAAGAAAAAGAAAAGAAAAAGATTATTACGACTGTGGAGTAGTAAAATAGAATCTAGTCAGGGTAGGCTTGAGTAAACAAATATGTTTTAAGCCTAGACTTAAACACTGAGACTGTGTCTGAGTCCCGAACACTAATTGGAAGACTGTTCCATAACTGTGGGGCTCTATAAGCGAAGGCTCTTCCCCCTGCTGTAGCCTTCACTATTCGAGGTACCGTCAAACAGCCTGCATCTTTTGATCTAAGTAGGCGTGGCGGATCATATAAAACCAGAAGGTCGCTTAGATATTGTGGCGCGAGACCGTTTAGTGCTTTATAGGTTAATAAAAGTACTTTATACTGGTAGATATTACCAGTGAGATTTTACTGGGAGCCAATGCAGTGTGAATAAGATGGGGGTGATATGGTCGTATTTTCTAGTTCTAGTTAGGACTCTAGCAGCAGCATTCTGGACTAACTGGAGCTGTGTGTGTGTGGTTGTCTGAGAGTGAGAAAGAGGAAACATACTAGTTGGTGTAATGGGCACACCAAATTGTTGAGGCCCCCGAGCGCCCCCTGGTGGCCCCCACTTTGAAAACCACTGGCATAGGGTGCCAAGATTTACAATATTAGTGTTTGTGATGTTGGCAAACACAAATTCAACACTCACTCACAGAGTAGTCTGACTGAGAGGACGTTTGAGAAACTAGAAGATAAAATGCAGGAAAATGTCCATTTCAGAAGGCACTTCATAGTAATTCTGTGAACTGATCGTATTCGTGATGTCAGCGTTCTTACCTGCTTGCCTTCTCTTACATAAGAGGAAGGCAGCCGTTGGTGCGATCACACACATAGAAATAGTATACTGGTGATGATGACAGTAATGTTTGGACCGGGTTGGTCATCTGTGAGCAGCATTTCTGCAAAAAAATAACTACCTTTTACAGCATAGACTGATCTAGTTCATGAGGAAATGACGGCCACTGAACAGAGTGATGTTTAGTGCTTTATAGGTTAATAAAAGTATTTTATGGTTAATGCGAGATTTTACTTGGAGCCAATACAGTGTGGATAAGATCGGGGTGATATGGTCGTATCTTCTAGTTCTAGTTAGGAATTTATATTCTTACTGGAACATCCAGACTGTAAGGCATTACAGTAATCTAATCTAGAGGTGACGAATGCATGAACTAGTATTTCCACATCATGTAGTGACAATATGTTTATTATCTTAGAAATATTTCTGAGGTGAAAGAAGGCTATCCTAGTAATATTATCTACATGAGCATCAAATGATAGACTGGAGTCAACAATCACTCTGAGGTCTTTAACTGCTGTACATGATGAAACAGAAAGACCATCCAGAATAACCATGTGATCAGAATTATTCATTCTTGCTACACGTGGGTCTAATAAAAGTATTTCTGTTTTATCAGAATTAAGTAAAAGGAAGTTGGTTAACATCCAACGTCTAATGTCCTTTACACAATCCTCAACTTTACTAAGCTTCTGTCTGTCCTCTCACTTCGCTGAAACATACAGCTGTGTATCATCAGCATAACAGTGGAAGCTAATTCCATGTTTATGAATAATTTGTCCTAGGGGAAGCATATATAAAGTAAAAAGCAGTGGGCCTAAAACAGAACCTTGTGGAACTCCAAAAGTAACCTCAGTATGCATGGAGAAATCACCATTTACATCTACGAACTGATAACGATCGGTCAGATAAGACCTGAGCCAGGAGAGGACTTAATGCCAACAACATTTTCTAATCTATCAAGGAGAATAGTGTGATCTATAGTATCAAAAGCTGCACTAAGGTTGAGTAACACAAGCAGCGAGACACAGCCCTGATCAGAGGTCAGTAGAAGGTCATTTACTACTTTAACTAACGCTGTCTCTGTGCTATAATGAGGTCTAAATCCTGACTGATACATTTCATGAATGTTGTTCCTATCCAAGTACGAGCATAACTGCTTTGCTACAACCTTTTCTAAGATCTTAGAGATGAAGGGGAGATTTGATATTGGTTTATAGCTGGACAATTGGGATGGGTCAAGGTCAGGTTTTTTAATCAAGGGTTTAATAACTGCTAATTTAAGTGATTTAGGGACATAGCCAGTGGTTAGTGAAGAATTGATTATATTTAAAAGTGGTTCAATTACTTCTGGACAAATCTGTTTAAATAAACATGTAGGTACGGGATCTAGTATGGAAGTTGATGAATTGGCTGAAGAGATTAATGTAGCTAGTTCGGTCTCTCCAAGTGGAGCAAAATACTCTAAACATTGATCTGATATTGCTACATTGTCATGTAATGGGTTTGTTACAGTACTGTCTGGTTTTAATTTAATGGCCTGTATTTCATGTCTAATATTTTCAACCTTATCAAAGAAAAATTTCATGAAATCTTCACTGCTATGTAATGATTGAGTGTTTCTCTCTGTAGTGGTTTTATTCCTAGTGAATTTTGCTACCGTGTTGAAAAGGAATCTAGAATTGCTTTTGTTATCTCCTATTAAGGTGGAGAAATAGATTTTTCTAGCTTCACTTAAGAGATTTTCTGTATTTCAGTAGACTCTCCTTCCATGCTGTTTGAAATATCACCAGTTTGGTTTGACGCCATTTGCGTTCTAATTGTCGAGTTTTCTGTTTTAAGGTTCGCGTTTGATCGTTATACCAGGGTGCTAATTTTTTCTCTCTAATTATTTTTCTTTTGAGTGGAGCCACTCTATCTAGCGTGTAGCGGAGTGTTGACTCCAAGCTTTCAGTCGCCTGATCGAGTTCTATGGGATCTGACGGTGATCCAAATCTAACTGATGTTTCTGCGAGGTTATTTATGAAGCTCGGTGCAGTAGCTGATGTGTACGTACATTTAACACGGTAGCAAAACAAGGTGGAAAAATTATGATCAATATGCATTATGAGTGAGATAAGATAATGGTCTGAGACAACTTCAGACTGTGGAAAAATTACAATATTTTCTATACTTAGTCCGTATGTTAGTATGAGGTCTAGAGTGTGACCACCATTATGAGTAGGTCCGTTTACGTTCTGATTAATCCCTACTGAATTCAAGATGGTCACAACCGCTATTCTTAGAGGGTCTTCCGGGTTATCAAAATGAATATTAAAATCTCCAACGATTAATGCTTTATCTACAGACCCAACCAGGTTTGAGACAAAGTCTGCAAATTCTCTAAGAAATTCAGTATATGGCCCTGGGGGTCTGTAAATAATAATTGACTTATTGTTTCTGGCTACATAGTTTACACTGGTATAAAGAATTTCAAAAGAATTCAATTTATGATAAGGATTTTGTGTGATGACTACATTTTGACTATGGATGAGACCAACACCACCTCCTCTACCAGTTGAACGAGGCTGATGTACATAACTGTATCCAGGAGCACTGGCTTCATTTAATGCTATGTACTCGTTTGGTTTAATCCAAGTTTCCGTTAAACACATTAAATTAAATTCCTGATCAGTAATGATGTTGTTAACAATAATGTCACAGCTCGTGACGGAGCGGATAAAGGAAGGAGGTAAGCGCACATAAGAACGAGTGTAGTTTATTTATAAAGAGGCAGGCAGACAAATCCAAAACGTAATCCAAATGCATATTCCAGAAAACAGGCGAAGGTCAGGCGAACGGCAAACAGGCATACACTTGGGGCAGGGCAGATATCAATAACGTGGCACCGAAAACAGGGTCGAGAAACAAACATAAACATGAGATTAGACAATGATCTGGGAGCGGATAACCCAGCATGAACTACAACTAACATGGAACGTCATACGAAGTTTAATTACCCGCACCGTGTGTAGTACCTCCCATATCATTGGCAGCCCCGGGCCCCTGGGGTGAATGTCCCAAGCAGAGCCAGGAAACCACACAGTGTTTTTGGCGAAGTAGGGAAGCGGAGCGAAATTCTCTGCGAAGCTCAGATTACAGCACCTAGTATTCCCATTCAGACTCCCATCCAAGTACTAACTAGGCCAAACTTGGCTTTGCTTCCGAGGTCAGATGAGATCGGGCTTTGTCGGAGTGGTATGGCCGTAAGTGACAGCTGTCACCAATATGTATAGACTGATGTATTTTAATGTGAAAATTATTTATGGTGGAATATGTTTTTACTGTTGACATACTTTTGAATTAAAAAAAAAAAAAAATGGATAGCGTGTTGGACTTCTAAGCTAAGCATTGGAGCTATTCAAAGGTTGTGGGTTCGAGTCCCACCAGAGTCATATGCTTGTTGCTTGCTGGCTTTTTCTGTCCCTTAGAGTGTATCTGAGAAAAATTCCATGGTTATGAATCCTGTTGAATATGGCAATTCCCTACTTTCCATCTCAGATAGAGTGCATTGTTGGCCCCCAGTTGAAACAACCGACATCACGTTCCAAATGTTTCTAGTCATTTGGCCAAAATGTAGCTGAAGCTGTACTAAATTCAAATCTGTATAGATACCGATGACATGGATTCATGCTGAAATTTGTGCTCACACATCCAAACCCCACACTAGCATTCAGATCAGAAACATGTACTGCATACCCTCAGAGCAATAGCTATCAACAGAATTTGGCTGATATGTTTGTAAAAACTATGGCTGGACATCACATAGCTAACTTTGATCTGCCGTGACTTGTCTGCTGTTTGTAGATATATATCTTGACCTATGTTTGTGGTTTATCTTAGGTTGAGGATAACAGCAAGCCTCCAATCAGTGGTAGGAGCAGCATTCAGACCAAACAACATATATGCATCTGCCAAATCAGCATCTGTGTAGGATGCCTATGTCTAGGTGACTTTAGATGGATCTAGGGTCTTCAAAAGAAGCTCTCCAGGAACAGGGTTGGTGACCACTGGTCTAGGCTATGTTTTTCACAAGATGCCATGCCAGGATGCTAAATGGGCTGTCAAGCAAAGGAGAAATCCAGGGTTTGAATCTCTTCAGTGCCTGTTACAAGACTCTTTTGTTACTACATGAGCTATGCCTTTCTTATAGCCTGAGATGAAACATAGCACAAGCAAGCCAATATGGGTTCTTTGGCACACTTGATGGTGAATTCCAGGAGGGGGAATGATGCCATTAAAAGATAGGACCTGCCAGAGTTAATTTCTTTCAGACATGTGTTGCATGTAGAATTCAAGTCCTATCAACAGAAAAAAACACTTGTTTTAACAAACAGGAAAAGGAAAGCACTATAACAAAGAGAAAGTTGAACTTTGGTCCTATCTGTTATGTTGTCCAGTTTCAACTTAACCCTATTGTTTTCTGTTTAACTACCTTGTTCAAATTTTCCTTTACAACTAGTAGCCTTTTGACCAAAAGCCGGTAGCGCGTCTGCCTCCAGATCAGAAGGTTGTGTGTTCAAATCACATCTGGGTCATTGAGTGTGCTCTTCTTCACACAGACTGCTGATTTTCTGCACAGTCTAATATGGATACTATCATATGGACTCAAATCTCTGCGACGCATGACCACTTGCCGTTGTCCGCCTCATGCTAAAGGTTGACAAAGTTCAGCTAGCAACTCTTTCACCTAAGAATCATCAGTAACTTAGCAACCTGCAGTATGTTTCCTTAGTTTACAGATTGTGCTTGCTGAACAAAATATTCCTGAAGATTGTACTTTTGTTGCTTTCACAGGTCCTCTCAGAGAGATTTGGAGGGTTAAACAAGCAGGTATTACAGCACCCAAACAGGGATTTGAACCCTGGATGATGCTCTACCGACTGAGTTATCTGGGCTCTACATGAGACTTTAGTTAACAATCTAAGTTGAAGTTAAGTCCTGTGGACACACTTATTCACAGATAGAACTGGTTTTTGTGTAACCTGTAAAATGGCGACTTTAACCAAGAGAAGGTTGGACTTTGGTCCTATCTATTATGTTGTCCAGTTTCAACTTAACCCTAGTGTTTTCTGTTTAACTACCTTGTTCGTATTTTCCTTTACAACTAGTAGACTTTTGACCATCATGTCACTTGCAAATTGTTACCAGCATAACTCTTATTCATGAGGCTAACTCTGAAGTCTTGTCTTGGTTCAAAGAATGCCTTGCTTGTCATGGTATGAGGATAATTTGAATAGCATCAGCATATTTAATTAAACTTGTCTTTCTGCACAAGGAGACCAAATGACTATCAAACAAGTTAGTTCCACTCACAAACAGACGTGCAATCTTGGCTCTGTATGACTCGCAAGAAGCAGCTTTATTCCACCGTTGCCACTGATTCTGACACATCATCTGACACATATAATGACACAAAGGCCTCGTACAAGTGGTAAATGTGTGAAGTTACCCAAAAGAAAGTTGAACCATGGTTGTATCACATAGGCAGTTGAGTCTCTAAGTTGCGCTTCAGGTATAAGTTGTCCACGCTTCACTCTCATGCACTGAGGTGAGATCTGACATTTGAGCTTGAAAATCTCCCTTAAAGTCAAGGGAAGGGGAAACCAGTCAGGTTATGCCGTGAAAGGGCTTGTGCCTTGTCTTCTGAAGAAACTCTTGCCCAGATGTCAGAGTCTAGTCACAAAAGTCACAGCCCACCACTTGTCTCTGAGTTCCAATGTGTCTTGATCAGTGCAACCATGAATAAGTATGCCTTGCACCATGATGTGCTATGGATTTCCTGCTGGTAGCGTGTCTGACTCCAGATCAGAAGGTTGTGTGTTCAAATCACATCTGGGTCATTAAGTGTGCTCTTCTTCACACAGACTGCTGATTTTCTGCACAGTCTAATACGGATACTATCATATGGACTCGAATCTCTGTGATGACCATCCACGTCTTTGTCAGCCTCATGCTAAAAGGTGACAAAGTTCAGCTAGCAACTCTTTCACCTAAGAATCATCAGTAACTTAGCAACCTGCTGTATGTTTCCTTAGTTTACAGATTGTTCTTGCTGAACAAAGTATTCCTGAAGATTGTAATTTTGTTGCCTTCAGTGGTCCTCTCAGAGAGATTTAGAGGGTTAAACAAGCAGGTATTACAGCACCCAAACAGGGTGTACCCACAGATTATAAGTCTGATGCTTTACCGACTGAGCTATCTGGGCTCTACATGAGACTTCTGTTAACAATCTAAGTTGAAGGTAAGTCCTGTGGACACACTCACAAAGATATAACTGGTTTTTCTCTAACCTGTAAAATGGTGACTTCAACCAAGAGAATGTTGGACTTTGTTCCAATGAATTATGTTGTCCAGTTTCAACTTAACCCTAGTGTTTTCTGTTTAACTACCTTGTTCGTATTTTCCTTTACAACTAGTAGCCTTTTGACCATCATGTCACTTGCAATTTGTTACCAGCATAACTCTTATTCATGAGTCTCTGTGAGGACCATCCACTTCTTTGTCAACCTCATGCTAAAAGGTGACAAAGCTCAGCTATCCAGAGTTAATTTCTTTCAGACATGTGTTGCATGTAGAATTCAAGTGCTATCAACAGAAAAAAACACTTGTCCCAGCAGTGCCTACTACAAGTCTCTTCTCTTGTTGCAAGAGCCATGTCTTTGTTACTGCCTGCCATGAAACATCAGCAAGCAGAGATTGTTCTGTCACATTGGATGGTGACTTCTAAGCGTTTGATAAACATCTTGTAAATGCTTGTGAAGGCACAGGTTGCACCGTATTTGTTTACCAGCTTGCCCGTGTGTTACATGTAGATATCACCGCTATAAACTCAGCACCCAACGCTATCACACACAGGACCTCTTCTGTAAATACAACCTAAAGAATCTGGGGGGAAATGGAGATGCCATGCCAGGAAGCTAAATTGCCCATCAAGCAAAGGTGAAATCCATGGTTTGAATCTCTTCAGAGCCTGATACAGGAGACTTTTCTTTCAACAAGGGCTAAGGCTTCCTTACAGCCTGAGATGAAACATCACACAAGCAATCTGAGATGGGTTCATTGGCACACTGGAAGGTGAATTCTAGACTTGACATTGATTATATTAAAAGCTAGTGCGTCCTGCCAAAGATCCTTTCTTTGAGACTTGTGTTGCATGTAGGTTTCAATCGCTATCAAGAGAAAAGCACCTGTTTAATCAACAGGAACAGGCAAGTACTATGTCATCTTTGAATTTGGAAGAACATGAGATGAAACACCGTAGTAGCATACTAGCTTGGGCCCTGTGGTACAGTAGATAGGGCATTTAACCTCTAGACTCAGCACCTCAACTATCTACACTACGGGAACTTTTCAGTAATTGCAACCTTTAGAATCTGGGGGAAATGGAGATGCCATGCCAGGATGCTAAATGGGCTGTCAAGCAACGGAGAAATCCAGGGTTTGAATCTCTTCAGTGCCTGTTACAAGACTCTTTTGTTTTTACATGAGCTATGGCTTTCTTATAGCCTGAGATGAAACACAGCACAAGCACGCCAATATGGTTTCTGTGGCACACTTGATGGTGAATTCCAGGAGGGGCATTGATGCCATTAAAAGATAGGACCTGCCAGAGTTTATTTCTTTCAGACATGTGTTGCATGTAGAATTCAAGTGCTATCAACAGAAAAAAACACTTGTTTTAACAAACAGGAAAAGGAAAGCACTATGTACTCCCTGAATTTTGAAGAACCTGAGATGAAACACCATGCCAGGTTGGGCTCTGTGGCGCAATGGATAGCGTGTTGGACTTCTAAACTATGCATTGGAGCTATTCAAAGGTTGTGGGTTCGAGTCCCACCAGAGTCATATGCTTGATGATTGCTGGTTTTTTCTGTCTCTGAGAAAAATTCCATGGTGAGTAATCCTGTTGAATATGGCAATTCCCTACTTTCCATCTCAGATAGAGTGCATTGCTGGCCCCCAGTTGAAACAACCGACATCATGTTCCAAATGTTTCTAGTCATTTGGCCAAAATGCAGCTGAAGCTGTACTAAATTCAAGTTTGTATAGATATCCATGACATGGATTCATGCTGAAATTTGTGCTCACACATCCAAACTCCACACTAGCGTTCTGATTAGCAAAGATTAGAAACATGTGCTGCGTAGCCTCAGAGCAATAGCTATCAACAGAATTTTGTTGATATGTTTGTAAAAATAAAGGCTGTAGATCAGATAGTATCTTTGATCTGCTGTGGGTTGTCTGCTGTTTGTAGATATATATCTTGACCTATGTTTGTGGTTTATCTTAGGTTGAGGATAACAGCAAGCCTCCAATCAGTAGTAGGAGCAGCATTCAGACCAAACAACATATATGCATCTGCCAAATTAGCATCTGTGTAGGATGCCTATGTCTAGGTTACTTTAGTTGGATCTAAGGTCTTCAAAAGAAGCTCTCCAAGAACACGGTTGGTGACCACTGGTCTAGGCTATGTTTTTCACAATCTGCTACTCCAGAATGTGCATTGCATGGCTGGTGAAGTAGATGCCTTAACAGGCCATCTAAGTGTGCATGGCATTTGAGTAACGCGTAGCTTGATTAAGAGCCAACATTCTATGCAGATGGAAGTGGCCATGGCACTCCGGCACTGTGGCTTAGTTGATTAAAGCACCTGTCTTGTAAACCAGAGATCCTGGATTCAAATCCCAGCAGTGTCTACTACAAGTCTCTTCTCTTGTTGCAAGAGCCATGTCTTTGTTACTGCCTGCCATGAAACATCAGCAAGCAGAGATTGGTTCTGTCACATTGGATGGTGACTTCTAAGCTTGATTCTATAAACAGCTTGTGCATTCAGGTCCTGTCATATTTGTTTTCTTTCACAAGTATCGTCTTCAAAGGAGTATCTCCAGGAACAGGGTTGGTGACCAATGGTCTGGGTTATCTTTTTCTGAATCTGACACGACAGAATGTGCATTTCATGGCTGGTTGAGTAGATGCCTTAATATGTCATCTATGTCCGCAAGCCATTGGCGTAAAGCTTAGCTTAAGTAAGAGTCAACAATCAGTTCAGAAAGATGGCATTTAAGACCTATGGTGCTGTGGCTTAGTTGGTTAAAGCGCCTGTCTAGTAAACAGGAGATCCTGGGTTCAAATCCCAGCAGTGCCTCATGCATGACTCCTTATTTCTAGTGCAATGTTTTCAATCCCTTTGTTCCAGAGAAGAGAGAACACCAGCAAGCCTTGATTTGGTCTTTGTTGCATTGGGTGGTGGCTTCATGGCTTGACTCAATTAAAACCTCGTGTGTTCAGATCCTGCCATGTTTGTTTGCTTTCTGACATGTTTTGCATGTAAATTTCAACTGCTATCAGCAAGAACTCTTTGTATCATCCATCAATCATAAAAGAGATACAGAGTGCGAATTTCTTCAGTGCCTGATAAAAGACTCTTCTGTTTGTGCAACTGCTATGCATGTCTTACAGCCTGAGATGACACAGCACACAAGCAAGCCAAGATTGGTTCTGTGGGGCTCTGGATGGTAAAGTCTAGCCTTGACATTGATGCGATTAAAAGCTTGTGGATTCAGGTTCGTGAAAAGGTTGCTTTCTTTCAGACATGTGTTATGTGTAGATTTCAAGTGCTGTCAACAGGAAAACACCTGTTTAGTAAACAAGAACAAGAAAGCGCTATGCCCTCACTGAATTTGGAAGAGCATGAGATAAAACAGCTTTGCTACTTATAACCTGGGCTCTGTGGTGCAATGGAGAGCACGTTGGACTTCGAGATTCCGCACTGGAACTACTCAAAGGTTGTTGCTTTAAGTTCCTCCAGAGTCATTTGCTTGCACATGGGTGTTGCTTGTAAGTTTTTTTGATACCACAGAGGGTATCCTGTTGAATATGGAAATTCCATACTCTCCATCTTAGATGGAACGCTTTGTTGGCCCCAGGTGAAAACAACATCATCAAGTTCCCCATGTTTCTACTCATTTGCCCAAATTCACACTGAAGCTGTGCTAAATTTTTTTGCCTTTGTTTATTTATTCTTTTTCATATGATTCATTTACATGTGATTCATTTACATATGATTAATTTTCATGTGATTTATATTCATGCATGTGATTCATTTTCATGTGATTCATTTACATATGATTAATTTTCATGTCATTCATATTCATGCATGTGATTCATTTACATGTAATTCATTTTCATGTGATTCATATTCATGCATGTGATTCCTTTACATGTAATTAATTTTCATGTGATTCATATTCATGCATGTGATTCATTTACATGTGATTCATTTACATGTAATTAATTTTCATGTGATTCATTTACATATGATACATTTTCATGTCATTCATATTCATGCATGTGATTCATTTACATGTAATTAATTTTCATGTGATTCATATTCATGCATGTGATTCATTTACATGTAATTAATTTTCATGTGATTCATATTCATGTGATTCATTTACCTTTTCTCCCCTCCCTTCCCCAAATATTTCATTGAGAAATAATAATAATAATAATAATAATAATAATAATAATAATAATAATAATAATAATAATAATTAATTAATTTTTTTTTAAAAAATACCCCCCCCCCCGGCTCATCATGGCTACTCAATAGCTGTCGCTGGTTATATAAAAATTATAAAACCCAAGAACTAAAGTAAAAATAAGAATATAAATAGCCAATTGGAGCTGAAGAGGGACACACACCCAAAGTCTCCATAAAACAAAGGAGACAGCAGTGTATCACCCCTAGGGTTGTCCACAAAGTGGACCTAGAGTAAGCTTAAAAAAATTACTAAAAAGAAAAAAAAATTCCAGTAAGAAAAAAGTCCCCTGCTGACTTCAAATCTAATAAATAGTCTGCGCACTTCAACAAATATAATGTCCATACCTTTTAAAGAATTATACCTAATAATATTACACAGTGTAGCATATTAAAATAAAATACAAGAAGAGAATAACAAGATGATAAAAAATAAATATAAATAAGTAAGTAAATAAATAAATAAATAAACAAATTCTGAACGAAGTAATGCACAATATCCACAATAAGAATTCAAATTCTATAGAGCTGGATGGCCGAGTGCAAATTAGAATAAAGAATATTATCAAAGAAAATGAATAAATAAATAAATAAAAATAAATAAAAATAGTAATAAAAATAAAAATAATAATAATAATAAAAAAATAATAATAAATAAAATAAGTACTAAATAAACAAATAAATAAATAAATAACAAACACTACACTGTGTAGGTGATGCGGTTCACCCCGGTTTTAAGAGTTTAACGTATTCTGCTGCTTCCTCCGCTGAAATAAAGTCCTTCTGGACACCGTTATATGTAATGCGAAGCCGAGCTGGATGAAGTATTCCATAGCGAGCTCCCTCAATATCACGAAGTTGACGCCGAACCTCGTTAAACGCGGCCCGGGCCCGGGCTGTCTTGACTGTGTAGTCAGGGAAAACGGAGATGGTCAGATCCCTCACTTTAATCTGCTGGCGCTCTCTCGCACGGCGTAAAATATCAATACAGTCACTGTAATAGTGGAATCTGCACACAATAGTTCGTGTTCATTAACCAGATTTCGGCTTCGGTTGAAGGGTCCGGTGGGACCGGTCCAGAACCAGCTCCTTCTCCAGACCAAACGCCTCCTTTAACAGGGCCGCTACTGCAGCGGTTGTACAGGTGTCAGGGCCTTCTGGAACTCCGACTATCCTAACGTTATTGCGCCGTGATCTGGACTCCAAATCCTCACATTTATTCTCTAATTGAGTCACGGTCGCAGTGAGAGACTCAATAGTAGTCTTCATGTGAACTATATCATTGGTGCAACCGGAGAGAGTGTGCCCCATTTCCCCAACAGTACCTTTCAGTGTGGATATGGTGGCATCGGTAGCGACTTTATCGCTAGCCTGCTGTGTTTTCATGGCCTGCAGGTCGAGCTGGATAGTAGATAGCGCATCACTGAGAGTCTTCTGAAGATTCTTCTGGTGCTCCCGGAACTCATTCCTAAAATCAGCCAGCAACTCAAGCTTGAATGCGGCGAGGTCAGAGCCACCACTCGGGGACGCGGATGCGACCGCGGGTTCACTGGGTGAAGGGAGCGCGGCTACGAATTTCTGAGGAGAAGGAGGAGCGGGCGCAGGTGCATGGTGAGAGGGAGGCGCGGTTGCGGATTCACGAGAAGGAGACGCGCTCACGGTGCGCCCTCCAGACCTCAATTTTGTCTGTATGCTACCACCGGTTTTCGAGTTTTTCCCCGACATCTTTAACGAACCACCGAGTTAAAAGTACAAATAAGGAAACGAAGTACAATAAGTCAAAATATACTATATATAATATTTTATATATAAATTATATATAAAAATATTATATTACAAAAGAAAGTGGTAATTAATTACAATTTTTGATCGAAATCAGCAGGAGACTCAAACTTCACGTCTTACTACATCGAACACCGAATTCGAAGCTGTGCTAAATTTAAGTTCCTAGAACATACCCATGCCATGGATTCCCGCCATAATTTTGTGCTCACACATCCCAACCTCCAACTAGCATTCTGCTTAGCAAAGATTAGAAACATGTGCTGTGTACCCTCAGTGCAATTGCTGTGAACAGAAATTTGGTGATATGTGTGTAACGACTATGGCTGGAGATCAGATAGTGTCTCTGATCTGCTGGGGCTTGTCTGCTGTTTGTGGAAATATATCTTGAACTATGTTTGTGGTTTATCATAGATTGAGTATCCTAGCATGTCTCAAATCAGCTGTAGGAGCAGCATTCTGGCACAAACAACATGTATGCATATGCCAGATCAGCATCTGTGTAGGATGCCTATGTCTAGAATATACTTTAGCTGGTGCTATCGTGTTCAAAGGAGTATCTCCAGGAACAGGGTTGGTGACCAATGGTCTGGGTTATCTTTTTCTGAATCTGACACGACAGAATGTGCATTTCATGGCTGGTTGAGTAGATGCCTTAATATGTCATCTATGTCCGCAAGCCATTGGCGTAAACCATAGCTCGAGTAAAAGTCAACAATCATTTCAGAAAGATGGCATTTAAGACCAAGGGTGCTGTGGCTTAGTTGGTTAAAGCACCTGCCTAATAAACAGGAGATCCTGGGTTCAAATCCTATGCATGCCTGATGCGTGACACTTTATTTCTAGTGCAATGTCTTCAATCCCTTTGTTCCAGAGAAGAGAAAAACACCAACATGCCTGAGTTTGGTCTGTGTCACATTGGGTGGTGGCTTGATTCAATTAAAACCTCGTGGGTTCAGATCCTGCTATATTTGTTTGCTTTCAGACGTGTTTTGCATGTAAATTTCAACTGCTATCAACAAGAACTCCTTTGTAGTTGATTCAAAACGAATCCTGGCAAAAAGTGAGATACAATGCAGGACGCAAAATTGCCCATCAAGCATTGAAGAGATCCAGAGTGCGAATTTCTTCAATGCCTGATAAAAAAGTCTTCTGTTTGTGCAACTGCTATGCCTTTCTTACAGCCTGAGATGACACACCACAGAAGCAAGCAAAGATTGGTTCTGCGGGGCTCTGAATGGTAAAGTCTAGCCTTGACATTGGTGCGATTCAATGCTTGTGGGTTAAGGTTCGTGCTAAGGTTGCTTTCTTTCAGACATGTGTTATGTGTAAATTTCAAGTGCTGTCAACATGAAAACACCTGTTTAGTAAACAAGAACAAGAAAGCGCTATGCCCTCACTGAATTTGGAAGAGCCTGAGATGAAAAACATATGCTACTTATAACCTGGGCTCTGTGGTGCAATGGAGTTGGACTTCGAGGTTCCTCCCTGGAACTACTCAAAGGTTCTTGGTTTAAGTTCCTCCAGAGTCATTTGCTTGCACATGGGTGTTGTTTGTTAGTTTTAGTAGAGGGTATCCTGTTGAATATGGAATTTCCCTACTCTCCATCTTAGATGGAACGCTTTGTTGGCCCCAGGTGAAAACAACGTCATCAAGTTCCAAATGTTTCTACTCATTGGTCTTCAAAGGAGTATCTCCAGGAATAGGGTTGGTGACCAATGGTCTGGGTTATCTTTTTTTGAATCTGACACGACAGAATGTGCATTTCGTGGCTGGTTGAGCAGATGCGTTTATATGTCTTCTATGTCTGCTTGCCGTTGGCATACAGCTTAGCTTGATTAAGAGTCAACAATCAGTTTAACATTGCTGAAGTTGAACTCTATGCTGCTGTGGCTTAGTTGGTTAAAGTGCCTGTCTAGTAAACAGGAGATCCTGGGTTCAAATCCCAGCGGTGCCTGATGTAGGAGCACACTTTTCTTTCAAGACCAATGCCTTCCATCCCTTTGTTACAGAAAGGCGTAAACACCAGCAGACGCAGATTGGTGAGTGCTATGCCCTCACTGAATTTGGAAGAATCTGAGATGAAACATGTTGTTAACTGGGCTCTGTGGCGCAATGGATAGCGCATTGGACTTCTAGGTTCAACATTGGAGCTATTCAAAGCTTGTGGGTTCAAGTCCCTCCAGAGTCATTCGCAGAGAGGTTTGCTGTTTTTTTTCTATACGAGATTGGGTATTTTGTTGAATGTGACAATTCCCTACTCTCCAGCTTAGGTGGAATGCTTTGTTGGCCCCTGTTGAAACCAATGTCATCAGGGTCCCCATGTTTCTACTCATTTGGACAAATTGACACTGAAATTGTGCTAAAATTAAATACTTAGAAAATACCCATGACATGGGTTCATGCCATAATTTGTGCTCACACATCCAAACCCCAAACTAGCATTCTTCTTACTTAAGATTACCAACATGTGCTGAGTACCCTCAGAGCAATTATGTCAACAGAATGTTGCTGATATGTTTGTAAAGACTATGGCTGGAGATCAGATAGTATTTTCTCTTTGGTAAGTCGCTTTGCTTAAAAGTGTCTGCTTAATGAATAAACGTAAATGTAATATTTGATCTGCTGTGGCTTGTGTGCTGTTTGTGGATAAATATCTTGACCTATGTTTGTTGTTTATCAGAGGTTGACGATCCTCGCATTCCTCAAACCTGCGGTAGGAGCAGCATTTTGTCACAAGCAACATATTTGCATATGCCAGATCAGCATCTGTGTAGGATGCCTATGTTTAGGCTACTTTAGATTGAGCTAAGGTCTTCAAAGCAGGATCTCCTAGAACAGAGTTGGTGAAAATACCCATGACATGGGTTCATGCCATAATTTGTGCTCACACATCCAAACCCCAAACTAGCATTCTTCTTACTTAAGATTACCAACATGTGCTGAGTACCCTTACAGCAGTTATGTCAACAGAATGTTGCTGATATGTATGTAAAGACTATGGCTGGAGATCAGATAGTACTTTGCTTGTATTTTCTCTTTGATAAGTCGCTTTTGATAAAAGCGTCTGCTTAATGAATAAACATAAACGTAATATTTGATCTGCTGTAGCTTGTGTGCTGTTTGTGGATAAATATCTTGACCTATGTTTGTAGTTTATCAGAGGTTGAGTATCATAGCATTCCTCAAACCCACGGTAGGAGCAGCATTTTGTCACAAGCAACATACCTGCATATGCCAGATCAGCATCTGTGTAGGATGCCTATGTCTAGACTACTTTAGATGGATCTAAGGTCTTCAAAAGAAGCTCTCCAGGAACAGGGTTGGTGACCACTGGTCTAGGCTATGTTTTTCACAATCTGCTACCCCAGAATGTACATTGCGTGGCTGGTGAAGTAGATGCCTTAACAGGCTATCTAAGCATGCGTGGCATTTGAGTAACGCGTAGCTTGATTAAGAGCCAACATTCTATGCGGGTGGAAGGGGCCATAGCGCTGTGGCATGGTGGCTTAGTTGAATAAAGTACCTAGACTCAGCACCTCAACTATCTACACTACGGGAACTTTTCAGTAATTGCAACCTTTAGAATCTGGGTGGAAATGGAGATACCATGCCAGGATGCTAAATGGGCTGTCAAGCAAAGGAGAAATCCAGGGTTTGAATCTCTTCAGTGTCTGTTAGAAGACTCTTTTGTTTCTACATGAGCTATGCCTTTCTTATAGCCTGAGGTGAAACATAGCACAAGCAAGCCAATATGGGTTCTATGGCACACTTGATGGTGAATTCCAGGAGGGGCATTGGTGCCATTAAAAGATAGGACCTGCCAGAGTTAATTTCTTTCAGACATGTGTTGCATGTAGAATTCAAGTCCTATCAACAGAAAAAAACACTTGTTTTAACAAACAGGAAAAGGAAAGCACTATAACAAAGAGAAAGTTGAACTTTGGTCCTATCTGTTTTCTGTTTAACTACCTTGTTCGAATTTTCCTTTACAACTAGTAGCCTTTTGACCAAAAGCCGGTAGCACGTCTGCCTCCAGATCAGAAGGTTGTGTGTTCAAATCACATCTGGGTCATTGAGTGTGCTCTTCTTCACACAGACTGCTGATTTTCTGCACAGTCTAATATGGATACTATCATATGGACTCAAATCTCTGTGATGACCATCCACGTCTTTGTCAGCCTCATGCTAAAAGGTGACAAAGTTCAGCTAGCAACTCTTTCACCTAAGAATCATCAGTAACTTAGCAACCTGCAGTATGTTTCCTTAGTTTACAGATTGTGCTTGCTGAACAAAATATTCCTGAAGATTGTACTTTTGTTGCTTTCACAGGTCCTCTCAGAGAGATTTGGAGGGTAAAACATGCAGGTATTACAGCACCCAAACAGGGACTTGAACCCTGGACCATCCAATTAAAAGTCTGATGCTCTACCAACTGAGCTATCTGGGCTCTACATAAGACTTCAGTTAACAATCTAAGTTGAAGGTAAGTCCTGTGGACACACTCATTAACCTGTAACCTGTAAAATGGTGACTTTTACCAAGAGAAGGTTGGACTTTGGTCCTATCTATTATGTTGTCCAGTTTCAACTTAAGCCTAGAGTTTTCTGTTTAACTACCTTGTTCGTATTTTCCTTTACAACTAGTAGACTTTTGACCATCATGTCACTTGCAAATTGTTACCAGCATAACTCTTATTCATGAGGCTAACTCTGAGGTCTTGTTTGGTTCAAAAAATGCCTTGCTTGTCATGGTATGAGGATAATTTGAATAGCATCAGCATATTTAATTAAACTTGTCTTTTCTGCACAAGGAGACCAAATGACTATCAAACAAGTTAGTTCCACTCACAAACAGACGTGCAATCTTGGCTCTGTTTGACTCGCAAGAAGCAGCTTTATTCCACCGTTGCCACTGATTCTGACACATCATCTGACACATATAATGACACAAAGGCCTCGTACAAGTGGTAAATGTGTGAAGTTACCCAAAAGAAAGTTGAACCATGGTTGTATCACATAGGCAGTTGAGTCTCTAAGTTGCGCTTCAGGTATAAGTTGTCCACGCTTCACTCTCACGCACTGAGGTGAGATCTGCCATTTGAGCTTGAAAATCTCCCTTAAAGTCAAGGGAAGGGGAAGCCAGTCAGGTTATGCCATGAAAGGGCTTGTGCCTTGTCTTCTGAAGAAACTCTTGCCCAGATGTCAGACTCTAGTCGCAAAAGTCACAGCCCACCACTTGTCTCTGAGTTCCAATGTGTCTTGATCAGTGCAACCATGAACAAGTATGCCTTGCACCATGATGCGCTATGGATTTCCTGCTGGTAGCGCGTCTGACTCCAGATCCGAAGGTTGTGTGTTCAAATCACATCTGGGTCATTGAGTGTGCTCTTTTTCACACAGACTGTTGATTTTCTGCACAGTCTAATACGGATACTATCATATGGACTCGAATCTCTGTGATGACCATCCACGTCTTTGTCAACCTCATGCTAAAAGGTGACAAAGTTCAGCTAGCAACTCTTTCAACTAAGAATCATCAGTAACTTAGCAACCTGCTGTATGTTTCCTTAGTTTACAGATTGTGCTTGCTGAACAAAATATACCTGAAGATTGTACTTTTGTTGCTTTCACTGGGCCTCTCAGAGAATTTGGAGGGTTAAACAAGCAGGTATTACAGCAGCCAAACAGGGACTTGAACGCTGGACCCTCAGATTAAAAGTCTGATGCTCTACCGACTGAGCTATCTGGGCTCTACGTAAGACTCCAGTTAACAATCTAAGTTGAAGGTAACCTGTAAAATGGTGACTTTAACCAAGAGAAGGTTGGACTTTGGTCCTATCTATTATGTTGTCCAGTTTCAACTTAACCCTAGTGTTTTCTGTTTAACTACCGTGTTCGTATTTTCCTTTACAACTAGTAGACTTTTGACCATCATGTCACTTGCAAATTGACACATCTGACACATATAATGACACAAAGGCCTCGTACAAGTGGTAAATGTGTGAAGTTACCCAAAAGAAAGTTGAACCATGGTTCTATCACATAGGCAGTTGAGTCTCTAAGTTGCACTTCAGGTATAAGTTGTCCACGCTTCACTCTCACGCACTGAGGTGAGATCTGCCATTTGAGCTTGAAAATCTCCCTTAAAGTCAAGGGAAGGGGAAGCCAGTCAGGTTATGCCGTGAAAGGGCTTGTGCCTTGTCTTCTGAAGAAACTCTTGCCCAGATGTCAGACTCTAGTCGCAAAAGTCACAGCCCACCACTTGTCTCTGAGTTCCAATGTGTCTTGATTGGTGCAACCATGAACAAGTATGCCTTGCACCATTATGCGCTATGGATTTCCTGCTGGTAGCGCGTCTGAATCCAGATCAGAAGATTGTGTGTTCAAATCACATCTGGGTCATTGAGTGTGCTCTTGTTCACACAGACTGTTGATTTTCTGCACAGTCTAATACGGATACTATCTTGATTATTGCAGTTTGCTGCTTTATTGTGATTAATTGTAATTATTAACTCAGTTAATCCCTGCAACACAGGTTGTTTCAGAAGAAAGGTTACGTTAGGTTCTCTACTACATCCGGTTCTCAGCTGTGAGGTTCTGGAGCTTCAGAGCAGTAGGTGAATACGCAATAAAAATGACTGAATTGAGAGAACAAATTCTGATCTAAATAATGATAAGAAGGAACCACGTGACCACACAGCCTCCACAATTCTCCATTTTTAAAAAAATTGTTATTCGAATATCATTTTATTTGTTTTTCCCTCTGTGTCTTCATGATTTCATTTACGGAATAATGATCTGCGTAGGCTATTTGAATTATTAAGTAGTGAGAAAAAAATCACAAGATAACAAAAAACAAATAATTAGGCCTGACATCCGATCCTGGTGTACCTCATTAGCGTAAAACCAAAGACATCTGGGAAAGGGGAAGCTACCATGGACTCCTTATGCAGGAGTCTTTTCAAAGAGACCTGTCTGAGAGAATGAGGACAGGAGGAAGGTGGAGGACGGCGAGTGACCAGTGATAGTGTGGGTGAGAGGTTTTTATACACAGTCTGTACACACCACCATCTTCATCACTCCTTCATACTGCTACAGCACCTCTTTTTATTCTTAAACCTGACAAAATACAGATTATAACCAGAAGATTCAGTAACTACAACACCGACACTAACATTCCTCGTATCAGCGTCAGGTCCAGGTTTCTTCTTTTTAGCATTACACACCTGTACCATTCCTTCTGTGGTGATTTATGATGACAAAAGTCCAACACACGTGTAAGGTCTTTGTCCTTCGGTGGTGTAGTGGTTAGAGTTCATGTCAGTGGTAATGTTCCGGTAGGTAGATAGATCGATCGATAGATCGATTGATAGATCATCAAGGGGAAATTCAAGGTCCCAGTAGCTCAAAACCTCACACACGATACAACATACAATAAAATAAAATATGCGCTCAAAAATATAATTCACGAAGGAGTTCATGAGCCTTGTAGGTAAATGGCACACTTACATAGCGCTTTTATCCAAAGCGCTTTACACTGTGTCTCATTCACACACACACACACACCCAATGGTAGCAGAGCTTCCATGCAAGGCGCTAGACTGCCATCGGGAGCAACTTGGGGTTCAGTGTCTTGCCCAAGGACACTTCGGCATGTGGAGTCACCTGGGCCAGGAACCGAACTGCCAACCCTACGATTAGTGGATAACCAGCTCTACCAACTGCGCCACAGCCGCCCCTTGGATGAGATATCGGTGTCAGGGTGCACCTGCTTCAGGACCTTGTACACGTAGATGGCGTAGCTCACCGCGAGTCTCTTCATAGATCAGACCAGAAATACGCTTTACACCGCCACAGCAAGCCAGATGGCGAATAGCCGGCTTGGTGATCCCCTGGATGTGATCGCGAAGCACCTTGCGGTGACGCTTAGCGCCTCCTTTGCCGAGTCCTTTACCACACCTGCGTGAAGTTTGCCCCCCACCAACGCAAAACGTCAGCAAAATAGTCTCAATCGTTTGTGCTTCGTTTGTGCCGTTAAAATTTTCTTTTCTGCTGCTTTGGTTCCGGAGATATTAAAGGAATATTATATTGACTTTTCTCTGGCTTTGCTTGGAACTCTGGTCAAGGTTTTTACTCCTCATCCTGATCTGAAGACCTACATCAATGAGTGTTGTGGTGTCTTACTTGGTAGAGTGTCAGCAAAAGTGCATCAAGATGATCTGCCAGTGGGACTGCTTGAAGAAAAAATCACATCGCATTAAAGATATCTTTGTGAGGTCAATGGCACAGCTTCTCAAGTCACAATCCATGGACAATGCAAGAGAGCTACTACTCAGTATTACTGTTGTGGCTCTCAGTGAAGCAGAGGGCAATGATAGCTCTGGAGACCCTCTTATATCAGAAAGATGCAAGAAATACCTGAAAGTCAGAATTGCAGAAGATTGTGTAATCATTCCAGATGTAGAGGGTGAAGACCTGGAAGAAGTGCATCCATTTGACCAAACACAGACAGACCTACGGCAGTGGGTGACCGACATATGTGAGGAGAGCAGGTCACTTGCCATGGTTAATGGTGATCACGATAATATGCACTTCCTCCCTGAGATTATTCCCAATATAATCTAACTTGCAAGTTACTTACCACTCTGGACAGGGGTAATGATCCATCACTTCCGAAGCACCAACATCACCGCAAGTTCAGCCAATGTTGAAGCAGAGTTCAAAAACATCAAACGTGGGCTCTTCAAGCGTGAAAACTTGCCTATTCGGGTGGATCGATTCATTGCTCGCCATTTGTCCTTCATAGAGGGCAATATGCGAATTTTTTCTGCAAAACAAAAAGGTGAAGAAGATGCAGCTGTTGCAACAGTGATCACCACAAGAGCCAATCCACTACCCACCACAACTTGCAGTGTAGACAGAAAAGCAGAAAAGGATGCTTCCTGTTCTGGGAAGTCTGACACCGTCACAAACATCCATCCAACAGAGGAAGATGCAGTTGAAAACTGGAGAGGCCTAGCGGTTCCACCCAAAAAGAGGAAAAGGAAATCATACCTCTCTCCTTGTCCTGAATGGCTCCATGCAGATCCATCTGTGAGGGGGAAAAGAGTGAAAGTGGAACTATATAAAAATGGTAATAATCAACAGCCTGTTAAACTCAGGAAATCAAGAATCTCTGTGCTGAACACATGTGCATTGACAAAAAGCATCAAATGCACATGTGCTTTCTGCGATAGTGTAACTTTTGGAAATATTGTTTGCGGTGAGGACTCAAACAACCTCCTCCAGCTAGTGAAAACAATTAGCACAAAGGGTCTGAATGCACAGGTCTACAGACAGAGGGCAGAGCTGCTGAGTGGGATATTTAAAGCTGTCCAATTGAAGTGTGGTGCTCTCCAAATCGATGCACAGTGCCACATCTCCACCATCATTGAAAAGTCAATGACAACGCGCATGTGTTTCCTTCACACAACAGTGCTCCTCACAGTATTGTAGTCTCAGCACAGACGTCACAAGGAAAATTCCATTTGTTTGTACTTCTGTTGCTGTACTGCAGGCTTCTGGCATGGCACATCTTCAGACCGCGGTGGAAGAAGGCCTTAACCTTCTGGAGTCCCCCTGCCTCAGGCCAATCCAAAGTCCGTCACAGTGTCCCTCTACATTCAAGACAGACTCTACCTCAGGAAAAGTGCTCTGTGCAGGTAAAGTTTCTCACAGTTACAGTCTGGGAGAACTTCTGTGGATTGACACTGACCTGGGAAGCACCTCCACAGAATTTTCTTTGTGTGAATGTCCCTTAAATCTGATGCTCCAAGGAGAGAGATTTACTTTAAGGGCAGTCATTGCTTTCAGAGGTGGCTTAACCCAGGATGCTCTTGGACATTATGTGGCCTACTGCAGGAGGTCTCCATGTGTCTGGGAGATGTATGACGACCTGAGAAGTGGAGTGACAGGAATGTCAGAAAAAAAAATATGCCCACATGCTGTGTTATACATAAAAGACTGATTGCATTGTTTAAATTTAAATATTTTCACAAATTCAAGTATTTTTGTTCCAAGTGTTTTTAAGTTTTTAAAAAGGTACATTATTTGCGTCAAAGGATGTATGATAGTTCACAGTAATTCAGTTTCACAAGTAAAATCATTTTGGCTTAAATCTTAATTTATTGAGTCATTTAAGTCATTAAATTTCCACAGACAGACACACACACTAATATATACATATACACACATATACACACACACATATACATACATATATATTGTCGCGACGGACTAATACGCAGGCAGCAGGCAGCCCCGCGCCGGACCCCGCGCTAACCGGAACAGCCGCCATGGCGGGGTGGAACCACCGACGCCGTGCCGTCCGCTGATTGGAGGCGCTGTCGGGAGAATTCCACCACTTCCACGCCGAAAGGCGGAAATAAAAGGGCGCCCTTCCGCCCGGGGAACGTTGAGGACTGACTCACCGAAACAGTCAGCGTCCGGAATGGATACAGGAAGAGGTATTCCCCACGCACTCGCGTTAGCATGACTAATATCTCGCTCTTGCTCTCGCTCTCGCGCTCGACACGCAGCGCTGAGGGACAGCACGAGAACCCCGAGGCTTCTTCCGGGACTCCCCCGACAAGCCCCCGCGAGCGTCACAACGTCAGGCCGCCTCCGCAGCCCCACACCCACACAAACCTGCACTCTACCAGAAAGAAAAGAAAAGACTCAGCTTTTGCCCTACCCCTGCCTCCGTGTCTCTGTGCTCCGCCCTTTCCCGCTACAATCTATATATCTATATATATCTCTCTCTCTATATATATATATCTATATATATATCTATATCTCTCTCTCTCTCTCTCTATATATATATATATATATATATATATATAGAGAGAGAGAGAGAGAGAGAGAGAGAGAGATATAGAGAGAGAGAGAGAGAGAGAGAGAGATATAGAGAGAGAGAGAGAGAGAGAGAAAGAGATATATATATATATATATATATATAGAGAGAGAGAGAGAGAGAGATATATATATATATATATATAGAGAGAGAGAGAGAGAGAGAGAGATATATATATATATATAGAGAGAGAGAGAAAGAGATATATATATATATATATATATATATATATATATATATAAAAAATTATAACACAAAAAAAAACATATATATATATATATAAAAACACGGCCCATGTATAAACAGAGCTACAGCAAACAGATTATGGTGCGTGTATTTATTTATTTATGACAATGTTAATATTACGACTGTTATTCTCATAACAACATATACAGAAACAAGTAAAAACACTTATCTTGGAGTTCGTGTTACATTTCACACATCCTGTGATCCACTGTGTCTCTTAAAAGTTGAAAACACACAGATGTTAGGTAACAATTACGTGAATGCGACTATTTAATGTGATTTGTCGTTTGGATTTTACCTTGTTACTTCAACTGTATTGTTAAAATAAAAAAGACAGTCGGCAAAAACCGGCACAAACGATTTAGACCATTTGGTCAATTTGGAGCATGTGTGGGGCTGGTGACGTCATCTCATAGAACTTAATCCCTAATATATTAAAATCGAAAGCAGCACAAACGATTGAGACTATTTTGAATGAACTTGGAGCATGGTCGGGTGACCCCAGAATGACCTATAAATATTATTTTAATATCTCCAAATCCAACGCAGCACAAACGAAAATTTTTACGGCACAAACCAGCACAAACGGAGCAAAAACGATTGAGACTATATGGGGTGAATTCGGAGCATTCTGGTGACCCCAGAATGACCTATAAATATTATTTTAATATCTCCGGAACCGAAGCAGCACAAACGAAACTTTTATCAGCACAAACCAGCACAAACGATTGAGACTATTTTGGGTTAATTTGGAGCATGTGGTGGGCTGGTGACGTCACCGCGCCATAATTCAATGCCTAATATTTTAAAAACGAAGCAGCCCAAACGAAAATTTTTACGGCACAAACGAAGCACAAACGATTGAGACTATTTTGCTGACGTTTTGCGTTGGTGGGGGGGCCAACTTCACGCAGGTCTTTACCACCCTTGCATTTTTTTTTTTTTTTAATTGGAAAAAAGGTTTCACACAGTTACATAATTATCAACAAAACACAGTACAAAATCAAACACTCATTGGTTGATGAAAAGTCCAACTACAAAATAATAGAGTCCTATACACTTTGGTCTTTGAACAAGAGTTTGTTAGATTTTTTCCTTTTCAGTTCTGTTTGAATATTTTTAAAGACCACATCACTTGATACAAATTGTTTGTCAATAGTCATTCTACATCGTGTTTTCCACAGCTTAGATTTAATCAAACACATGATATTCCATAAGAAGTCATACTCGCTTTTGGACACTTTCTCTTTGAAAATACCATAAAAAACTGAAACCATGTTAATTTCTATCTTTAAACCCATCGTTTTCATTTTGTCCCACACCTCTTTTGAGCGGTAACACTCTAACAGGAAATGTTCGAGTGTTTCCTCTTCATCACAGTTAGGCATCGGGCATTTACTTGTTTTTACGAAGCAGCTCCATTTTACAACAGCACACACACACACACACACACACAAGGCTATAGCGGAGCTAGGATAAAGGGCATTAGGGTGACAGCAGAGTTGAGGTTAACGGCGTTAGGGTTAGAGCAGAGCTCGGGGTGGAAGTAAGAAGGGTGGCGCCGAGGCCTGTGCTCGTTAGGGTCAGGGAGAAATCGAACCGAGCTAACGAGGAGGAGGCCGGGCGGGCAGGAATCGGGCATTTACTAGCTTTTACGAAGCAGCTCCATTTTACAACGCTCTTACTGCGAGCCTTCTTACAGCGACTAACCAAGTTATATCCCTCATATGTTCAGATAGAATTTCATTCTGTAAATTTTGGAGACATTCTTTATTTTGGTCTTCCTCCAAATTTTTGAAAGCCACAGGGTTACTATAAACTCGATCGACAATTAAAAGATTTCTTTGCTCGAGTCTTCCACCCAATCGATGTTTAGGTCTTTAAATTTGGTAGTAAAGTCGGAAAACATCAGCTTATAATATGGAATACCTTTTCGCGATGGTCCTTTTTTAGATTTCCAGTTGGAGATGTTCCCTATCCACTCGGTTTGCCTGGCAATACCACTCGCGATGATTTTGCACACTGCTATTTTAGTCTTTAGGGATATGTCGACAGCCCCAAGGCCTCCCAGTTCTCTTCTCTTAAACAGCAGCTCGCGTTTTGTAACCTCACGAGTTGTATCCCATATGAAATTACAGCATATTTTATGAAGTCTTTTTATCCATCCATCTGTTGGAGGTAAGATACATGATAAAAACAGTATTTGTGATAATAGGAAAGTTTTTATAATATTTATTCTAGTTTTATAACTTAGATTACACGATTTCCATTTTACAATTTCATCTTGTATTATTTCTTCTTTTTTTGACCAGTTATGGTCGACACAACCATTGTTATCTATATATATACCTAAAATCTTTAATTGCTGAACTTCTGGGACATCTATGGTAAATTTGTTTATTTCATTTCCAATCCAGACACATTCCGTTTTAGCTTTATTTAAGGAGGCTCCAGAGACTTGCTCGTACTCGTTAAAATATTCAAAGATAATGTCCAGTTCTTGTTTAGATTTCACAAAAGTTATATCATCAGCATAAGCAGAGATCACGACTCTGCTCGTTCCTAGTTTGAGGCCGTTAAGTCTATGGTCATTTTGGATTTTTTGGACGAGTGGGTCTATAGATAGAATATATAGGGCCGCACTCAGAGGGCACCCTTACTTTACACCCCGCAAAATTTCAAATGGTTCAGTCAAAGAACCGTTAACATTTACTTCCACCGTTGATTTAACATAAAGACATTTAATCATATTTATAAAAATTTTCCAAACAGTATCTCAGATATCTTTAGGATTTTCCACTATAGTTTTGTTGTATTAGATTTTGCCTCAAAATTATTATTAATATATATCCTGTCAATTCTAGTTTTACATGTTTTATCAAACCTTGCAAAGTCCACTTTCTGTGCATATAATGTTCTAAATATATCGGTGAAGTGCTGATCATTCATTATAGCTTTAAGGACACCACCTTCTCTCCTAATTTTACATATATTGGAAGAAATTTTATCATTGTCATCTGTTATTGTATTAAAATCACCGCATACAATGGTATAGAAACCAACACACAGGAGCATTTTAAGTTTTTTAAAAAGCCGAATTTTTCCGAATTTATCCTGTGCTGTATATACATTTATTACTCTAATTTTTTTTGTACATTAAAATATGTCTATAAACATTAATCAACCTGGTATTATTTCACGGCTTATTGCTATAAAATAAGGTCGCAATACCATCAGCTTTACTTTCCCCTATTGAAAAGATTGAAGGACCTTTGGTCCATAAACTTTGAGCGTCCTGTACGTCTGCAAAACTGCTTAATCTGGTCTCTTGTATACATGAAATATCAACATGTTCTCGACTCAATATATTTAACTTTTTCACTTGATTAATTTTTGCCTGAATCCTTCCAACATTACATGTGGCAACAGTTAAATTTGAAAAAAACTCAAATTTAGCGATGTCCGATAGAAATTATTGTATGTCCATTAGTCCACATTTTCTCAACATTGTGTGAAAAAGAAAAGAAAAACAAAAAGGGAAAAGAAAAGTAGGTAATATTCATCATTCTTTAACCTTTTTTGCATTGTCAATATCTCCAGGAGAATTCCTATTTCGTCTTTGGCGTTTGGATGTACAGACTAAAGTGTTTTTACCTTCCGTCAGCATGGGAGAGTCCGCAGTGTCACCTGTGTTGTTGGCGATTGTCTGTGTTGTTCCACTTTCACCGGCTGGATGCGATGACTCCTCTCGAACCTGTAGACTTCCTGCAGGTGTAGAAATGATCTGGGTCTCTACGGTCTCTCCCTGAGCTCGTAGGCTCTTCTGGGGCTTGTAGACCTCCTTCAGGGGTTGAGCCGATCCGAATCTCACCGACTTCTACAGCTGATAGCGCAGGAAACTCCGATGCTTGCCGTTTCTCCACAATCGGAAAACTGGGCGGAGATACTCCGCTGCTTCCAGCAGGTACGTCCGGCGTTTTCCGTCTCCCTTCCAGGGTCAGAGATTCGGCACTGCTCTCAGAGTCCTCGCGGTCATCCCTGTCGCTGGTATCGGTGCTGCTTGAATCGCTCCCAGATGTCGAGTCGTCCTTACTTGTGCGTAGTTTATTTTCTTCCCGGTTATTTTTATCTTTATCGTTTGTTTTGGTTTCCGTGTTCTGTGCACTTTGTGTTGTCTGGTCAATGTCTTTTTGGTTTTTCGGCATTCTTGTGGCCAAAGCTTCCACATTTCCAGCACTTTGTTTTCTCACAGTCCTTTGCTTGATGGTCGGAATCATTACATATGAAACATCGCTTTGTTTGGCCAGGATATGTAATCGTTCCATTGTATGGTCCCATGGAAATGGAGTTTGGTATCTGGAATATACTTCCGTCGTGGTTTTTCTTAAGTTTTATCTTGTATCTTCTGACTCCATACCATATCCCAAACTGGTCCAGCGGCTTGTCAACAGGGTTCAGTATCTCACCAAACCTTAAGAGGTATTGTTCTACATCCGAGTCAGCAATTCTCCCAGTCTAAAACTTAACTATAATGCTCTTTACGTCTTGTGGAGATGATGTAGTCATCTCCCAGTGTTTCCAGAATTCACTTCCTGGATTATTATTGAAAATTTGGGAAAATGTTTGAAGTGCCTGTTCTTTGGTAAAACATATCTCATACTCTTTTCTATTAGGCATTGCAATAAAAGAGTAGATATCTGTAGTCGTTATCCATTGACTACTTAAAAGGTTTATTCCAACTTCAGACCTGTCTGGGGCTTCTCCTTCTCCGTTGTCGCGTAGTCTGACCCAATGCCTCCCCGCCGACGGTGGCGATAATTATCACCTCGTTAAAGGTGTTTCTGTTGTTGATGTTGTTAAAGTCTTTAGTTTAAAGTTAGTAGCAAAGGTACCACTTGCTAAAGAGAGTATTAAATACCACCCTTGCCTCTTCCAGACATGATGCTGCTCTCAAAGTCAAGCCGCTCAATAAAAATCCTGGAGCAACGCCCACCTATATATCCACACTCGACAGGACCTAGTTGAAAACAGGCGAGGAGGCGGCCTAACGCCAACGGTCACACAGTAGGTCTCTTATTCGAAAACAATCTCTAGGCACTGCTTTTCACCTGCTAACGTCTTCTGCTTCTCTCTCTCTCTCTCTCTCAATACACACACGGATACAAAATAATTATTAGTATTATCAGTACTCATGTTTTGGTTCCATTAGTAGCAGTAGTTGAAGTACAATACAATAGTAAGGAACTTTGGATAAAGCATACATATTAAAGCATACAGCCAAAACCCTCATCAGTGTAAGGAGGTTAGAAAAAGCCGTCTGTGTTTGTACAACACTGACATTACTGTTTCAAACACAAGACGTTCCTTTTGAGCACGTCCTACGTCCACTGCATCTACAGTTCGCTCATAGCAGCACAATCCTTTATTAGTAGGCCCAGCATTCAGCAGATCAGCACCAATGTCTGTGTTCACTTTGAAGCAGCCCACATTCTACCACACAAGTACTTCACTAACTTACAAGCACCACAGAAAGGAATGCAAACACAACTCTCAGGCCTTGCTTTATCAGCTCTCACAAATGCACAATATAATTTACTCCCTCTTTCTTACCAGTTCAACTCTAACTTCATCACCACCCCAAGAACGCACTGCTAGTTAGTTTTGTTTACTTTCAGTATCTCAAATTCAAATTCTACAGTTCTTTCTCTATTGTGGTGGGTTCATAATGAAACTGCCAGATTTGTTCATGAGCACCAGCGTTCATGTTCATTCTCATCACTGTGCCTTTGTAACTTTGTGTTCCCGCGGTGGTATCATCTATTTCGCTGGAGAATATCAACAATTAGATGAGATTACAAAGAAGAAGGTGATGTATACAATTATTACATGACAACAATAATTGTCATGAGCAGGACAAAAAGGGAGAGAGAGGTTAATAGTAATATCATGTCATATTTCTTACCCAGGCTTAGTGGTTAGCACGATCGTCTCACACCGCCAGGGTTGGGGGTTCGATTCCCCTGCTGCTCTGTGTGTGCAGAGTTTGCATGTTCTCCCCATGCTGCGGGGTTCCCTCTGGGTACTCCAGTCTCCTCCCCAGTCCAAAGACATGCATGGTAGGCAGATTCGCATGTCCACAGTGTCCGTAGTGCATGTGATTGTGTGCCCTGTGATGGATTGGCACCATGTCCAGGGTGTACCCCGCCTTGTGCTCCATGCTCTGTGGGATAGGCTCCAGGTTTCTCCGTAACCCTGAAAAGGATGAGCGGTATAGAAGATGGATGGTTGGATGGATTTCTTACCCAGAATACCGCTACTGGAAAATTGCCGTTCCTGAGTTTGGACACACGAGGGCAGTCAAGCTCCAATCCAGCACAACGCCGCCTGAAACAGAAGGTGGGTTTGGGTTATTTTACACCGATGCAGCTCATCAGCGTTATTACTGTGCATTGTCTAGTTTTCACATATCAAGGACAATACACGAAGCTTCTGAACTGTTTAACAGCATTATTATTATTATTATTATTATTATTATTATTATTATTTATTATTATGGCTGCAACTAATGATTAGTTTCATAATCGATTAGTTGGCGAATCATTTTTATTTTATTAATCGGATGGGGTGGAGCGAACTTTCAGTACCATTTGTTTTACTTTATTTAAAATAAAATCCACAAACTGAGTGTAATAAATATAAACTTCAGACTTCAAAACATTACACAACTGTTTGTTCAAAACAGAAAAGAACCCAAATACACACACTAGAATATATATTATTAATTTAAGACTACAGTGTAATTCGGTGCTTTTCGAACATCTATAAAAAATAATGCATAAATACTATAAAATAAATTATATATATATTTGTTTATTATGTGTATGTAAGTATGTATTAATAATTTTTTTATGGATGCACAAAAAGCACCGAATTACACTGTAGTCTTAAATGAATAATAAAAACTCACTTTCACTGCACCTTGTGGTTTCTGTTCCTCACTGTCTTTACACATTATTTGACTTGTTTACTTTTGATCATAATGTTTGAATTAGACATTACAGATCTTACTCACGCTACACTCTGTATCAGCGCATCTACACCGCGCGTGATCAGCAACGCGGCCTCGTTACTAACACGTCACTTCCGACAGAATTTACACTGCAAGTGCGCAGATACAGCACATAATGACCAACTTAAATTAAACTAAACCTTCTGAGCAGCTTGCACTCTGGTGAGGGGTATTAGGCTGTTCCTGATATTATATGTAAATAAATCCATTGAAATGTCCCTGCATAGTTTAGAATGGACACAGTCAAGTTTATTTTTTTACGTTTAAACTTAAAAAATAATAATACAAAAGGTTGCTAAAGGGTTCTGAGAAGTGGACCGGAGCTGTCTGTTAAAATGAGTTAGTGAATAGTGGGCGGAGGAGGGGGAGGGGCTGCAGCTGGGCGTCATATTTTGAGTGAAAGGATTGTGTTCTATCACAAATAAACCCTTTAATGTTATTTAATGATTTTGTATTCATTTACTCTTTATAAATATATATAATACAAGCACTTCAAGCACCTTGTATGAACCCTAATTTGTCATAGAAGTACTAGAAGATTTTTTTGTTTTGGAAATGTATCTAAGTAATAAATATGTCACATAGCTAGCTTGTATTTCTAAGTGCTATACCCAAACCCACAAATGTGATGGTCTTTTCTGTTTTTTCTTCTTGTTGTTTCAGATATATTTCTGCCACCTGTAAGTCAGAATGACAAACGTTTTGACTGTAATATCACTCAGGTAAAATAAATTAATCAATGAATTAATAAATAAGGAACAGTAAACTGATACCACACTGCTGTTGCACTCTGGAATCTGATCAGAAGGTGTGAAGGCTACAATTCATATCTCAGGTTTATATTATTGTGCTCACTGTAATAAGTTATCCCTTCTATAATAGCAAATCATTCACAGATACTTGTATGGCAAACACTTCACATAATCAAAGTCTAATAATAAACAGATTTGTTTTGTAATTCTTTAATAAAATATTTTAGTTGTTGATATGGTGAAGCTATCTGTAAGGAGGTGTTTATTTAAGATTTCTGGAAAGGGACTCGGGCCACAGATTACTCCAGATTCTCTGAATTTTTTCATGATATGATGTGCTGTAGATGATGAGATATTCATAGCCTTCATAATTTTACATTGAGGACCATTATTCTGAAATTGTTCCACAAATTGTAGATATAGTTTTTCGCAGATTGGTGTACAGAGGCCCATCTTTACTTCTGAAAGACTCCGCCTCTCTAAGATACTCTTTTTCTACTCAATCATGTTACTGACCTGTTGCCAGTTAACATAATTAGTAGCACAGTGTTCCTCCAGCTGTTTCTTTTTAGTAACACTTACTGTTCCAGCCTTCTGTTGCCCCATCCAAATTATTTTTGAGACCTGTTGCGCCCTTCGAATTCAAAGTTATCAATTTTTTCCTTTAAATGGTACATTTCCTCAGTTTACACATTTGATTTTTTTTTATGTTCTACTGTGAATAACATGGGTTTATGAGATTGCAAATCATTGCATTCGGTTTTTATTTACATTTTTCACAACATCCCAACTTTTTTGGAATTGGGGTTGTAGTAAATAAAATAAAACCGTTCTAATTAAACCCTTCTGTGCTTCAGACTGTGTCACTATTCATTCTAAGGAATAAAAGGATTCCACATTGACTGGAGGTAAGATGAGAAAATGTATTATGTAGTTAAGTTACTATAGAGTACACACAGACAGAGAGAGAGAGAGAGAGAGAGAGAGAGAGAGAGAGAGTGCAGTATTCTACTATCCATCCATGTGCTTGTATTAGTTTTAATTATAGGACTAACGTGTTACAGTGAGAGCATTCATTTAAACCTGCAATTTGGCATGTAGCCAGAACTACTTTCAGTAAGTAGTAATTCATACTTTGTCAATTTAAATGTCAGAATTAGACACTTTATACAATTAAAAATGTTCTTGCCAATCAGATAAAGATCTGCAGTAATATATTTTACGTACATTTTCTGTAATAAGTTTCTGTTTAAATGTTGCTGAGTTATACTTCAGTAAAATAAAGTGTACAATACTAAATGAGCAAAACTTATGACTGACTATTTAAGCATTAATTAATGTCATTTAAAATATTTCACAATATATTTCTTAAGTCTTAAAGTACTTTATAATTGTGTATATTACATAAAGAACAATTTTACTGGAATGTTGTAATGCCTGTTGTAATGTAGTGTAAAGAAGATTGTGTTGCTATTCATCCTAAGGCCAAATTGACTGGAGGGGAGAACATATTTATTCATTCATTTATCTTAAACAAAATTTTATTTTTATTAATAGTTTGTTTACATACACGCGCATGGACACACAGAAACAGACACACAACACGCACACGCAAACAACACACACACTTGGGGCCATAAGTCTGAGAGCAGTACTGGAAAATGTTTATATTTTGCTTTTTTTTTATTTAATTTTAGAATTTTCATTAGAAATTGTATTATTGACTACAACTTCAGTAAAAGAAAAGTAGAATCTTTCAAATACTTACAAGAGATTCAGAGTTTTAATGTTTACACTTGCAGAATTGTAAAAAGAAAGAAAGAAAGAATTTTCCAAAATATTAAACATTTACTTTCTTTATTTTAAATATAAAAACAATTCTAAAACCTAATTATTTCAAAATGTAAAAGAGGAAAAAAAATCTAGATTTTCAAAGTGCTCTTAGACATGTATGTGTGTGTGTGTGTGTGTGTATTTCTGTATTCTACTATCGACTGCAATGAGAAAATGCATATCCCTGTGCAAAAATATATACATTATAGGAACATTTGATAGGTTTTTTTTTTTATCTATAAAAGGTATTGTGATATTAAATCAATCATAGTGTACTGTAAAATGAGATTTTTTTTAACATACTTGAAATCAGATTTTCAATAAAAAGAAAAAGCATGGGCCTCTGTAAATTCTCCATTTTCTGTTTAACAAGAAAGATACCAACTTTAGACAATTTACAAGTGCACTCAAGGATCAAAAAGAAAAATGATTATTAAGTGGTGAATGGTACATTGCTTCCTCAATTGGCTGACTTTAACTGTGCACGTCAAAGTATATGAAGTACATCATATAACAAATATATAATTAATTGTGCCAAAATAAAGGCACAGTTTAGAGAGATTTCTTACCTTCGTCGACATAGATCAAAAAGTCACCTCTTTGACCCTTTAAACTCTGAGCTGTCCACTTGGTGTATCACTAAATGATTATTTAGTTTATTTAAAAGGCAAATGCACTTTGTGTTCTTCAAATGCAAATAAGTTTGACTCAAACAACAGTCTATAACAAAGCTAAATGTCAGGCTAAAACTGATGTGATGGATCATCCAGCATTCCCTTTAGTCATCTGATGATGCATTTATTATACAGTGAGGGAAAGAAGTATTTGATCCCCTGCTGATTTTGTACGTTTGCCCACTGACAAAAAAATGATCAGTCTATAATTTTAATGGTAGCTTTATTTGAACAGTGAGAGACAAAATAACAACAAGAAAATCCAGAAAAACGCATGTCAAAAATGTTATAAATTGATTTGCATTTTAATGAGGGAAATAAGTATTTGACCCCCTCTCAATCAGAAAGATTTCTGGCTCCCAGGTGTCTTTTATACAGGTAACGAGCTGAGATTAGGAGCACACTCTTAAAGGGAGTGCTCCTAATCTCAGCTTGTTACCTGTATAAAAGACACCTGTCCACAGAAGCAATCAATCAATCAGATTCCAAACTCTCCACCATGGCCAAGACCAAAGAGCTCTCCAAGGATGTCAGGGACAAGATTGTAGACCTACACAAGTCTGGAATGGCTACAAGACCATCGCCAAGCAGCTTGGTGAGAAGGTGACAACAGTTGGTGCGATTATTTGCAAATGGAAGAAACACAAAAGAACTGTCAATCTCCCTCAGCCTGGGGCTACATGCAAGATCTCACCTCGTGGAGTTGCAATGATCATGAGAACAGTGAGGAATCAGCCCAGAACTACACGGGAGGATCTTGTCAATGATCTCAAAGCAGCTGGGACCATAGTCACCAAGAAAACAATTGGTAACACACTACGCCCTGAAGGACTGAAATCCTGCAGCGCCCGCAAGGTCCCCCTGCTCAAGAAAGCACATATACATGACCGTCTGAAGTTTGCCAATGAACATCTGAATGATTCAGAGGACAACTGGGTGAAAGTGTTGTGGTCAGATGAGACCAAAATGGAGCTCTTTGGCATCAACTCAACTCGCCGTGTTTGGAGGAGGAGGAATGCTGACTATGACCCCAAGAACCATTTTCCCCGTTTATGACACCGCGAATGTAGAGTTTTTAAACATTGTGTTATCTGAGCAGGCCTCTGTATTCATTTGAACGGAGTTGTATTAAATCATTGCTGTATCTAACCTTTGCATTTTGGTAAATAAATAAATGGCTTTTATCCAAAGCGCTTTACACTGTGTCTCATTCACCCATTCACACACACACCAATGGTAGTAGAGCTGCCATGCAAGGCTTTAACTTGCCATCGGGAGCAACTTGGGGTCCAGTGCCTTTCCCAAGGACACTTCGGCATGTGCAGTCATGTGGGCTGGGAATTGAACCGCCAACCAGGTAAGTGGATTAGTGGACAACCCGCTCAACCACCTGAGCCAAACTTACAAACAACATTTCCATGTCAATAATAATAATAATAATAATAATAAACAGTTCAGAAGCTCCATGTATTGTTTCTGATATGTCAAAACTAGACAATGCACAGTAATGAGTGTAACGAGGCACACAGTATACATGCCGGCATAATTAGCTTTGGAATCACAAACAGCTGAGAGCAATACAGATACAGAAAGGAAACTTATCCATGTATTTTCTACAGGGTTAGAAACGTATAAAGCTACACTCGTCCACCCAGGTACCGTTACTCTTTTTGTTTCTTAGAGCATCATGTGACTAATACACTTGTTTTTTCAATCTTCACGAAATATTTGAATACCAGCCTCCCTGTAAGTTACATCCAGATCATTCATATTTGTATGAAGGATTTTTTTTAATTGCATGCATTTTTATAAAAATGACGTTTTGTGTGTGTAATTTAATTATTTACAGCCAAAGCCTCTGAAAAATACGTCCCAAACACGTACGTGGTGCCGACAGAGAAGAAGCGCTATGATTTAACTTGGGAAATCCGACATGATTTGACAAACGGCATCATTCCTGCAAAAATAAGATTTTGATCTAATAATGCAGGTAGGCTGCACGATTATGGCCAATAACACTCTCTTCATTACGACTACCTCGGATTAAAGATCAGCACTTCAGGTGACTTCAGTCTGGCAGTGAATGCATTCAAAGAGAAAGTAAGAAGAGCTTTCCATACAGTTAAAGGGAAATTTACCCAAGTAGACATCTCCATCACAATCTGGTGATGAACTTTTAACATTATTATTATTATTATTATTATTATTATTATTATTATTATTATTATTATTATTATTATTATGCATATAGCTCTTTATGGATGTGAAGTATGGGGCTCGGTCAGGACAACTTCTCTAGATGAGACAAAGACCCCATAGAGTCCCTGCATGCAGAATTCTGTCCAAACGTTCTGAGAGTGCAGAGAAGAACACCAACTAACACACGCAGAGTTGAATTAGGCAGCTATCCTTATTTTTAAATATCCCTTCTTTCTAAATATTCAAAAACCATCTCTTACATTCTGGACTCATCTTAAATCAAGCTCCTGTAATACACTTCAAAACAAAGCCCTTAAAACCCGAGAGCCCTGAAACCCGTCTCCTCTGTAAGCTGTCACTGAACCTCACAAACCCACCATCATCTAACACTCAGTTTCAGACCAGCTCGATTAATGGACATCTACACCTCCCGTTGCCTCAGCAGAGGAAAAACGATCATTAAGGACAGCTCTCACCCTGGCTCTGACCTGTTTAATCTGTTGCCCTCAGGGAGACGCTACAGGTGCATCAGAACAAGGACAAACAGGCTCAAGAATAGTTTTTTCCCAAAAGCCATAAACATTATAAATAAACACATGTAGATACACACTTACACAGTACAATTTTCTTATTTTGGGGATGCTGTATATATCTATTTTATTTAATTTTTTTGTATGTGTGTTTTTGTATATGCGTATGAATATGTATGTGTATATGTATGTGTATGTGTGTATATGTATGTATATATGTATGTATGTATGTATGTATATAATAAGTATAAATTTATGTGAATATATATATATATATATATATATATATATATATATATATATATATATATTATATTTTTATTTATTATTTTATTCTATTCTATTTTTTTATTATTATTATTTATTTTTTTTATTTTTTTTATCTTATTCATTCTATGTATATCCTGGCAAGAAATTAAGCAGTGGCTCTTAATTTCACTGTGCATGTGTATAGTGACAATAAAGGCATTCATTCATTCATTCATTCATTCATTAAACAAAACCAGATTAAAATGAACTACATTACTAGTTTTTATGATCTGGTTTATTGTAAACATGCACATCTGGACCACTAAGAACGTGAAAGTAATGTAAAGTAGAATGTTATCGGGGTCTAAATAGAAAATACGAGCAGGTAGAACATCACTCCAGGGTCAGAGATACAGAACAGAGACAGATCAACTGACAATCAACTGTCCATTTCCTCTCACATTGCCAATCTGACATGCTCATGCCGATTTATCCTTCACAACATCAGAAGGATTCATCCATTTCTATCCACACAGGCCACTCAGATGCTTGTTCAGTCCCTTGTCCTTTCGAGACTGGACTACTGCAACACGCTACTGGCAGGTCTGCCTCCGAGTGGCAGTTGACCTCGTTAAAAGTGCGTTATGGGTACATCATTTGACACTTATCTGTTGCAGTGCATTTTGGCATTTTATCAGCTGGATTTTCTGGCCACGCTACACAATATTGTGTGTGTGTGTGTGTGTGTTGTGTGTGTGCGCGCATGTGCAGTCTGCAGGATCAAAGACCTACATGTGTAAATGCTCCTTCCTTGAGATCTACGAAGATAAGCTCTTTGACCTCCTGGGCAGCGCCTCGGTGAGTCGCGTGCTAAGAGAGGACATTAAGAAAGGAGTTTTTGTTGCAGGAGCAGTGGAAAAAAAAACGTGGCTTCAGCCGCAGAGGCCCACCAGGTATACACACACACACACACACACACACACACCACTAGTTATAGACAGTATGTCTTTAGTGAGTTGACTGATTTTGCTTCTTCAGTCTGACTTTCTGTGGATCAGTTTTTAACATATTTTGAACTAATTGGATTCACTGATTCATTACACAGAATCTGGATCAGTTGTTCAGAACATTGAATCAACACAGTTAATCAGTACAGCAAACAGTTCAGAACTGACCAAGTGAATCTCTATCAAGTTACTGACTCAAGTTAAGTTCTAGAGCAGAATATTGCTACTGTGAACCTGTGAATCACACTCCTTCAGAACACTTAATCTATGCAATAAATTAGTAAAAAAAAAATTTTTTGCCTTTATTTATTCATTTTCATATGATTCATTTACATATGATAGATTTTCATGTGATTCATATTCATGCATGTGATTCATTTACATGTAATTAATTTTCATGTGATTCATATTCATGTGATTCATTTACCTTTTCTCCCCTCCCTTCCCCAAATATTTCATTGAGAAATAATAATAATAATAATAATAATAATAATAATAATTAATTAATTAAAATAAAATAAATAAATAAATAAATAAATTCCCCCCCGCCTCCTCATGGCTACTCAATAGCTGTCGCTGGTTATATAAAAATTATAAAACCCAAGAACTAAAGTAAACATAAGAATATAAATAGCCAATTGGAGCTGAAGAGGGACACACAACCAAAGTCTCCATAAAACAAAGGAGACAGCAGTGTATCACCCCTAGGGTTGTCCACAAAGTGGACCTAGAGTAAGCTAAAAAAAAAATTACTAAAAAGAAAAAAAAAATCCAGTACGAAAAAAGTCCCCTGCTGACTTCAAATCTAATAAATAGTCTGCGCACTTCAACAAATATAATGTCCTTACCTTTTAAAGACTTATACCTAATAATATTACACAGTGTAGCACATTAAAATAAAATACAAGAAGAGAATAACAAGATGATAAAAAATAAATATAAATAAATAAGTAAATAAGTAAATAAATAAATAAATTCTGAACGAAGTAATGCACAATATCCACAATAAGAATTCGAATTCTATAGAGCTGGATGGCCGAGTGCAAATTAGAATAAAGAATATTATCAGAGAAAATAAATTAAAAAAATAAAATAATAATAATAATAATAATAATAATAAAATAATAGTAAATAAAATAAATACTAAATAAACAAATAAATAACGAACACTACACTGTGTAGGTGATGTGGTTCACCCTGGTTTTAAGAGTTTAACGTATTCTGCTGCTTCCTCCGCTGAAATAAAGTCCTTCCGGACACCGTTGTATGTAATGTGAAGCCGAGCTGGATGAAGTATTCCATAGCAATCGCCCTCAATATCACGAAGTTGACGCCGAACCTCGTTAAACGCGGCCCGGGCCCGGGCTGTCTGGACTGTGTAGTCAGGGAAAACGGAGATGGTCAGATCCCTCACTTCGGCTTCGGCTGAAGGGTCCGGTTGGACCGGTCCAAAACCGGCTCCTCCTCCAGACCAAACGCCTCTTTTAACAAGGCCGCTACAGCAGCGGTTGTACAGGTGTCAGCGCCCTCTGGAACTCCGACTATCCTCACGTTATTGCGCCGTGACCTTGATAAATTAGTAAATTAATCAAACTTAAAACCGGTCTCATAAATTGGTGAGGTGTGTTAGTTGTCCAGAACAGAAAAGTGATACATTGGTGAACTGGGCAAGCTGAGTACTGATTCATTTAACTGGTTACACAAACAGAACAGAGAATTAATACAGTGAGTCAGTACATTTACCGGCTCAGAATTAATACAGTGAGTCAGTACATTTACCGGCTCAGAATTGATTCAGTGACAATTTATAACTGAGATTCAGTTAATCAAACAATTTATACTTGTTGCAGTGAATCAGAAAAATCAAACAGCATAGAATTGATACAGTGAATCAGTTCACTGTTTTTTTGTGTGTGTGTGTGTGTGTAGTTATTACTTAAGGGATGGCGTAAACGGCACACTGCACCCACGGCAATGAATAGCACGTCGTCTCGCTCTCATGCCATTTTTGCAATGACGCTGGAATCCAAGGAGACGAGAGAGGAAGAGGTGACCATCAGAACATCTCGCCTCAACCTGGTCGATCTGGCGGGGACTGAGAAGCAGAGTGATACACAAACGGAAGGATCACGCCTGAAGGTTTGTGTGTGTGTGTGTGTGTGTTTAACTTTATTTCATACCCATCACATTATAAATGTTGTTGTTAAAGATGTTGAGCACTGTTTGACCTTTGACCCCACAGGAGGGGAGCCGTAACAACCTCTCTCTGATGTGCCTGGGTCAGGTGATCAAGTCTCTGGCGTACAATATGAAGATAAAGCCCGCCTACCGTGATTCCAAACTCACTTTACTGCTCAGAGTAAGTGGTCATACTGTTGTGTATATACAGCAAACTCATAGATTAGTTGTGACATGAACATGGCTTTGTGTGCGTGTGTGTGTGTTAGGACTCTCTCAGAGGCAATGCTAAGATGTGCTTCGTCGCTAACGTCCACCCAGGATCCAATCACTTCAATGAGACGCTGGCTACGCTGCAGTTTGTCCAACAGGCCAAACTCATAAAAAACAAGGTCAATAAAACATTGCAGACAACTACCTGATGTACGGAACACGCTTCGTGAAAATAATGTCAATAATGTGTATCTGTAAATGTTTATAGTATATATGTTAGTAAAAGAAATAAAAGATCCTCTCTTGTGTGTGTGTGTGTGTGTGTGTGTGTGTGTGTGTGTGTGTGTGTGTGTGTGTGTGTGTGTGTGTGTGTGTATAGGTGAAGCCTCTAGTGCTTCATGGCCCCAACATACTGAACCTGCAGGAAGAGGACGAGGACATGAACGTGGACATACTGAAATACTCTCAGAAAAATCTGGACACTGCTCTGGAAATGACACGAAAACAGGTGCGGCGAGTAACACGTCACTTATCCCTAAAGCTCACGGGTACTCCAGTGCAGTGGGAACACGGAACAGGAGCTCGATCAGGAACAGTTGATCTCCTTCGATCTGAACACGTGACAGAATCTCAGATCTTTGTCAGCAGAGTGAATTCTCAGAATTTTGATCTTCTGTGTCACCTAGCATAAATAACTCTGCTAACGATTCATCAGTGACTCGATCACTTGAGTTTTATTCCAACACATTCCTCTTTTATTTACATTGTTTGGGGAGGTATGTGCTCTGTCCATGGATAATGCTTTAGATGCAAAACAAAGTGCGCGAGTTTAAAATCCGTGTGTGTTCTTGTAGGCGGAGGAGAGAGTGGCGGATCTGCACGATCTGCACGCTGAGAGAGAGGCGGCTCGGGACGCTCGGTACGCCGAGAGAGTGGCGGATCTGCACGCTCGGTACGCCGAAAGAGAGGCGGCTCTGGACGCTGAGATAGATAGGCTCAGGCTTGAACTTCACGTGCATGCTGTTCATCAGTGTTTATTTACAGTCGCAGTGTTTAACCTCACGCTCGCTTCATACCTCGCTAGGCACATCATGTTCACCGCGTTCATCACGCACCTGTTTGACTGACTGCGTGTAACGTGCAGCCGAGCACAAGCACAAAGAGAAACAGGAGAAACAGCAGCTGGCCAAGATGGGAGCGGAGGTTTCTGCCCTTCAGGTGCAGAGAGAGTAGCTCAAAGCAGAGGAGAGCCTTGACAGAAGGTACTACACTGAAATACTTCAAGATTCTTTCACACTCGGGTGTGTTGGGGGTGGGGGGGGGGTGTTCCTCCCCCTGGTCAGAATAACTCTTCTGCACTGTAGCTTTGTAGATGGAAGTTGTTTTAGTTTGAGATGACGTCGTAACCTTCAGGTTTGAGTTTAAAGCAGAAGAAGCGTTACAGGAACTTGTCATTAATATCTCGCTGTGACCCGAAAGCTGCTTGTTGGATGTTTAATGTAAGATTAGACAGTTCAACTGGTTTATCTCCTTTCAAGTGTGTGTAAAAGAGAGCCTGGCTGTGTCCTTGCAGTGTGTGATTTCTACTTCATCTGTGTTTTCAGATGAATGTTTGGAAGACGTCACCAAGCTGTGTGATGAGCTGATTGCACAAGTTTAATACAGTTGTTAATGAATTTCCCTGTTCCCCGATTACAGTTTGTTTGTTTTTTTCTGAAGTTTGTTAGTGATGTAATTAATGTGAACAGAGTGTACAGATGAGGCGGAAAGCACTTCTGCTTCACTCGCTTTAGGTCAATCGAGAGCTAAATTTGACTGGCACCAGTATTAGCATGTTATTGAACTTGATTGTGGGTAATACAGGAAGCCAAAGTGAAAAATGACCAACAGGGCAATGAAAGAAGTCTAAAGCTGGACGCCACCTGTTAATTATAAAGGTCAATATGCGAGTTGTTCATGATGGATTTTTCCTTTAATTACTTAAAATAAAATCAGCATTCGAGACAAATCAAAGAGTTATCAAAGAGTGAGTTAGCACTTTTTTTTAAATCACTTTCAGCTTCATCAACACGATGCATGTCAATCTTCTTTTCATATGTGATTACTGATTACTGTGTAGTAATCTTCCTGACTACACAGTAACTCTGGATGGTCTTTCTGTTTCATCATGTACAGCAGTTAAAGACCTCGGAGTGATTATTGACTCCAGTCTATCATTTGATGCTCATGTAGATAATATTACTAGGATAGTCTTCTTTCATCTCAGAAATATTTCTAAGATAAACATATTGTCACTACATGATGCAGAAATACTGGTTCATGCATTCGTCACCTCTAGATTAGATTACTGTAATGCCTTACTGTCTGGATGTTCCAGTAGGAATATAAATAAACTCCAGTTAGTCCAGAATGCAGCTGCTAGAGTCTTACTAGAACTAGAAGATACGACCATATCACCCCGATCTTATCCACACTGCATTGGCTCCCTGTAAAATTTCGCATTAAGTTTAAAATACTTCTAATAACCTATAAAGCACTACACGGTCTTGCACCACAATATCTAAGCGACCTTCTGGTTTTATATGATCCGCCACGCCTACTCAGATCAAAAGATGCAGGCTATTTGATATTACCTAGAATAGTGAAGTCTACAGCAGGGGGAAGAGCCTTCGCTTATAGAACCCCACAGTTATGGAACAGTCTTCCTATTAGTGTTCGGGACTCAGACACAGTCTCAGTGTTTAAGTCTAGGCTTAAAACATATTTGTTTACTCAAGCTTACCCTGACTAGATTATATCTCACTAATTCACAGTCCTAATCGTTTTTCTCCCTCTCTCTCTCTTTTTGCCGAGCCCCACACGAATTTATGGAGATATTGGAGATCCAGATCCCTTCTGCCTCTGGATGAGCCCAAATCTTCTGCTGGGACTACGGCTGCTCCTAAGGCCATACTTCTCATTTTTCACATTATCTGTGTTACCTTCACATTCTGTGTTACCCAGATGAGGATGGGTTTCCCTTCTGAGTCGGGTTCCTCTCAAGGTTTCTTCCTCAAAAAACATCTTAGGGAGTTTTTCCTTGCCACCGTCGCCACTCAGTGGCTTGCTCAGTTGGGATAAATTCAATTTGTTTTCTACCTGTTTGTCTCTGTTTATCTGTTCCTGTTTGTCTCTCTTTAGATGTTTCTGACTGTTTATACCTGTTTTTTATTTCTGTAAAGCTGCTTTGAGACAATGACTATTGTAAAAAGCGCTATACAAATAAAATTTAATTGAATTGAATATGTCTTATCATGGAGTAAAACTCACCGATGTGAAATCAGGTTTAAGATCGATGACTTTGCATAGATCCGCTAAAGCGGATTTAGACTTGCCCGTGGCCAGGTAGACGGTGGATCATCTGTAGTAGGCCAAGTAGTTTTTCGGGTCACCATCTACACACGGATGTCAGAAAGTGGTCGGTTAAAATTCAGACAGAATATTATTTTGCAGAAATAAAGAAATGATTGCTGGTGACTTTCTGAGAAAAGCTCACAGACTCACCAACAGCTGCGTGGAGATGGGAAAGTGCGTCGGCCAGCTGTCCGGCAGCCAGGAGCTTCTTCCCCATCTCCAGGTGCTTCTCTACACTGTTCTCACTGCGGCATAGCACTCCTTTAATCAAAAGTAAACTCAGGCCAGGAGATAGTAAAGTAAAAATACAGTGACAAATGATTGGATAGAATAATACCATTGCATTTCACTATGCTTGCAGTTATTATTATTATTATTATTATTATTATTATTATTGATAAAAGGCATGGACACTAATTTCCCTGTGTCACTTTTTAAATACAAAGCACACATCATTATCTTGGATTTTATCATAATCATACAGAGAGGTCTCATTATCAAGTCACAACTCTATAGAAAAGTTTGGCTCTGTATGTGGAGTACTACTTTGTGCACTAGAAGAAACTTGTGAGATTCAATCCTTAAGACTAGTGAGGTCTAATGAAAAATATTTCTGCAGAATCTGTACAGCATTGTGACAGTTCAGTTTCCACACTATCTATCCAGTATATGAAGTCAGTACCTTCTTACCTTCGTGTTGGAGAAAGGTTGAGCCAACTTTTATACACTCTAACTGGCTTCAGTTTTGATTTCTATATTGCCAGCACCTGTTACTTGCCACAGGTGAGTTTAAATGAACATCACATGCTTGAGATGAAATTATTTACCCACAGTTTTAATAGGGTGCCAATGATTTTGTCCAGTCCATTTTGGGAGTTTTGTGTAAAATGATGTCAAATTTGCCTTTTTTCTTCTGCTTTTTTGTGCTGTTCCAATGCACTTAAAGGTAATAAACATGTGTATACTAAAACATTTGTCATTGCAACACTTTTCTGGGAGAAATGGTGCATTTTCTGGAAAAGTTCAAGGGGTGCCAATAATTTTGTCCATGACATACATACATACATACATACATACATATATATATATATACACACACACACACATACATATATATATATATATATATATATATATATATATATATATATATATATATAATAAATAATGGTCAATGTTCCATGGTTAGTACATTTATATTTATGATATTTGCCAGATGCTCTTATCCAGAGCGACTTACATTTATCTCCCTCTTCTTTTTTTTTTTTTTTATATAAATATGGCTAAGTAGTTGAGGGCCTTCCTCAAGGGCCCAGTATTGGCAGCTTGGCAGTGCTGGGATTTGAACTCACTGCCTTCTGAGCAGAAGACACAGAGACACGCACACACACACACACACACACACACACACACACACACACACACACAGGGTATGCCAGATACCAGTTAGGGAGTGTGTGTGTCCTTCGCGGGCGTAAAAATGGATGTAGATATCGTCTGGAATAATAGATAGTGGCAAAACTCCAAGGTCTTTAACTGCTGTACATGATGAAACAGAAAGTCCATCCAGAGTAACCATGTGATCAGAAAGATTACTTCTAGCTACACGTGGTCTTAGTACAAGTTCTTCTGTCTTATCAGAATTAAGTAAAAGGAAGTTAGTTAGCATCCAACGTCTAATGTCCTTTACATAATCCGCAACTTTATTAAGCTGCTGTCTGTCCTCTGGCTGAAACATACAGCTGTGTACCATCAGCATAACAGTGGAAGCTAATTCCATGTTTACGAATAATTTGTCCTAGGAGTAACATATATAAAGTAAAAAGCAGTGGGCCTAAAACAGAACCTAGTGGAACTCCAAAAGTAACCTCAGTACGCATGGAGAAATCACCATTTACATCTACAAACTGATAACGATCGGTCAGATAAGACCTGAGCCAGGAGAGGACTGTTCCCTTAATGCCAACAACATTTTCTAATCTATCAAGGAGAATAGTGTGATCTATAGTATCAAAGCTGTACTAAGGTCGAGTAACACAAGCAGCGAGACACAACCCTGATCAGAGGTCAGAAGGTGGTCATTTACTACTTTAACTAACGCTGTCTCTGTGCTATGATGAGGTCTAAATCCTGACTGATACATTTCATGAATATTGTTCCTATCAAAGTACGAGCATAACTGCTTTGCTACAACCTTTTCTAAGATCTTAGAGATGAAGGGGAGATTTGATATTGGACTATAGCTGGACAGTTTAGAGGGGACAAGGTCAAGTTTTTTATGACTTTTTGTACAAAGCAGTTAATATGGTCAATATAACAAATTTGTTTACATTTACAGAGAAACAGTGCAGAATCTTGAATATTAAATCTTGGCTTTGGATTACTGATCAGAAGGTTGTGGGTTTAAGTCCCAGTATTGCCATTCCACCACTGCCTGCCCTTCCCTGCTCAAGGGTCACTGCATTATGCCTGACTCTACACTTTGACCCCGACTTCCTAACAAACTGGTCCACACACACACACCAGATACCAGTTAGGGAGCGTGTGTGTCCTTCGCATAAAAACGGATGTAGATATCGTCTGGAATAATAGATTTTGGCAAAACTCTAAGTGCTATAGGGATTTGTGTGTTTGTATAACTCAGACTTCTCTCTGTCTGAAGTTTTTGACTTAGGCTAAAAAGGTTGATTTATCCACAACATAATTGGTGAAAAAATTAAAAATGAAAATAACTGGAAAAGCCATTTTAAGGTAAGCATTCTTCTGCTTTCCTGGATAAATACTGGTGTGGTTTTCCTAAGGGTCAGCCCCAGAAGGTTTGTGTGTGTGTGTGTGTGTGTATGTGTGTTCTTATCTGCACACATTGTGTGTGATCTTCAGATTGAGCTAGGTAAAACAAAACTTTGTATTATTATCGTTAGGGATGTTCTTGACTGCAAATGATGTAATCACTCAAACCAGATTCATGAAAAAGAAATATCTCACATAGTAAAATGAAATAGTTCTTCATGGGGCATTGGCATAATGTTGCTTGTTATTGACTTCCATCTTTTCCTCCCTAGAGACACAGAACATGGTGCCGATAAGAGCCTCCAGTAGGAATACCTGCTCACAGTGTGGAAAGAGTTTTGCTCACTCGAGTTCTCCCTAACGATAATAATACATAGTAAAATGAAATAGTTAATGGGGCATTGGGATAATGTTACTCACCATACTACTCTCCAAAGACACCAGCGTATTCACACAGGAGAGAAGGACGCCATGGTCAGGTGTGTACCGGTGAATGGAGAACAGGTGGAGGAGGTTCTGCTAGCGGTGGAAGAGAAGGTCGGGTATGAGAACATCTACTCCGCCTCCCGAATGAACAAAGCGGTGGTGATTTCCCTTAAAAAAAGTAATATTCGCCAACACGTTGTGCGAAAATGGAATATTGCTAAAAGGTGACATGCTACACGTTACCCCTCTTTCTGCCCCTGCGACACGGGTAGTTATTTGTAACGTGCCCCCCTTCGTTAATGACGAACTAATAATGAAGGAGTTGGCCCTCTTCGGCAAGTTCGCCGGCCCCATGACTGATGTCCCGCTCGGCTGTAAGAACTCCGCGGTGAAACACGTCCTGTCTTTCCGGAGACAGGTGTACATGTTTCTTAACAACCGAGAACAAGCACTGGATATCAACTTTAAGTGTAAACACGGCAACAGCATCTACACCGTCTTCGCCACCACCGAGCGCCTGAGATGCTCCGGGTGTGGGGAGATGGGACACAAACGGCCGGGGTACAACAGCAGCGCAGAGACAGCCAGCAGGGGGACACCAGAGAGCAGGAGCCTGGGGCAGAGGGGGGTAATGACACACCGAGGTCACAGCAAGAAGAAGTCAGTGAGGAACACACCACTGAAATAATCACAGCACCTAGCACGAACACCGATACATGTGCCCATACCAGCACAAAGACCGATGTCCGTGCCCATACCAGCAATAACTAAAATAAATAATTATTATTATTAAGCATCAGTGATGTTTCCGTTGTTCAAGTGGCGATTGCAAGCGCATTTTATCCAAACTACTTCCTCCAGGGAACTGTGGACGAGGAGCTCGCCTCCAAGGAACTCAATGGAAACGACCCCAGGACCACTGTAGTGGTATTCTCCCTCCATTTGCATTCCTCTACTATAAACAGCTCCAGTCTCTCTTCAGACACTGTGGTTAAGTCAAATCCATCTCCTTTGACAGCTCCAGGTGTGTGTGACACCACTGTGTGTGTTTAATTGTGATTTTCTATAAATATGTATTGTAGGTCTGTGTGTATCAGGGCCTATGTAGAGTTCTACCGCTCGTCAATGAGAGGTTCTGGCGTTCTCCCAGAGGTCTATTTATATCTATTTATATCTATTCCCAGAGGTCTATTCTGTCCTGCTTTATTCTATCCTGTATTATCTATTATATTATCCGAGATATTTGAATTTTGAATGTTCTAAACGAAAAGGTATTTCAATCCGTTTTATCTTTGGGCCAGATTGGTTTATAGGTAAACATTCACTCTTTGGTAGGTTCAGTTTATACCCTAAAAATTTCCCAAAGTCATTTAATACGCACACTATCTCCGGAATAGATGCAATTGGATCTGTAATATAAAGTAGTAAGTCGTCAGCATACAGCGCTAGTTTATGCTCAATTCCATTGCGAACTATACCCTGAAATACAGGAAGAGTTCTAAGCATCATCAAGAGGCTCAATCGCTATGGCTAAAAGTAACAGAGACAGAGGACATCCCTGGCGCGTACCCCGTAACAAAGTAAAATAATCAGATTTAGCATCGCTGGTACATATGGAAGCCTGCGGTTCCACATATAACAAACGGATCCATGATACCAATCCCTCCCCGAAGCCGAACCTCCTTAGCACTATGAAAAGATACTCCCAGTCGATCCTATCAAACACCTTTTCTGCATCCAAAGAGATGACCACTTCAGAGGAGTCGCTGTTCTGTTCTGAATACAGAATATTAAATAGAGTACGAATATTAGAAAAGGAATGCCGTCCTTTTACATATCCGGTTTGCTCCACTGAAATAATGCTAGGGAGAGACCCCTCCAGACGACAGGCCAAATGTTTGGCTAAAATCTTGACGTCAACATTGAGGAGGCTAATAGGTCTGTACGAATTACACAACGTTGGGTCCTTCCCATCTTTGAGCAATAGAGTTATAGTTGCTTGTCTTAGTGTTTGTGGCAATGTCCCTAGTTCTAAAGACTCCTAATGAATTGATTGAGCGAACAATCTCATCTAAGGTGATAGGACTGTCAAGTTCAGATGCCAATAGCGGGTGAATTCTGGGAAAATCAATATTTCTAAAGAAATGGTCCATGTTACCGGAATTGTCAGGAGGCCCAGCTGTGTATAAGGAGGAGTAAAAACTTTTAAAAGTCGAATTAATTTCCGCAGGATCCGAGGTTAATACACCACTGGACTGCATAAACTGAGGAATAGAACGTGAAGCTGCTCGGCTACGCAGTTGGTGAGCCAACAACCGACCGACCTTATCGCCATATCCATAGTAAATGCCACGCATATGTAACAGTCGATAACAAATCAAACTCCGCCTGCAAGTTAAGTCTTTGTTTATGCAGTTCAGGGGTCGGGTTGGTCGTCAATGGCCTGAATATTATCAGATAACTCTTTTTTCTTATTCTTGCCTTGTATTAGCATAAGCAGAATAAGAGATTATCTGTCCCCTTAAGAAGGCCGTGAGAGTTTCCCAAAGTAAAGAGTAAGAGAGAGAATCACTTTGATTGGTAAGAAGATAATCATCTATCGAAGTAGAGATATACTTGCAGAACGCTGAATCGGATAAAAGTAGAGAATTAAGCCTCCATGGTGGGCGAAAGGCACGATGTGAAGGTAGAACAAAGTCAGGAATTAGAGTAGCGTGGTCTGAAATAACGATTGGTAGATATTCAGAGTTTACAACCTGAGAAATTAGAGAATCATTAATAAAAAAGTAATCAATGCGAGAAAAAGATTTGTACATGAGGGAAAAAAAAAAGAATATTTCCTCACTGTAGGGTTTAAATACCTCCACGGATCAATGTAACCATTCTGAACCATAAACTCAGAATACTTGCAACAGCGCTAGATTTGTCCAAAGCTGGGTCAATAACAGTTTAAATCTCCCGCAATTATCAAGAAATGTGTGTTCAAAGCAGGAAGTTTTGACAAGAAATTCTGAGCAAAAGGAGCATTATCAAAATTCGGGGCATATACATTCACCAAAACTACTGGCGTCTGTGAAATTTTCCCTTCCACAATCACATATCTACCATTTACATCAGAAAGGACATTATCAAACGAAAAGGGCACAGCCTTACTGATCAGGATAGAAACTCCCCTGGACTGGGAATCAAAATTGGAGTGGAACATATGCGATGTCCAGTGAGCTTGGAGTCTGCGTTGATCCCTGAGACGGAGATGGGTTTGCTGAAGAAATGCAATATCAGGTTTTTGCAGTTTTAAATGTGTCAAAATCTTGGACCTTTTAACGGGACCGTTCAGACCCTTCACATTCCAACTTAGGAATCTGAATGAGCTTCGGGTATTTTCCATTAATTTAGATTAATACAGAGTGGGGTAAAGAGAGGTTGATATGAATAGGGGAAAAAGAAAAAAATAATAAAAATAAAATAAACAAATAAAAAAGGGGGAACCCCCCCACGCACGCATACAACAACACAACCCCCCTCCCCCACCCACAGCAAACCACGCCTCCCTCCCCCACCCTACTCTGATCAGTTAACTTCTCTCCATTCCCAAACAATGGAGGCAGAGCCCAGAAACACTGGAACATCCGGAACAAGTAACCCGTACCGTGTGAAGTCACTCCCGAGCATAAAGGGTGCCACAATCACCTCATATCACAGGCAACCGACAGATTTACACTGAAACTGATATAGTTGCCCATGCGCACAGTCCTACAGTCACATGACAGGTATTAATAAATCGGTTAACAGTCATGTAGACAGATTAAGATGGAGGAAACCGTTCATTAAACCATCGTTGCACTTTTTGAACTGCAGACTCTCGTCCCCAAGGTCCACCCGAAGGTGAGTAGGGTATCTGAGAGAAGACCGCACATTTCTCTCATGCAGGCTGTTTCTCACCACAGAGAAGGTCGCCCTCCTCTTAGCGACGCTGGAGCTGAAGTCAGGAAAGAGGAAAACCTTGCGGCCCTGATGGAAAAGTTGATCCCAATTCCCGCGTCGAATAACTTTTCTCTGTCATGAAGATAGTGGAACCTCACAATCATAACTCTGGACCTCTGTTTCTCCCGCTGCTCCTCCGAGGGCACGGGGCCGATGTGGTGAGCTCTATCCAGCAATGGAGCGGTCAGAAAGATATCCGATCCGAGGACATCCTGGAAAAACTTAGACATAAACGTGACCGGATCACTCCCTTCTTCTCGCTCCGGAATACCGATGACCCAGAGATTGCAGCGCTGTGAACGGGACTCCAGTTCCTCCACTTTATCAGTGAGGTGTTTGTTAGCTGAAGCCAGCTGTAGCACAGTCTCTTCCAGTGTTACAATCCGGTCACTGTAATCACTCAGGTGCTGCTCAAGCTCGTCAATACGCCGTCCTTATGACTCAATACCCGATTTTAAACTTTCAGGAGACACAATAACTGGGGCCAGAGCCGAGTTAATAGCCGCTGTCACCTGCTCTGCGATGGTAGAAGTTAGCTCCGTGATTAAAGTTACGTGGAGATTTTCTAAGTCCAGAGGTAGCTTGTCGCCATGACTCGCTGTGCTTGGTGTAGATTTAATTTTCCGTTGTCTTTCAGACGCCATAACTCCTTTCTGGTAATAATTGTAAACCAATTAATTGAACACGAAGGCACTAAATGCTTCTGAAAAGACAGAAAAGATTCAGGTTGTGAAAGCGTATATATACATATATATATATATATATATATATACACGTACACATGTATACTTTGTGTGTGCGTGATGTGTTGATAGCATTTTGCTTCCGTTCTTGCAGTTTTGTAAAGGTCGAGTATACGGACGCTCCGATCGCAGGTTTGATCTCGTATAACTCGTATCTTTAACTCTGCAATTACACGGTTTTAAAATAAATCAGAACGCTGTTTATTAAGCTATTTAGATAAAATGACTCATCGTCAACGCTGTACGAAACAATCCCAATAAAATCTTGGACAAATTCTGTAACAAATTAATGCGAGTTCTCTGTTTTTGCTCACATGATGCGGATCCTCTAATGATAAACGTGCGATCAAAGAAAATGAGCACATCCTCAATCCTTCCATCATCAATCAGCATGATCCGGGGTTGTGTAGAAAGCAGGCTTGTATGAACACACGTGTGTGTGTGTGTGAGACTTTTACCTGCCAGCTGTAACACGTGGCAGAGTTTGTAGGCGAGTCTCTGCATGTGGTCTGGTTTGAGCCATGCTGTCGTATGGATGAACACACACCTCGGGTCACGTGACTTCGGCGTCGATGACTGTTCCGGGAGGAGGGTTGCTCAGTCTGGCGTCGAGGAGAGTGAAGAATCTGGAAGAGCTGCGTTTCTTCACCACCAACACGGTCAGTTTGGGCTGTAAACAGAAACACTGACGGCTGAGAGAAAACCCAACACGTGTGTGTCAAATCTGTTCTATCGAGACGTGTCGAGTCTCACGTGTAATCTTCACCCATGGCCTTGATGGACTGCATGAACTGAGGCACTTCGTACTCCACTACGCTCAGCAGCACGCCGTCTCGGTACACCGCGATGCGTGACGGCAAACATTTGTTGTATTTGAAGCAGGATCAGTGCAGCTGAGGAAAAGAAATCAAAACAAGAAGCGATGTCTGAACACGCTTCTTAACTGAAGTGACTCTAAACTCTAAAATCGCTCGCTTTTTCTCCCACGTTCCGTCAGACTGCAGTGTCAGGATTTAATCCTGAGTGTAAAGTCGGAATTCACAGAGACTGCAGTGTAACGAGGTCATTTATGAGCATGATGTTCCTCGCAGAGTGCATTACATACCCCGCACATCGGTATGGGTATGTTCTTTCCTGCAGTGCGTGTCGTGTAGCAGTCGATACCAACATCAGGTGCAGCAGTTCATCTGCAAGGAGATCTTTGTGGCTATGGTCATGAGGGTCTTAAGTCTGCTGAGGGTGCGAGCCACCACAGACTGGCTTGGAGTGGGACAGTCCACACACAGGTACCTCTTCACACAAGCGTATTCATCTCACATTCAAGCAGTTATCTAATCAGCCAATCATGTGCCAGCAGCACAGTGCATAAAGTCATGCAGGTGCAGGTCAAGAGCTTCAGTTAAAAGTGTTAATGCTGCAATTCAGACATGATCCTTGTTCAACAGGGCTCTGGTTCAAATAAAACACTACACACAGTAACCACTGCCTCCGCTATGAAGAAAAGAAAAGCTGTCGAGACCATTGAAACGTTTGTGCCTAACTGACGGACTGCAGCTGAATACAGTCAATATTAGAGAAATGTCTGCACTACTGAACTGACGAGGACCGCTTTAATAATTTGAAATTAACAGTGCTACACACTAGCGTCCCTTTCATGAAGCTCACGAGGAGTGAGTTTTAAAAAGGAGCCCAGGACGCAGTGATGACACAGGCTACAATTTCTTTCTAAACACTGGACAAGTGTGTTGTCTCACATTCCCGGCCTCTGAAGGCGGATGCCCATGGGCTCTGACACTTTGTTGAGGGTCTGCAGCAGTGAGTGAGCAACGTCAGCGTTACGGTGCGTATAGAACAGCAGCCAGTTCTCCAGAGGCATGCTGGTCATCAGAGGAAGACCTCGCATCTCTTTAGACCAATCCGTGTCCTATGGGTTGTACTCGTACTGCACACAGACACACACACACACACACACTCCACTCAGCAAGAGTGTGACACGTGTCGTGTACAGTTCTGTTTTCTCTGTGTTCTGTGGTCCCCTTGTTATGACTCCATGTGATTGCGTAGTCTGAACACTGGCATTCCTGGAAGAGATTCACTGAAAAATTCAGCACTGTAAATTGGTATAACATTCATTTAAAAGATCCTTCAAATCAAAAGGCATTTTAAGATCATGAGAAACATTCCTGTCGGATGTCCACAAACTTTTGATCAGCAGAGTATATTACTATTAAACGTGTTTATTAAACTTAAGAATGTTATAATCAGAAAAACCATCACGCTATACTATATGTTCAGCCTCGTGTTGCCCGGGATAGTCTCTAAAGTAAATACACATCCCTTATATGCATGCTACAAATGTTTATCTTGTAAAAGTTGTCTCTGGCTTACACGTTAAGGATAAATTTCTAAATGTATAAGTTTCTGTAAAGCTGCTCTGTGACAGCGTCTGCTGTTAAACACACTATACAGACAAAAGCAGAATTGAATTAATAACGCAGTCGCTTTTATCCAGTACCTGCTCATGTTGTTGATGGATCTGTTGAGGCGGTTCTCCCGCTGTTCTGGGGTCAGTCTGGTGTGAGTGGAAAGATCCTTCATGATGTTAAAGCCGTGCACATCTTATCAGTCAGGCCTGAGCAAGTTACAACAATTAGTGCGATAAGAAGCAGACAATGATTAAGCGCTGTTTCTCCCGCTCTGTGAAGGAGACCTGTGAGGTAGCAGAACTCTGGGATGAGTGAGACAGGTCCTGGTGGAGCAGCTCCTGCAGGACCCAACCTCCTAACGTGTAAGATAAATAAAGAATGAAAGTGTCTAAACGTTTGACCGGTAGCGTATGTTTTCAATGCAAGTGCTAGAGTATAGGTGTGCTGGATTATATCTTATATAGGTCTATAAGGTTAAACAGGTGTCTATATGCAGTGGTTGTCAGGAAGTATACAAGAACTGGACTCTGCACACACTGCAGTACACAAAAGACGGTCAAACACATTCTGTTAGACTGCAAAAGGTATGAGGAGGAAAGAACTGAGCCAGAGATGCAGATTGGAAAACCAAACATGACACTAGAGAACTTGCTGGGAAAAACATCTGGGAAAATGCACTGCCCCTAATAAACTATATAAAAATACTGGGAGAAGTGAGAGACTTTAGTAATCTAGTAGGAATATCTAGTATATAGTTATTTATCTCATTTTCTTTTCTTTTATTTATGTAGTATTGTTTTGGAATTATTTTTTTTCCATTTTATTTTGTTTTTTCTGCCAATCTACTGCCCACACTCCAGTCCAGTAGGTGGCGGTAATGCATCTTTAGCTGGTTTTTTACCAACCGCCATTCAATCAAAAAGAAGAACATAGCGCCTAAACCCACACTGCGCATGCGCGAAGCCGGATGACTCCGCCATTAAACTAGTAAAAGAGCTCTAATTAGCCAGTGAAGCTACATGTCGTTCTGCCACGTGCACTTATAAAAGTAAATCATGCAATATTCTCAGACGGGCAGTTATTGACGGCGTGAATTCATCGTTTTAAATAGAATCAAAAATAACATGGACAGATTGCTAATCTCATTTCGATTAGCTTGCTCATTAATGACACTGCGCATGCGCGGACTGGACTGTCTCCTCAAAAGCTAGCACCGCTAGCATGTTTGTATAATGTTCACATTAATATTGAACCCGAGAAGTGAATAAAAAGTTCTACAATGTTATTTCTCACTTCTCCTCCTCTTCTTGTTGTTCTTCTCCGTGCGGGTGTGAGTTCTCTTCGCTCAGTTCCTCGGTGATTCGGTCAGTGGTGAACCGAGCTCCGAGAGTGAATCAGTGAATCACCGCCTGCTTCATACTGATCCACCTGAAACACAGGTGTTAACACCGTTAATTACACACACTTACACACACACACACACACACACAATACGCACAGGACACGACGGGTTCGGGTACACAACCGAATAAACTCACTTCATTCGGGGTCGAAACGGGCCAGAACTAACACTAACACCGCTTTCTGCTCCTCGCGGTGACGTCACCAACGGAACGGACGCTGACGTACATTTGAATCTGTGAGGAGAAAAAAGAAAAGAAACCCAAATATTATTTCATAAAAAGCTTCATTATTTCTTCATTATATTATTACTTCATTGTTCTCTTCTTAAACACGATGGAGGAAAAGATCTGCAAATACATAAGAGATCAGCTTTATTATCATTATTTTAAATCAAATCCACTTTAAAAGTGCTCCTTTCAAATTACATTTTAATAAAAAAATATTATTTATCTTGTTCAATTTCATTTTTATAATTAATATTTAATTCGTCGACGATTGTAGACGAGTTGATGTTTCACATTCTTTGTGCTTTATTATCATAAATATACACTTTGTTTAAACTTTGGACACAAAATGTAAACATTCCTCATGAATCCAGAACCTTCATGTGTTTATTATTTAGAAAGTCATCATTAAAAAGCTGAATAAAATGATACACGTGGTTTAAACTTTTGAGTTCATCTTAGTCTAGTTCTTTTTTCCAAGTGTGCGACTCTCACTAGAAAGTTATTTGACTCCGAATCGTCTCGAATCGAATCAAACCGATTCAGACTGGACAAATGGACTAATAGAAGAGAAAGACCAACAGGAAAGAGGACAGCCTTCCTGCTGAAAGCAAACCGGATCAGAACCTTACATTAGATTATTTTCTGTATTTTTATTTTCAATCAGTTCTGTTGTTTTTCTTCTATCTGTACTCGATTGAGGAAACACAGCAATAAATCAATCAATCTGTCCAGCTCCCTCCTCGTCTTCCCCAGAACGATGCGTGGGTGACAGATTGACAGATTTAAATAAAAGATGTCTGGGCAAACTCTGACCTCCTGGAGTTAAAAGTGAGTATCCAAGGAAATTTACTGAGTTAACTGCACTACATTCTGCAGTCACGCAGGACCAGAAAAAAATATGTACATCTACTGTACATGTTAACACACAAAACAAGCTTTTGAGTATTAGTTACCCTGTCTTACTGTACAAAGCACCTGCAAATAATAAACCAAATCATTAAAAGTTCATCTCTTCATCTCTATTCATGTCTTGAGCAGATTCTTACCACATAGTCTAGGCCCTCAGTCACACTGTGGTCTCTGGACTACAGAAGGTTGATTTTGGTTCCCTGGACAGCGACGGGACTACGGCCTGCAGTAACACCTGCTATTTCCAGATCTCTAACAATCAGCGAGTCTTTATCAGGGAACACACGACTGCAGAGATGAAGAACAGAACACGCACTTCCCTTCATTTACACTAAATAATGAAGCTACATGACAAAATACACGGTACAACCCAAAGTCACATTCTTCTGTTATTATTCTTCCATATGTCAGTCCAGAATTTCACCATTTTGTGATCACAGAAATGAACGCAAAATCAAGAAAACTCCACAATATTCAGAGGAGATTCCACTTTTTCAAAGTTACTGCAGATTTGGGCCAAAATGTGTCATGACTAATTATTGACATCCTGATATAGTGAAAAGATTGCATCTCGCAAAATAAAAAAACTTGCAGTTTTATAAGCTCTAAGATTAAGATACAAGCTCTGAAGATGACCTTTTATTACAGGAAATTCATTAATGGATCTAAAGAAAGCTCAGATTATGAAAGACAGTCAGACATTGCAGAAGTCGTCCGAGAGAGAGAGAGAGAGAGAGAGTGTCAGAGAGAGAGAGAGAGAGAGAGTGTCAGAGAGAGAGAGAGAGAAAGAGAGAGAGTGTGTCAGAGAGACAGAGAGAGAGACAGTGAGAATAAGAGTGAATAAGTTCAGACATTACTTTAACGCATCTTTAAATGTAAAGTAACGATTACATCAGTGGTAACTCTTCATCGCCCGGGGAAAGAAATCAGCGACGATTGTCCTGGAGCTGGCCAGAGTCTGAGCGACATGACGCTGCCTCCCCGGGCGACATCCGAAGTGCTTTCCCGCTGCACGGAGCTCCGTCCATATACTTTTGGACACTTAAAAATATTTGCTTAAAAATTGTCTTGGAAACTATTATGATATATTATATATGTGGCAATGTAGCTCAGTTAGTTAGTGTGTAGTGTTAAGAACGCGCGAGGTAGGGTCTCACCTAGGGTCTATCTTCTATTGTAGCACTACTTGCAGTGTTCTCTGCTTGATATATCGCTTTGCTATTTTATGTCAAAATAAAAAGATGGATTCCGTGCTGCAGCAACTAATGGAGGCCAGCCTCCAGCAGCTGACGATAACGACTGCAGCAGCCCGCTAAACGAGCAGAAACGTAGATGTACCACGTGAACTTGTTGAAGAGGTGGATAGAGCCAGCACCAGTATCGTCTGTGTTAGCGGCCCTAGACACAGATCACGACAAGGATGCCTTAGTCCATCTGGGCAAAGATCTCTCCCTCACACAAAAACAGGAACTAACAGAATTGCTGAATTCCAAAATAAAACTGTTCTCATTTACATATTTTACTGTTTCTGTTGTCAGACAACAGGATTTCTCGTTCCAGGTACCACATCGAGCGAGGGTCAACAATGGCAATGCAGACAGCCTCTCACAGAGGTATAGACTCTTTGCGCAAACACTGCCAGCAGTAGGCTCACATCTTGGGAGGGGGTTGGGGGTACTGCGACAGTGGGCCTCTGGACCAGATGAAGTGGGCCCCTCTCAGAGAAGACTGGAGAGGATACAAGGGCATCACAACCTCAGCAGCCTGAGCAGCTTTTGTCTACGTGTCCATGCTGATCAATTCTGTTCTATGTCTTACAGATGATGATGACGACAACAATTCTCTCCCCCAACGACACACCAAGAGCCCTCGCCCCCACTACCACGCTACCTCCGCACTCTGCTACCGGCCTACACCGACTCTGCCCGGCCCACAGTGACCACACTCCTCTCCAACACCTTTCTCCCAGACTGCTGCCCGAGGACAGAGTGTCCCATGACCCTCCTGCATGCCCATTCTACTAAATAAAAGCTCTCTTAACCAGTCTCACTCTGTCTGTGTTCCACCTGCCGCTGCTGCTACACAATAAAACATTCAACCTTTCGTTCTTGAGAGGTCAAAAAAAAAACAAAACAATAAAGGGCCTTGAGCTCTGAAACATGAAACTGCTGTGACCTTATTCATTTTTGGATCAATTCCGAATACTAATCGAATCATCTGCTGGTTATAACAACTATAAAGTCATTCGAATTCCTACAAACGTTCAACCACTGCTTCTTGAGATATTGCATTAATGAGAACCTTAGATGGATGGACAGACTTAGTGATGGAGGCATAAAAATATATAAAAAGGTCTGCATAAATACTAAAGTCAGACACACTTATCTAACGTTATGGGGTGTAGTAATGACCAACTAGTGTTATCTACTTAGTAAATCTGAGAAAGTTATGTTTTAATAACTTTCCTGTCCCATTGTGTGAAATCCTGTAAATACAAATGAAATGTGCAGCTTTCATTACTAAGAACTCCAGCAATGTAACCAGTATGTACGTCTGCATTACTTAATGCAAAAAATATAATAAGTGGACAAACCAGTGCATGTATCAACCAAAATTATACCAGGAGGAAAAAAAAAAACCCACCCATAGTAGGTAACACGTACACCGGAAATGTCCATGGAATTGGGCTATTTAACAGATGGCTGTTTTTTTGGGTTTTTCCCTATGCTGAAGGTTGTACATGGATTAATTAATTATATTATTGTTTTATATGCCATATAGGTATGCTGACATATGTATACTTATATGCCATATAGGTATGCTGACATATGTATACTTATATGCCATATAGGTATGATGACTTGAAGGCCGTGTTTATCAGTTAAGTCTCATTGTGTAGCTTTAAAACGCTCACTTTGAGGATGTAGTCTGCTAATTGGCAAAGGTTCACTAGCTAATTAGGTTAATTAGGTGTGTTCTGAAACCACGCTGCATTCAGCGCATTCAGCATTCTGTAACCAAGAAAATACTTGTACAAGTAAATACAGAGAGTTTGTTTAAAACAGTTGGGTTTTTTTTTTACCAGACAACGTGTACGGCAAGCCACAATTATGCCCTGCCCCTGTAGCGTCCATTACGGTGCTTTTTCACCGCGCACTTCGCTTCCTTCACTGATGGAAAGCTCCGGCTCTTTTAAGTGAACCGAATCCTTTGGCTCAGCTCTTCAATAGGAGTCGATTCCTTCAGCTTCCGTTTGGATCACTGCCATTTTTCTGAATCAGATTCAGAATCAGTTTTATTGGCCAAGTATGCCCGAACACTCAAGCAGTGATATGTATCATGATATATAATTTAGCTAACAAACTGTCTCTAAAGTAGCCGTGATGTAAAAACATGTAAAAAGATGTATAAAGGATGTAAAAAAAAATACAATTTTAAGTAAGAACTGTTCAACTGAGTTAGATGATATTTTATTTTTTTCATTCTTACAAAAACTAAGTTCTAACACTGAATTCTTTAAAAAAAAAAAAAAAAAAAAAAAAAAAGGAGGGAGATATTTGAAAGATTAGGCTTTTTAAAAACCCCAGCAAATTTACATATAATTAACTTCTTCCATTCGATTCCAGGTTCTCCGGTTTCCTCCCCCAGTCCAAACACATGCATGGTAGGCTGATTGGCGTGTCTAAAGTGTCCGTAGTGTATGAGTGGGTGTGTGTGTGTATGTGAATGTGCCCTGTGCCCTGTGATGTCCAGGGTGTACCCCACCTTGTGCCCGATGCTCCCTGAGATGGGCTCCAGGTTCCCCGTGACCCTGAAGGATAAGTGGTATAGAAGATGGAGGGATGGATATCACTTTACCGACATCATAGAAAAGTATATTGTGACTTAATTTATTGCGTTATCTATAACCAGTTTATGGTTGTTGTTTTGTTTACATAGTTAATATTAACTAGCCTATATAAACAACAAAACAACAATACATTGGAGTTGTTCCTTGTAATATGACTTATATGTAAAGAATGAAATTGCTCAATGCAAGAAATATGTCTAATAAATAATTGTAATTGTTTATAATAGGTATGTCACAGGTCACAGTGACATCGTATTGAAGATTAAGAATATTCTTTAAGGGCCATGAATGAAGCCCTCTGGAAAGAAGTTCAAAAAAAGTGTGTCCAAGATGTGTCCAGAAAATATTATGGTCTGGGATGGATTGCCTTCATTGCTTAACTAGTCTCATGTTCAGTGAGAACACATTAAAAAGACCAAATGAGCAGCTGATTTGATCATATGCATGTGAGGAAACCATGTCCTGCGCTGTGGTTATCTTCTTTCAACGTCATTGTAGCCAAGCCTTCATATTCCTACACCTGAGTTTACACAAAAAAACCAAAACATTATAATCATGGTAGATTATAAATCATTATAATCACACCTCCCCAAACAATGTAAACACAACAATAAAATAAAACAGGAATGTGTTGGAATAAAACTCAAGTGATCGAGTCACTGATGAATCGTTAGCAGAGTTATTTATGCTAGGTGACACAGAAGGTCAAAATTCTGAGAATTCACTCTGCTGACAAAGATCTGAGATTCTGTCACGTGTTCAGATCGAAGGAGATCAATTGTTCCTGATCGAGCTCCTGTTCCGTGTTCCCACTGCACTGGAGTATCCGTGAGCTTTAGGGATAAGTGACGTGTTACTTGCCGCACCTGTTTTCGGGTCATTTCCAGAGCAGTGTCCAGATCTTTCTGAGTGTACTTCAGCATGTCCACGTTCATGTCCTTGTCCTCTTCCTGCAGGTTCAGTATGTTGGGGCCATGAACCAGAGGCTTCACCTACACACACACACACACACACACACAGAGGATCTTTTATTTCTTTTACTAACATATATACTATAAACATTTACAGATACACATTATTGACATTATTTTCACGAAGCGTGTTCCATACATCAGGTAGTTGTCTGCAATGTTTATTGACCTTGTTTTTTATGAGTTTGGCCTGTTGGACAAACTGCAGCAGTCAGCTCATTGAAGTGATTGGATCCTGGGTGGATGTTAGCGACGAAGCACATCTTAGCATTGCCTCTGAGAGAGTCCTAACACACACACACACACACACACACACACACACAAACCTTCAGGCGTGATCCTTCCGTTTGTGTATCACTCTGCTTCTCGGTCCCCGCCAGATCGACCATGTTGAGGCGAGATGTTCTGATGGTCACCTCTTCCTCTCTCATCTCCTTGGATTCCAGCGTCATTGCAAAAATGGCATGAGAGCGAGACGACGTGCTATTCATTGCCGTGGGTGCAGTGTGCCGTTTACGCCATCCCTTAAGAAATAACTACACACACACACACACACACACACAAAAACAACAGTGAACTGATTCACTGTATCAATTCTCAGCTGTTTGATTTTTCTGATTCACTGCAACAAGTATAAATTGTTTGATTAACTGAATCTCAGTTATGTATTGTCACTGAATCAATTCTGAGCCGGTAAATGTACTGACTCACTGTATTAATTCTGAGCCGGTAAATGTACTGACTCACTGTATTAATTCTGAGCCGGTAAATGTACTGACTCACTGTATTAATTCTGAGCCGGTAAATGTACTGACTCGCTGTATTAATTCTGAGCCGGTAAATGTACTGACTCACTGTATTAATTCTGAGCCGGTAAATGTACTGACTCACTGTATTAATTCTGAGCCGGTAAATGTACTGACTGATTAATTCTGAACAAGTTTGATGTACTAATTTGCTGTATTAGTTCCAAACTGCTCGATTAACTGATTCATTGAATCTATTTTGAACTGTTTACTCATTCACTGTATTAATTCTCTGTTCTATTTGTGTAACCAGTTAAATGAGTCAGTACTCAGCTTGCCCAGTTCACCAACGTATCACTTTTCTGTTCCGGACAACTCAAAACCGGTCTCATAAATTGGTGAGGTGTGTAAGTTTGATTAATTTACTAATTTATTGCATAAATTAAGTGTTCTGAAGGAGTGTGATTCACAGGTTCACAGTAGCAATATTCTGCTCTACAACTTAACTTGAGTCAGTAACTTGAGAGATTCACTTGGTCAGTTCTGAACTGTTTGCTGTACTGATTAACTGTGTTGATTCAATGTTCTGAACAACTGATCCAGATTCTGTGTAATGAATCAGTGAATCCAATTAGTTCAAAATATGTTAAAAACTGATCCACAGAAAGTCAGACTGAAGAAGCAAAATCAGTCAACTCACTAAAGACATAATGTCTATAACTAGTGGGGTGTGTGTGTGTGTGTGTGTGTGTGTGTGTGTGTGTATACCTGGTGGGCCTCTGTGGCTGAAGCCACGTTTTTTTCCACTGCTCCTGCAACTTTCTTAATGTCCCCTCTGAGCACCAGACTCCCCGAGGCGCTGCCCAGGAGGTCAAAGAGCTTATCTTCGTAGATCTCAAGGAAGGAGCATTTACACATGTAGACTCCATGATTACCCATAACGCACTTTTAATGCAAGCAGATTTAAAACACAGAGGTGACCTCAATGATGACTGGGGTGGGTCTGTGTACAAGTGGGCAGGCTTATTGACGAGTGGGAGGGTCTGCTGCCGTGTCTACAGACAGGAGGGTGGTGCAGGTAGAGTGTTTGATGTGAGGTAGAATGTAACAGCTCACCTCCACCTCCACTCTGCTCATGAGTGAGAATAAATGCTCGATACTACGTGGAATAATACCATGCCGCTGATCTGAGAAATCAGTCAGCTCATTTGGCCCTAAAACACACACACACACACAGACACACACAGGGTTCATTAGCACTGTACACTGGCATGGTGACGGATCCTCAGTGTGTGTGTGTGTGTGTATATAAAACTCGCCCAACATGGTAAAGGTTTTGCCTGAACCAGTCTGTCCACTGCCTCGTCGGGAAAATAAGGAGGAAAAAGATAAATCACTCTAACAGATTTAGTTTGAGAGATTGATTGATTGATATACATTATATATATATATATATATATATATATATATATATATATATATATATATATATACACCTGTATATATACACACATATACACACACATATACACACACACACATACACACACTTTTTTTTTTTTTGAAGTTGACTGATTATTGTGAGTAAAGAAACTGCATGTTGTTCTGTACAGTCTGGACACTCACTATGCGAATATGGTGCTGTTTGTCACAACTCGTGACGGAGCGGATGAAGGAAGGAGGTAAGCGCACTTAAGAACGAGTGTAGTTTATTTACAAGAGGCAGGCAGACAAATCCAACACGTAATCCAAAGGCGTAGTCAGAAAACAAGCGAAGGTCAGGCGAACGGCAAACAGGCATAAACTTGGGGCAAGGCAGATATCAACAACGTGGAATGGAAAACAAACATGAGCATAAACATGAACGTGAGCTATGACAATGATCTGGGAGCGGATAACCCAGCGTGAACTATAACTAACATTGAACGTGATCCTATGTTTAATTAACCGCGCCGTGTGTAGTACGGCGCGTAGTATATAAGCTGGCATGAATTAACTTAAATGGCTTCCAGCTGGAAGTAATACAGACACGCGTGGGGATACAACCTATGACAGAAATGGGGCGGGGACATGACTAACAAACAAAACACACGTGCCCTCCCAGCCAATGACAGAAACAAAAACAAAAGCACACGTCAAAATGTCACAACAGATGTGCACGCGCAACTGCGCGCGAGCGTGCTGCTTCAAGAGGGAACCGTGACAGAGTCCCCCGCCCAAAGGCACTCCTCCCGGAGTGCCATGAAACATCCCAAGCGAGGTTCTCCGCAAGGCTCCATGGGGGAGTGAGGTTCTCCGCGAGGCTCCAGGGGGGAGCGAGGTTCTCCGCGAGGCTCCAGGGGGGAGCGAGGTTCTCCGCGAGGCTCCAGGGGGGAGCGAGGTTCTCCACTGAGCCCAGGGGGGGAGCGATGTCCTCCGTGGAGCAGGAAGGGGAGCGACGTCTTCCGCGGAGCATGGAGGCAGAGCGATGTCCCCAGCAAAGCAGGATGGCGGAGCGAGGACCTCAGCCGAACAGGGAGGCTGATCGGCGTCCTCAGCAGAGCAGGGAGGCTGAGCGGCGTCCCCAGCAGGACATGGAGGCTGAGCGAGCATCAAAAACGGGGAGGTAGGGTGGGAGCCGGTCTCAGCCCCGACCCCAGAATCCCCCTCTTGTCGACGTGACTCCTTTTTACTCTGAGCGATTACCAAGGGGCTGTGAGGCTTGGCTGTGACTGGGATGTCGTGAGCTTGAGACTGAGTCTGGACTTGATCGTCGTGAGCTTGAGACTGAGTCTGGACTTGGACGCTGTGAGCTTGAGACCGAGTCTGGACTTGGGCGTCGTGAGCTTGAGACCGAGTCTGGACTTGGACGCTGTGAGTTTGAGACTGTGTCTGGACTTGGTGAAGCTGGGTCTCTGCACTTTTGCTTCTATCCTTCTCCTCCTCCAGAAGCTGCTTTAGTTGGTTTCGTTCGTCCTCTAGTCGACAGAGCCGTATGCTCAGAACCCTTTTCTGGAGTGTCTCCTCTTGCAGCAAAACCTGTGTTTCCTGTAGTTGCAACTCCACGGATGAGCATTCTTTAGTAGCTTTGATGCATTTCTTCTCCATTTCAGACAGAGTGCTGCTTAAACTCTCCAACTCCAACTGCATTCTGCTCATTTTTTCCACCATTCCACCATAATAAACCTTTTTACCTCCAGAGGACAAGTCTGTGAGTGTTGTCTAATTTCTAGTAATCTAATTATTGACCTTAATCTAAGTAAGATAATATGATTAAGGTGTTTACATGAGTCGTATTTAGAATACTCCTGTCATGTTCCTGTTTTACATGTTATAGATCATAATTAGATTAAGAGCCCGCATCATTACATCATTGCGCCACGCCGTTCGACGTCACTCCAAAATCACCTACAGTGAGGGAAAGTAGTATTTGATTTTGTACGTTTGCCCACTGACAAATAAATGATTAGTCTATAATTTTAATGGTAGGTTTATTTGAACAGTGAGAGACAGAATATCAACAAGAAAATCCAGAAAAACGCATGTCAAAAATGTTATAAATTGATTTGCATTTTAATGAGGGAAATAAGTATTTGACCCCCTCTCAATCAGAAAGATTTCTGGCTCCCAGGTGTCTTTTATACAGGTAACGAGCTGAGATTAGGAGCACACTCTTAAAGGGAGTGCTCCTAATCTCAGCTTGTTACCTGTATAAAAGACACCTGTCCACAGAAGCAATCAATCACTCAGATTCCAAACTCTCCACCATGGCCAAGACCAAAGAGCTCTCCAAGGATGTCAGGGACAAGATTGTAGACCTACACAAGTCTGGAATGGGCTACAAGACCATTGCCAAGCAGCTTGGTGAGAAGGTGACAACAGTTGGTGCGATTATTCGCAAATGGAAGAAACACAAAAGAACTGTCAATCTCCCTCGGCCTGGGGCCCCATGCAAGATCTCACCTCGTGGAGTTGCAATGATCATGAGAACAGTGAGGAATCAGCCCAGAACTACACAGGAGGATCTTGTCAATGATCTCAAGGCAGCTGGGACCATAGTCACCAAGAAAACAATTGGTAACACACTACGCCATGAAGGACTGAAATCCTGCAGCGCCCGCAAGGTTCCCCTGCTCAAGAAAGCACATATACATGCCCTTCTGAAGTTTGTCAATGAACATCTGAATGGTTCAGAGGACAACTGGGTGAAAGTGTTGTGTGAGGAGGAATGCTGCCTATGACCCCAAGAACACCATCTCCACCATCAAACATGGAGGTGGAAACAATATGCTTTGGGGGAGTTTTTCTGCTAAGGGGACAGGACAACTTCACTGCATCAAAGGGACGATGGACTCAAATCTTGGGTGAGAACCTCCTATCCTCAGTCAGGGCACTGAAAATGGCTCGTGGATGGGTATTCCAGCATGACGATGACCCAAAACACACGGCCAAGGCAACAAGGGAGTGGCTCAAGAAGAAGCACATTAAGGTCCTGGAGTGGCCTAGCCAGTCTCCAGACCTTAATCCCATAGAAAATCTGTGGTGGGAGCTGAAGGTTCGAGTTGCCAAACGTCAGCCTCGAAACCTCAATGACTTGGAGAAGATCTGCAAAGAGGAGTGGGACAAAATCCCTCCTGAGATGTGTGCAAACCTGGTGTTCAACTACAAGAAACGTCTGACCTTGATTGCCAACAAGGGTTTTACCACCAAGTACCAAGTCATGTTTTGCAGAGGGGTCAAATACTTATTTCCCTCATTAAAATGCAAATCAATGTATAAAATTTTTGACATGCGTTTTTCTGGATTTTTTTTGTTGTTATTCTCTTGTTGTTAGTCTCTCACTGTTCAAATAAACCTACCATTAAAATTATAGACTGATCATTTCTTCAGTGGGCAAACGTACAAAATCAGCAGGGGATCAAATACATTTTTCCCCTCACTGTATCAACTTACAGTTGGTCTTCGTTATGGGACCGTATACAGTTTTGGGTGTTTTTGTTAAGTTTTTTACAAACGCTTTAAGTGCAGTTAATTATTTCTCATGCTGTACGTGCTAATAGACAATTGCTTGAAGCCGTGGGTGTGTCCCAAATTGTGTAGTTGCCGTCCATATAGTAGCCAAGATACATGTCTTTTTCCCCACTACAGGACTATAGTAGGCAAGTATGCAATTTGGGATGCAGCCGAATTCTCTTGTTCGTCGTAAAGCGGTTGCGCTGCCTTGTGTGATCTGGAGGAAAATGGGCAAAAAAAAAAAAAAAAAAAAAAGAGGTCAGAAAAATGCCTATCAGAGGAGGGCTGCAGCACATTGACGATTGCACAATAATTGAGATGTGACCTCCCAACAAAAATGCTTTGTTATGAATACTCAACAGGGTGGCAAAAAACTGTGGAGAAGAAAGGGCACTAGTTGACTGCAAAAAACTTAAGAATAAAATGTGAGAGAACCCATTAGCCACCACTGCCACCATGTTTCAGAACTGCAACCTTCCACCAGAGTCCAGAAATACAAGATGTCAAGTGCTCAGGGACATGGCTATGGTAAGGAAGGCTGAAATACAACCACCACTGCATAAGACTTACAAGCTGAAGCATCACGACTGGGCCAAGAAACACACAGCACAGAACACGACGGGTTCGGGTACACAACCGAATAAACTCACTTTATTCTGGGTCCAAACGGGTGATTTTGCTGTAAGAATAATATAAATAAATCAAATTTTGTAGTTAAAATACAAATGAGAACTATATATTGCAATATTTTTTCTCTCTCTGTGTACAGAGAAAGTTCACCAAGAAAAGCAAGTGGACAGAGCAGTTGGGGTCTGTAAAAAGGTGGTGGCTGCCTTCTCCTTCTCCTGGAAGAAGAAACGGGACAATGCAGCTGCTCAGGAGGAGTATCACTTGCCACGGCACAAGCTCATCAGTGAAACCACAACAAGATAGGGCTCCCGTCAACAAATGGTGAGGCGGGTTCTGGAGCAGAAAAGGGCCATCACAGAGGTCCTCTCAAAAGACAAGACCAGGTTGCTGGTTCCTACTTGGCAAGATGGACGTTTTAGAGTCTATAGATGCGGCTCTAAGCCTGCTCCTTGAATTCACCGACGTCTTGTCCGGTGAGTCCTATGTCAGTGTGTCATTCCTAAAACCAGTGATGCATCTCTTCAACACCTCCATCTTGAAGGAAGCAGAGGATGACACAGACCTCACCAGGACCATAAAAACAGTGATGGGATACCTGAATGAAAAGTATGATGACCCAGCCACAGATGATCTACTTGACATGGCATGCCTCGTTGTCCCAAGATTCAAGCTTCAGTACACTCAGGAGGAGAAGAGAGAATACATCAAAGAGAAAGCTGTGTTGGAGATGCTGAAGGGAGAGAGAGCTGTTGTGGTAAGGGAAGAGGAGTCCAGAGAAGAAGCCATGGGAGATGCTTCTGCAGCAGTGACACCAGCCAAGAAAACAAAGCGGTCTCTGGCTAGCTTTCCCCCCCCCAAACAGGTCCACCAGAACCAACACAGAAGGCTTGAGTGAACAGCAGGCAGTTGAGAGAGAGCTCAGCAACTACCTTCTGTCTCCAGATGCTGACAATGACTCAAATCCTCTGGATTGGTGGAAAGTCTTTCAAAAGAACTTCCCCAGAGTAAGCCAACTGGCAAAACATTACTTGTGTATTCAAGCCACAAGCTCCCCCTCTGAGAGGGTTTTTAGTACAGGTGGCAACATTGTAAAAGGGCATCTTTGAAGCCAGATAAGGTAGACCAGCTTGTATTTCTTTCCAGAAACCTCTAGAGCCTGTCATGGGGTGTCATCAACCCCCAACAATGTCCCTGCCCCAGCAACATGTGTAGTTGTTATTGCTCACACTTTGTTTTCTTCAGCAACTCTGAGCATTTTTCTTTTTTTTTTTATCCTGGCTGAAGCACTTTATAATTTCAGTCTATAAAAATAAAATAATCAGCCTATGTTGTAGTTTAAAGTGAAAGATATTAATATTGACAAAGGTGAGAGTTTTATGTTTATGTGATGGTGATTTCACATTTCTTGTTTGTATGAAGGTTAAATTCAAATAAAAGGTGAACATTTATTTATGCCATTTTTATTTCTAAATTATTATATAGTTTTATAGGAGGAGAAGTTTACAGAAGTTTGAAGGTACAGACATCTGTTGTGGGTGTCCTTCGCAGTTTTTCTGAGGATTTATATTGTTCATATCGATATCGGAATTATATCGTATCGACTGAAATTAAGAAATATATTGTGATATACATTTTGGCCATATCGTCCAGCACTACATAGTAGACATTCAAATGCTAACACACAGTTTATTTCTAACAGGCATATGTTTAAAACTAAATACAAGTAAAGGTGTGCATTTTATGTAAGCCCAACACTTTTAAAGTACAATAAGTCTCTGAATTCTTTTTAATAACGTTGTTATGCTGTTGCTAACCAATGATGAATAAAGTACTTCTTACCAAGAATGGTGCTGCATTTAAGTCCTTCACTTGTGTTGCCTCAATTTGATTTGCCATCATGATGGTACGATCGTGAACAGTTCTTACCGACAGAGGCATGTCTTTTATTCGTTTGATTTTCTTGTCTTTATCCGAAAAGTCGTCAAAAAGTTCATTGGCAACATCAAGCATGAATGTTTTGGCTTACTCCCCATCAGTGAATGACTTTCTGTTTCTCACAATTGCTAAAGCACCAGCAAAGCTAGCCGAATTCCAGTCACCTTGTTGGGTCCAAACACGGAGTTGCTGCTGACTAGCTTGCCCTCTGCACAGTAGCTCTTGACATGCTTTCTTCCTGCTGTCCCCCGCAGGATATTTCGATGCAAATGTAGTATGGCGTGTGTCGAAGTGCCTCTTTAAATTTGACCGTTTCATCGATGCAATTTGATCATTGCATATTAGACACACTGCAGAACCTGCTCTCTCCACAAAGGCGAATTCCTCTGTCCATTCCTGCTGAAAAGTACGATACTCCTCATCTTTTTTTCTTTAAGTCATCTTCTCCGATAAAAGGCTTTCTGCAATTAGCTGGCTGACTACTTGGTTAAAAGGAGGGAAGTTTACTTCCTGACCTCACAACGACTCGTGCAGATTATCCAATCAAAATTTGGTGTTGTCACGGAGGACAGCTGTGATTGGCTCCTGTCACCAATCGTGATGTAGCGGATAAGAGACGATGCAATCGCAGTTAAGAACGAGAGTTTTATTTGAGAGGAGAGCAGACAAATCCAAAACATGATCCAGAAACATAATCCAAAAACAGGCGAAGGTCAGGCGACCAGCAAACAGGCATATATAGGGCAAGGCAGAGATCAAGGTCGTGGTACGGAAAAACAGGGTCGATAAACGAACCTGGGAGCGGATAACCCAGCGTGAACTAAATCTAAAGCTGAACCGTGAAACTAAGTTTAAATAAACGCACCGTGTGTAGCACGGCTCACGGTATATATGCCCGCATGAATCAGCCTCGTAATCGAAACCAGTTGAGGGCAATACAGATACACATGAGAATACATCCAATGACAGGACGGGGAGGAGACATGACAGATACATAAACAAAACCCACATGTCCAGCTGTCACTAGGGGAAAGCACGTGCTCTCGCATTTGTGCAGTAGAGCATGTTGCCACAAGGGGGAACCGTGACAGCTCCAGCCACCCGCAACCATGAACATGAGCGGTAGGAAATGAATGGATTGAAATACATGAGAATGTTTTATATTTTTAACGTTATTATTATTATTATTATTAAAGATTTGTCTGCGAGCCAGATGAAGCCATCAAAAGAGCCACATCTGGCTCGCGAGCCATAGGTTCCCGACCCCTGCCTTAAATGTTCTCTGTTAAACCTTGGATTCGTTTGTTTATTATTTTTTTGCCAAGTCTTCTCTCGCATTTCTCTTCTTTTGTGTTTCCTGCTTTTGACTTTTGCTCTTGTTTTCGTTTTCTGTTTTTCTGACCTACGGACTTTGACAATGATTCTTGGATTTTTTCCTTACCAAAACACAGGCAACATGAAGAGACTTCGCGTTTTAATAAACCTTCTCACGTTTTTATCATCTGCCAACACAGGTACATTCTCTTTCACGTGGATTGAAATGTTTTTATTTCTTAGTAGTTTTTAATACTTAGTATTTATTTAATACTGTGTTTGTGTGACTTTCAGAGTCTCAGACTTTTTTGTGAAACTCCCAGCTGAAATCTGTTTAAGTTGATTCATGCCGGTTTATATACTACGCGCCGTACTACACACGGCGCGGTTAATTAAACATAGTTTCACGTTCCTTGTTAGTTATAGTTCACGCTGGGTTATCCGCTCCCAGATCATTGTCTTAGCTCACGTTCATGTTTACGCTCATGTTTGTTTCTGGACCCTGTTTTCCGTGCCACGTCACAATACGACACTTCCAGGCATGCTCTTAGAGGAATAAATAAAGAAATGTTTCTTTATATTCTTTTTTTTTTTATTTAATTTTATTTAATTAATTAATTATGATAGTGATAATTATTATTATTTTTTTTTTTCTCAATGAAATATTTGGGGAAGGGAGGGGAGAAAAGGTAAATGAATCACATGAATATGAAACACATGAAAATTAATTACATGTAAATGAATCACATGCATGAATATGAATCACATGTAAATGAGTACGTTCTTCGCTCCAGCAGCTGGGCCTGCTTGTCGACTTCTCCACATCCTCCAGTTCCAGCAGCACCATGTGAAGCTCGAGCGAGTCCTCATCTGCACTCAAAACCGGAGAGAGAGCAGACATATTTGTTTTTTAAACAAAACAGTGGTAAATGAAAAATGTGAAACGTAAACAAGGCTAGCGGTAGGTGATGCTAGCGGGCTACAAGCTAGTCATGGATGTTTGTAAAAACAGATCAAATTTAGCGACAGCGCAACGTTACGATTGTTTTATATAAAGTAGTGTTAGTTATATTTGTGTAACATAAGGTAAATAATTTTAAAGTATAGAGATTCTAATAGAGATTAGAAGAAATTAATATAATAGCGTTAGCTCGTAGGACGCTGCTTCCTGCATCTATTCTATTTATTTTATTTATCTATTTATTTATGTCTATTGTTTTTTAATATATCTCCATCTGTTAAGGAAAATCAGTGTGCCCCCCCTCCAATTGTACACTTGGTTTCGCCCATAGGGTTGGTGTTAAGCGTCTGGGCGGGGCAGCGTGGGGGTGGGGGTGGTTCTTGCGCTTGGACCCCCCCCATGTCCATACCATGGTTACGACCTTGACTACTACTAGTGCAATAATAATAATAGTAATATAGCCATAATAATATGCAATCTTAAAACACTCCCTGCATATAGCACCCCCAGTGTCCAGTTCTTTTCAAGATTCATAAAATAATAAAGAGACCAAATGTGAACATACACTTCTCAAAAAAATGAAGGGAACACTAAAATAACACATCCTAGATCTGAATGAATTAAATAATCTCATTAAATACTCCTTTCTTTTACATAGTTGAATGTGCTGACACAAAATCACACAAAAATTATCAATGGAAATCAAATTTATCAACCCATGGAGGTCTGGATTTGGAGTCACACTCAAGTGGAAAACCACATTACAGGCCGATTAAACTTTGTAATGTAATCTGCTTAAAACAAGTCAAAATGAGGCTCAGTAGTGTGTGTGGCTTTCACGTGTGTGGCTTTTCAACGCCTGGGCATGCTCCTGATGAGGTGGCGGATGGTCTCCTGAGGGATCTCCTCCCAGACCTGGACTAAAGCATCCGCCAACTCCTGGACAGTCTGTGGTGCAACGTGGTATTGGTGGATGGAGCGAGACATGATGTTCCAGATGTGCTCAATTGGAATCAGGGCTGGGGAACGGGCGAGCCAGTCCATAGCATCAATGCCATCCTCTTGCAGGAACTCCTGACACACTCCAGCCACAAGAAGTCTAGCATTGTCTTGCATTAGGAGGAACCCAGGGCCAACCGCACCAGCATATGGTCTCACAAGGGGTCTGAGGATCTCATCTCGGTACCTAATGGCAGTCAGGCTACCTCTGGCGAGCACATGGAGGGCTGTGCGGCCCCCCAAAGAAATGCCACCCCACACCATTACTGACCCATTGCCAAACCGGTCATGCTGGAGGATGTTGCAGGCAGCAGAATATTTCACCACGGCGTCTCCAGATTCTGTCACATCAGTCACATGTGCTCAGTGGGAACCTGCTTTCATCTGTGAAGAGCACAGAGCGCCAGTGGCGAATTTGCCAGTCTTGGTGTTCTCTGGCAAATGCCAAACGTCCTGCACGGTGTTGGGCTGTAAGCACAACCCCCACCTGTGGACGTCGGGCCCTCATACCACCCTTATGGAGTCTGTTTCTGACTGTTTGAGCAGACACATGCACATTTGTGGCCTGCTGGAGGTCATTTTGCAGGGCTCTGGCAGTGCTCCTCCTGCTCCTCCTTGCACAAAGGCGGAGGTAGTGGTCCTGCTGCTTTGTTGTTGCCCTCCTATGGCCTCCTCCATGTCTCCTGATGTACTGGCCTGTCTCCTGGTAGTGCCTCCATGCTCTGGACACTACGCTGACAGACACAGCAAACCTTCTTGCCACAGCTCGCATTTATGTGCCATCCTGGATGAGCTGCACTACCTGAGCCACTTGTGTTGGTTGTAGACTCCGTCTCATGCTACCACTAGAGTGAAAGCACCGCCAGCGTTCAAAAGTGACCAAAACATCAGCCCGGAAGCATAGGAACTGAGAAGTGGGGGTGTCTTGCTAATTGCCTATAATTTCCACCTGTTGTCTATTCCATTTGCACAACAGCATGTGAAATTGATTGTCAATCAGTGTTGCTTCCTAAGTGGACAGTTTAATTTCACAGGAGTGTGATTGACTTGGAGTTACATTGTGTTGTTTAAGTGTTCTCTTTTTTTTTTATACTTGCGCATATCACATTTTGTGATGATAGCTCAATGCTAGTTGTGTAACCTACCTGCTGAAAGCTGACTGGCAGAAGGCAGACTTTTTTTTTTAAGTAATTCAGTTACAGATTAGCAGAAAGTGTACACCAAATTCTGCTCAATTCGAATTTTGGTTCCTGAGAAACAGCTATTTGAAATTAACGCTGACCCTTATGAACATGAACAGCACGCCCCAGGTAGCCAATTTGAGCGAGATTGTCTCGGATACTAGGAGATCCTTCCCTGCACTTTCTATTCAAGTTTTGATGCAATAGCTTAAAGGGAAACTTTTCAATTATCTGATTGGCCAATGACAGGCATGATTTTTTCTTCAGTAATTAAGTCATTATGAGAATCCATTACAGATTAGGACATACTGTATATCTACCATACCAAATTTCAGCTTAATCAGACTTACAGTTCCTCATAAACAGCTATCTGATCTTAGCTCTGCTCCCTTTGTATGACCAAATTTGGCACCTAGCAAAAAATGCTAAACTAACATTTGACAACTAGTCCTAGGATGTTTGGCCTAGCTTCAGAAATTTGGTGACAATCCTCGATAATTAATTTTTGGTGTGAAGCTCAATTATTATCAAAAACATGTTGACATTTGTAAACTGCAACATCTCTCTTCCTTGGGTAATGGGAGGGAGTACTACAACCCCAATTCCAAAAAAGTTGGGATGTTGTGAAAAATGTAAATAAAAACAGAATGCAATGATTTGCAATCTCATAAACGCATATGTTATTCACAGTAGAACATAAAAAAAAACAAATCAAATGTGTAAACTGAGGAAATGTACCATTTAAAGGAAAAAAATAGATAACTTTGAATTCAATGGGCACAACACATCTAAAAATAATTTGGATGGGGCAACAGAAGGCTGGAACAGTAAGTGTTACTAATTATGTTAACTGGCAACAGGTCAGTAACATGATTGAGTATAAAAAGAGTATCTTAGAGAGGCGGAGTCTTTCAGAAGTAAAGATTGGCCTTTGTACACCAATCTGTGAAAAAATACATCTACAATTTGTGGAACAATTTCAGAACGTAAACTTGTGAAGGCTATCTCCTCATCTACAGCTCTTCATATCATGAAAAAATTCAGAGAATCTGGAGAAATCTGTGGCCCAAGGCTCTTTCCATCCATCCATCTTCTACCGCTTCAGGGTCACAGGGGAACCTGGAGCCTATCCCAGGGATCATCGGGCACAGGCGGGGTACACCCTGGACAGGCTGCCAGTCCATCGCAGGGCACAATTACATATACACTCACACACCCATTCATACACTATGGACAATTTAGACACACCAATCAGCCTACCATGCATATCTGTGGACTGGGGGAGGAAACTGGAGCAACAGGAGGAAACTCCCGCAGCACGGGGAGAACCTGCAAACTCCACACACACAGCGGGAATCAAACCCCGGACCCTGGAGGTGTATGTGCTAACCACTAAGCCACCGTGCGCCCTCTAATCAGAATCATATCCACAAAATTAACTGCAAATAAACACAGCAATAATGTTGACCCTTAGTGAAGTAAAGCCTAAGGTGCAGGCAAGAACCCCCCCCCCAGTCTCAGGAAGCACTCAGCTCCTACAAGGAGAAAACAAAAAAACAAACTTACTGTCACAAAAACAGAGAACCCTGAGCTCAACTGATTACAAGTAGCAAGTTTACCAAGTGTAACCCTTATTACGAGGTAGTAAGAATGTACATAGGTGTAGTAGTCTTATCAGTAATATGAATTTGGACCAGAATCAGAAGATGCTAAATTGTTAAGAGCCTGTTTGTCAAAAACAAACTGAAAGCAAACGTAGCAAAGAGCAATATCCTTCTTGGCATAGGCGACCGCTACAAACATAACACAACTAGTACAACTAACACAACAAATAATGAGCCCTGTGCTCAGAAACTCTGGCTATTAAGTATCAAATACAAACACAAACACCTGTGATAGATTCCCGTGGTTACGCTAGCACTTCACCCTTAAGCTGCATGCTTAATCCAGAAGCAAGCAAACCACAACAATGTCACGTGACTCGTCCAGGATTGAGCCACAGTGCCCTCTGCTGGACATACCATGACAGAACCCCCCTCTAATGGGGGTCCTGGGCCCCTGTCTGAAATGTCTCTCACTGTCACTGGCAATGAGGCAGTCTCCGTTGGCCAAAAGATGGGCGGGGCCACACCTCCACCAGAGTTGAAATTTGGGTCGCCGCGCCGGTGACACTAGAATGCTGGGTGCCGCCCCCGGCGGCTCTGGATGGCTGGGCGGCATCCTCAGTGGGACTGAATCTCAGGGTAGGTACTTCGTTGGCACAGGACTGCGGAGTGACGTCCTCGGCCGGGCAGGACTGCGGGACAGCTTCCTCCGCAGAGACCTCCCCGTAGGCCTCAGACTGGATCTCCACAGCTGAGTCCTCCCCGCAGGCCTCAGGCTGGAACTCTGCTGTCCTCCTTAGCCCCCACCCCCAAAAAAAATCTCTGGGACAGCTTCCTCGGCTGTATTGGTAGACTTGGATGTGGGCTGAACTGGGAAGACAAAGACTGAAGCCTTGACTTGGACGACAGAGACTTGAGACTTGACTTGGACATCCGGAACTTGAGACTGGACTTGGATTTGAGACTTGAGAAAATTCGACGTCGACGTCAAGATTTGATGACCCTTCCAAGATGGCGCCAGTATACCTGTCGGCACGCCGTCTCTGTGATCTTTCCCGTCTGTTACAGTTTGCTCTATCTGTTTTTTCTGTTCGTTTGGCATCTGTACTGTTTTTATTGTGTATCGTGTCACACTGGTATCATGTAGATTCAGTGTTGACCTACAATCGGCAAGCTTTGCTTAACATCAGAAGCCATATGGGAGCTCACCTGCGATGTTGTCCTACTCTGTATTCTCGTTTTCAATCCTTGTCCAGCCGACCCGCTGTGGAGTGTGCTCTACGGCTACCTTGCTGCTTTCCACCTCTAAGGAAGCGCCGCAGGAAGAGAGGGAATCGTGCTGGTGTTCGGGTGAGAATCAGACGGACAATCGCTTCTTCCATACACTCGATGGAGTTTCCCTTAAGCTTGGAAGGGCTCCACTTGTCACGGCGGTCTTGGGATTACAGATATGTTTTTCCCGGACTTCCTACATACGTCGAATTGTTCTGCTCCTCCACGATTACAGATTCGTCAGAGAAGAGTGAACTGTTTAAATCTTCGACAATTGGAATATGTTTCACCGGATCTGAACTCGCTACCTCAGTCTCCTGTGATCATGGCCCTGGTTAACGCTAGGTCCGTGTGCAACAAAACTTTCATTTTAAATGACGTTTTTACCAGACATAACCTGGATATTTTATTCCTGACGGAGACCTGGGTTAGTCCTGGTGAGTCAACAGTCTTCGAGGAACTCTGTCCACCGAACTGTTGTTTTATCAATACTCCAAGGCCTTCTGGTAAGGGCGGTGGGGTTGCTATGGTTTGTAAACAGTCACTGAACATTCGGAGAGTTTCTGTTGGGATTTACTCGACGTTTGAGGTACAGTGTGTTGTGTTAGAGTCGACCTCTTCCACGCTATTCTGTGCCTTGATCTATAGGCCACCTAACCCGGACAATGCCTTTTTAAGTGATTTTTGTGATTTTTTAACTTCTATTGTTCCGTTGTATGATCGTTTGTTATTATTGGGTGATTTTAATGTGCATGTCTGCTGCTCTGGTCGACCCTTAGTTACTGAATTTTGTCATATCTTGGATTCCTTTGGTTTTATTCAACACATAAATCAGGCAACTCATGTCCTTGGTCATACACTAGACCTTATATTGTCTTATGGAACCGCTGTTGGTGATGTTAATATTGAAGATGCTTCCTTCTCTGATCACAAGCCCATTGTTTTTAATGTCCCTGCTGCCAGCTGTGCCGTTGTGACTAGGCCTTCAGGATATTATTCTCGTTGTATTAATTCACTCACTGCCTCTCAGTTTAGTGAAAGTTATCTAGCTAATGCTGTTGAGACATCTATTTTGAGTGCTGCAGAGTCTTCTCCTGGCCCTGATGATTTGATTGTGTTATTTTATACATTTTGCTCCAATATTTTAGACTCCATTGCCCCTTTTAAGCTGAAACAACCAAATCGTAAATCTTATTACTGGCTGGACGATAATACTCGTTCTCTCAGACAGGTTTGTCGTAGAGCTGAGCGGAGATGGAAGCATGATCAATTAACTGTGTCCTTCCAGATTTATAAAGATTGTTTGTTTAAGTTTCAGAGTGCAGCAAAGGCAGCGAGGTCTAGGTATTTTTCGGACTTAATTGCCACACACTGTTATAGACAAAAGATTTTATTCACCACAATAAATTCAATTATTAATCCGAGTTGCCAATTCCATGGGGAACCCTCAGTTGAACTTTGTGAGAAGTTTTTAAAATTTTTTGCTGATAAAGTAATGACTATTCGTTCATCCTTCAATTTGCATTTAATAGACTTGTTACCAAATTCATTGGCTTTACCGGTTTCATTAGATCAATTTGAACACGTTTCTCTAAAGGAACTGGGTGATCTGGTTAACCAGATGAAAATATCATCCACGCCACTTGATGTTGTTTCCGCTGTGCTTATGAAAGCAACCTTTTCTGAAATTGGCCCCAGTATCCAAGTGTTCATAAATTCTTCTTTGGATTTAGAGGTGGTCCCAAATTGTTTTAAACATGCTGTTGTTCAACCGTTGCTTAAGAAACAGGGTTTGGACGAAGGTTGCCTTAATAATTATCGGCCTATATCTAAGTTATCTTTTATGTCAAAGCTGCTAGAGAAAGTAGTACAATCTCAATTGCTCCTGTTTTTAAACTCAGCTATGTTATGTGAACCTTTACAATCTGGTTTCACTGCTTTTCATAGCACAGAGTCTGCTTTGTTAAAAGTGTACAATGACATTTTGCTAACAGTGGATGCTGGTAAAAATACTGTGTTGATGCTACTAGATCTTACAGCTGCCTTTGATACTGTAGACCATAATATACTTTTCTGGCGCTTAGAGCATCTGTTTGGTATCAAGGGTACTGCCCTACAATGGCTCAGCTCATATCTTAAAGACAGGTCTTTCTCTGTAGCATTGGGTAATTTCTGCTCTTCTTCTAGTCCTGTTATTAGTGGTGTTCCTCAAGGCTCCATTCTGGGCCCACTTCTTTTTAATTTATATATGCAGCCACTGGGGAAGATTATTAGGGCTCACAATGTCATTTATATGCTGATGATACCCAGTTGTACATTCCTTTGAAAGCTGGTGACTCCATTCAGCCATTGTTGGACTGTCTGGGTGACATTAAAAAATGGTTGGCAAATAATTTCCTCCGACTTAATGAAGTCAAAACTGGAATAATTGTTTTTGGCCCCCTGAGATTGAGAGATGGTCTCATTAACGTGCTCAATAAACACTTTCCTTCAATTTCTTCCCATGTTCGGAATCTTGGCTTTGTTCTGGACTCTGGAATTATGCCTAACCAAGCAGATAAATTCGGTGGTTAAGACTAGTTTTTATCAACTTCAGACTATATCAAAACTCAAAACATTTTTGTCTTTTCAAGATTTGGAGAAGGTTATTCATGCTTTTATCACTTCTCGCTTAGATTATTGTAATTCATTATACTTGGGTCTTTCGCAATCATCTGTGGCTCGTCTTCAGATGGTTCAGAATGCAGCTGCAAGGCTGTTGACCAGGGCAAAGAAGTTTGATCATGTCACCCCAATTTTAGCATCGCTTCACTGGCTCCCAGTACGTTTTAGGATTAATTTTAAGGTTTTGATGTTTGTTTTTAAAACTCTTAATAATCAAGCTCCTTCATATCTTGTGGATCTTCTTAAGCCACATTCATCAAACCGATGTCTAAGATCTTCAGATAACTTTCTTTTGCATGTCCCTCGTTCTCAGTTAAAAACAAAGGGGGTTAGAGCTTTCGCTGTTGCCGCCCCCCGTCTATGGAATCAACTGCCACTGGACATCCGCCTTGCACCTTCCATTGCTATCTTTAAAAATAGGATTAAAACATATCTTTTCTACCAGGCTTTTTGATATAATTTTTATTGTTTAAAATTTTTTTTTATTGATTTTTCTACTGTCTTTTGTCTGTTTTACTTTGTTTTAATTCAATTTCTATTTTATTTTCTGTACTCTGTTCAGCACTTTGGTCAGCGTTGCTGTGTGAAATGTGCTTTATAAATAAATTTTACTTACTTACTTACTACTTACTTGGCTTGGACTTGGGACATGGCTTGGACTTGGGACATAGCTTAGGCAGGGCAGTGGCATGGCCTCCTCAGCTGGGCTGGACAGCGGGACAGCTTCCTCGGCCGTGCAGGGCAGCAGGAAACCCTTTCACTCTGGAGTGCACGGCGCTGTATAGCTCTCCTCCTCCAGTGGCGGGGCTGGCGTAGAGGGTGCGGGGACCAACATGGCGAGCAGCTTCTGGTCCTCTAACATGCTTCTGACCCAAGCAAGTTCCTCGTTGAGCTGCTGGTTGAGTGCCCGGAACGACGCAGATGATGCCGCGGCATATGGATCGGCTTGCTGCAACCACTTTTGTTGCGCAAGTTGGTGCACAATCTGCGCCAGTGCTTCATGATCCGCTTATTCCTCTCCCAGAGCACTCGGTTCAGCTCTGTGTCCATCATGTTCTCCATGATCTGCTGCTTCCTTTTTTAGGCTCATTATTCTGTTACGGTTCGTAGTCGGAGACGGATGCAGGTGCAGATCAAAGTCTTTATTGAACTCAAACACAAACTGAAAGCAAACGTAGCAAATTGTAATATCCTTCTTGGCATAGGCGACCGCTACAAACATAACACAACTAGTACAACTAACACAACAAATAACGAGCCCTGTGCTCAGAAACTCTGGCGTTTAAGTAGCCAACATAATCAAACATAAACACAAACATCTGTGATAGATTCCCGTGGTTACGCTAGCGCTTCACCCTTAAGCTGCATGCTTAATCTGGAAGTGAGCGAACCACAACAATGTCACGTAACTCGTCCAGGATCAAGCCACAGTGCCCTCTGCTGGACATACCATGACAACAAGAGTTCAGTTACCAACGTAGGGCCCATTTTAGTTCGTGTTAGTGTTTGTCCTACCACCATGAAGATGAAGTAGATGATCCTGGCAATCCGTCTAAAGTCAGAGTCACAAACACGGTTGAATCGCCACCCAGCCACCCGGACTGGGAATCGATGAATCTCTTGGAGAACACCTGGAACGTGGGGATCTGTATCACTCCATGGAAAGGATCCCTGCACGATGTTTACAAATCTTTAACAAAACCTGACCTATAAATAAGGCCAGATCATTTCTCACAATTACCATTCAGTGAATAAATGGACTGCTACAGGCTACTATAAAATAAAATGATAAAATACTTCAGTACACCTGTAATGCAATGTCAAAATCTCTCATTGTACAACAGCTCTTATGTTTCTTCTCAGGTATCAAAACTATATGAATTTCTATGAATAAAGTATAAAAATGTTTAATAAAGGTGCAAGCGCCAAAGTGCAGAGACACTAACCTACAGGTGTAACTGTAACAGAGCCTAGCTGGCAGTTGATTGGTCAGCTCATTGCCTCATCGAGTTCACCCATTTGCTCACTTACAAATCTATCAAAGATAACAAGAAACACACATTTCTAACTCAAGTTGTATGAAACCTTAGTAACGTTAGCATTATGAAGAATAAAACTGCATGAATTGCATGTAAACATCGATCAACTTGTATTACTTTAAATTAGAGACATTAAGGTGTTAGTGTGCTTATTTATCCCGCTCTGCACTGGTAACAGGGGAAATAATGATGTTAAAAATTGTATCTCTGTAATGTTAGTAACCACCACTTTTACATATTATTTAAACCATTTAGCAACAGTAGGGAATAACATTTTTTTATCAAAAAAAATTTAAAGGTGTCGTATTGCATTACCATATTAGCATTTGAATAAGCAGGCTCACATTAGCTTTACCAGTTTCTTAATTGATAAGAACTCATAGTAAACTCAGCAGCCTAGGTTAAATACCAATGGGCATCAAAAACCTGAGGCCTGTTAGCATGGATGCTAGCGAACTCAGAGGCCTAGCGCCAGTTGAACAACTCACCATTTTAAATGGTAAATGTACACTTATATAGCGCTTTTATCCAAAGCGCTTTACACTGTGTCTCATTCACCCATTCACACACACACTCACACACCAATGGTAGCAGAGCTGCCATGCAAGGCGCAAATCTGAGCAACTTGGGGTTTAGTGTCTTGCCCAAGGACACTTCGGCATGTGGAGTCACCCGGGCCGGGAATCGAACCACCAACCCTACGATTCGTGGACAACCCACTCTACCAACTGCGCCACAGCCGCGATTTTAGCAGAATTCACTGCTGTCACATTCGCCCGGAAGCAGTGGCGCGCAGTGAGCGCTACTGTGCATGCGCGAACTCCTTCCGCGTTGTAACTGCACATGTGCGGACATCGTCCGCATCGACGTCACGTCTTCGTCCCGTGAAGTCAAAGGGTCATGTGTGGGCGTGTCTGGAAATCACGCACAGCTGAGAGCCCATTGGAGTAACGACGGGGACTGTTTATGTACCACGGGCCGTGCTCTACACGGCGCGGTTCATTAGCAATATCCGTATTAAAGACTATGTCTATGTTCATGTTAATGCAAAAGTTTCTGCTAAAGTTTAAGCTCAGTTTGTTTGGTTTGTTTATGCTCGAGTCTAAGCACAACTACGTATCTACGGGTGTAGAGGTATTCCTAGCTCTAGCCGCTAGCACTAGCAGTAGCAGTGCTAGTCCAGTGAGTTTAGTTTAGTTCTGATGTTCCTGTTTCGGTTTTATTTGTTTGTTTTGTGCACACTGTAAATAAAACCTCACCGTTCCTCGCAGCGATGATGTCCTCTTTTGCTTCTTGTGCCAGCGGCGCTTAACAGATTGAACCGCTTCGCCATGGACGTAGCGTGAGAACGGAGGATATGCCGACCGCAGACCAGTGCTCCAAGTATCCCCGCCTTTGACTCCATGCGCTTCGCCCAGAAAACTCCGGAGCACCTTCCTGTGCCGTATGATAGCCAAGATTATCTGGATTACTTTGTCATGGAGTGTCAGCAATATTTTGCCAGCCTGCGCGACCCAAAACCATCCGAAGGTCAGTTCGTAAGGTTCATCATGTCTCGCTTTCTGGGTTTCACTTGAACATGGGCAGAACAAATATTGGCGGAGATACCCGAAGTGCTGGAGGACATTTGGCAGTTCTTGGACTTATTTCTTGAGGACTTTGGAGAACCAGGGCAATGGTATAACTTGGATAAAGTGCTGTGGGAAGGTAATTGGAGGGCTTATGCTGAGCCTCTTCTCCCTGTGTACTATGAGCAGGCGAAACAGAGAGGGGAGAAGAGCAGAGAAAGCTCCAGTCAGGGTTCCAGTCCCAGCCAAGTCAAGTTTCCGGTCCACGCCAAGTCTCCGGTCTCAGTCACGTCTCCTGTCCCAGTCACATCTCCCGTTCCAGCCACTGCCAGGTCTCCAGTCCCTGCAACATCTCAAACTTCGCGACCCGCACCTGTATCCAGCCTCCAGTCCAGTTCCGGGACAGAAGACCGAGCCGTGTTTTGGAAGCAGCAGGTCACCATGAGTGCCAACGAATGGGCCAGATTTGAAGCGTGCAAACGTGTGTTCGAGGAGCAGGAGAGACAGGAGGCAGATGACATTGCTCAGCTCGAACGCCAAACCTGGGAATCCATGTCTTGTATCCCCACCGTGGATTCTATTCGGTTTAAGCAAAAATTTTCCTGGGCTATGCCAGACCAGTATGATGGCTCATCTGGAGATCCGGATTATTTTGTGGAGGACTGCCATTGGTATTTCTACAGCTTGTGCGACCCGAGGCCCACAGAAAGACAGTTTATACAGTTTATCTTGTCATGGTTTTTTGTCCCAGCTCGCACTTGGGCACAGCGAATGGCAGCCACGAAACCCTGGGTGCTGGAGAATACGAGCCAGTTTTTGGATTTGTTTTTGAAGGAGTTTGGAGAGTCAAGGCAGAATGACAACCTGGATAAAGTGCTGGAAGTTCAGGGTAAAATCCCATTCTATGTGTACTGTAAGACTCTCACTCAGCCTCCCTCGCTCAGCCTCCCTGTTCAGCTGAGGACGCCGCTCAGCCTCCCTGTCCAGCTGAGGATGTCACTCTGCTTGACTGTTCTCCTGAGGGTGTCACTCTGCTCCCCTGTTTAGCCAAGAAAAGCGCTCCACTCCCCAGCTCTGCCAAGAACACGGGGCAGTTTCATCCTGGCACTGCATAGGACATTCCACCCAGGGGCCCGGGGCCGCCAATGGAAGGGGGAGCACCCCGGGAGGAGTGCCCTTGTGTGTGGGGGGGGGGGTGTTCTGTCACATTTCTCCCGGAGCAGTGGCGCGCAGCGAGCGCTACTGCGCATGTGCAAACTCCTTCCGCGTTGTAACAGCCCTCCCGGAGCAGTGGCGTGCATCGAACGCCACTGCACATGTGCGGACATTGTCCGCATCGACGTCACGTCTTCATCCCGTGATGTCAAAGGGTCATGTGTGGGCGTGTCTGGAAATCACGCACAGCTGAGAGCCCATTGGAGTAACGACGGGGACTGTTTATATACCTCGGGCCGTGCTCTACAAGGCGTGGTTCATTAGCAATATCCGTATCAAAGACTATGTCTATGTTCACGCTAATGTGAACGTTTCTGCTAAAGTTTAAGCTCAGTTTGCTCGGTTTGTTTATGCTCGGGTCTAAGGACAACTATGTATCTACGGGTGTAGAGGTATTCCTAGCTCTAGCCGCTAGCACTACTGTTACGATACGTGACCATGTTGTAGACGGAGGCAGACTGGACACGGGCGTAGGCGCAGATCAATACTTTATTTATACCCCTTGAAGACACAGGGCACACTCTTCATTCAAAGCACAGAACGCAAAGCATAACGTTAACTCAAAGTACTTCCGTATTTAACTACACCCGAAACACATATACAGTGGTGTGAAAAAGTGTTTGCCCCCTTCCTCATTTCCTGTTCCTTTGCATGTTTGTCACACTTAAGTGTTTCGGAACATCAAACCAATTTAAACAATAGTCAAGGACAACACAAGAAAACACAAAATGCAATTTGTAAATGAAGGTGTTTATTATTAAAGGTGAAAAAAAATCCAAACCATCATGGCCCTGTGTGAAAAAGTGATTGCCCCCTAAACCTAATAACTGGTTGGGCCACCCTTAGCAGCAACAACTGCAACCAAGCGTTTGCGATAACGTGCAATGAGGCTTTTACAGCGTCCTGGAGGAATTTTGGCCCACTCATCTTTGCAGAATTGTCCTAATTCAGTTACATTAGAGGGTTTTCGAGCATGAACGGCCTTTTTAAGGTCATACCACAACATCTCAATAGGATTCAGGTCAGGACTTTGGCTAGGCCACTCCAAAGTCTTCATTTTGTTTTTCTTCAGCCATTCGGTGGTGGACTTGCTGGTGTGTTTAGGATAATTGTCCTGCTGCAGAACCCAAGTTCGTTTCAGCTTGAGTACACAAACAGATGGTCGGACATTCTCCTTCAGGATCTCTTGGTAGACAGCAGAATTCATAGTTCCTTTTTACCACGGCAAGTCTTCCAGGTCCTGAAGCGCAAAACAGCCCCAGACCATCACACTACCACCACCATATTTTACTGTTGGTATAATGTTCTTTTTGTGAAATGCAGTGTTCCTTCACGCCAGATATACTTGGACACACACCTTCCAAAGAGTTCCACTTTTGTCTCATCGGTCCACAGAATGTTGTCCCAAAAGTCTTGGGGATCATCAAGATGTGTTGTGGAGAAATTGAGACGAGCTTTGATGTTCTTTTTGCTCAGCAGTGGTTTTCTCCTTGGAACTCTGCCGTGCGGGCATTTTTGCCCAGTCTTTTCCTGATGGTGGAGGCATGAACGCTGACCTTAACGGAGGCAAGTGAGGCGCCTGCAGTTCTTTGGACGTTGTTGTGGGGTCTTTTGTGACCTCTTGGATGAGTCGTCGCTGCGCTCTTGGGGTAATTTTGGGCGGCGCCACTCCTGGGAAGGTTCACCACTGTTCCATGTCTTCGCAATTTGTGGATAATGGCTCTCACTGTGGTTCACTGAATTCCCAAAGCTTTGGAAATGGCTTTATAACCCTTTCCAGACTGATAGATCTCAATTACTTTCTTTCTCAATTGTTCCTGAATTTCTTTGGGTCTCGGCATGATGTGTAGCTTTTAAGGATCTTCTGGTGGACCTTACTGTGTCAAGCAGCTCCTATTTAAGTGATGCCTTGATTGTGAACAGGTGTGGCAATAATCAGGCCTGGGTGTGGCTAGAGAAATTGAACTCAGGTGTGGACAACCACAGTTATAGTATGTTTTAACAAGGGGGGCAATCACTTTTTCACACAGGGCCATGATGGTTTGGATTTTTTTTCACCTTTAATAATAAACACCTTCATTTACAAATTGCATTTTGTGTTTACTTGTGTTGTCCTTGACTATTGTTTAAATTGGTTTGATGTTCCGAAACACTTAAGTGTGACAAACATGCAAAGGAACAGGAAATGAGGAAGGGGGCAAACACTTTTTCACACCACTGTACATACATACATAATCACGAGTGACGCGCTCGGGAAACACAGGTCCATAAATAGAGCAGGTGATCAGCCTAACCGCCGACACCTGCTGAGAGTCCGCGGCCACGCGCGGCCTCACCGCGCTTGCTCGTGCCCGACTCAACTGCGCCACAGCGGCCCCCAGTGGCCGTGTTGTCACAACTAGCAGTATCAGTGCTAGTCCAATGAGTTTAGTCTAGTTCTGATGTTCCTGTTTCGGTTATATTTGTTTGTTTTGTGCACACTGTAAATAAAACCTCAATGTTCCTCACCGTTACGTCCTCTTTTGCTTCTTGCGCCAGCGGTGCATAACAACTGCCTTTAGCTCCGTGACAACAGCGGATTCAGGCACAGCTCTATTTTATTCTCTATATTACAACAAGGTATAGTCAGTATAAGCATTAATAAGTATAGAACTTTAATTCACTCCATGTTGTTCTTCGTCTTACCACGTGGATAACGCAGCCTTCTATGTTCAGGTGCAAGCGCCAAAAAGAACGTACAGAGACACTGGCAACTGATTGGTCAGCTCACTGCCTCATAGAGTTCATCCATTTGCTCCCTTACAGATCCGTCAAAGATAACAACAAAATCAAAGTGAACCCTTTTGTGACTTGGTTAGACAGCTAAATAGTGTTTCTCATTATTAAGCCTGGGCTACACAAGACTAACCCAAACCACTGCTACTGCATAGCGCTATAAGCATAACTGATAAAGACTGTTACAACACAGTTGAATTAAACCAACACAAAGGAACCAACACAAAGGAAAATAACGAAACAAAGCAGAGCAAAATAAAGCAAAATAAAACCAAATCAAAGAACGAACAATCAAAGCAGTCCAAAATCAAACAAATACAAAGTAAAAGCAAAGTAAATCGAAGCAGCAAAACCAAACAGAATCAAGCAGCAGAAACAAACAGAATCAACAGCAGCGTGGCTCCGACACCGACAAGACACCACACTAAGTATATATTTATTAATTAATTTTTTTTTTCCCTTTATTCCTCTTGCTGTTTACCTGTTTACATGCACCAACATGTGTCATCTGTTTATCCCTGTTATTCTCCCAAAAACGTATGCAACTTGGACAACCTACGCTCTCTGAATGCGGCCTCTACAGGTTCCATCTCAATCTCAATGGGACTTTGGAACTGCCAATCTGCTGTCAACAAGGCAGATTTCATTTCTGCATTTGCAACCCACTCCAACCTCAGCGTGCTGGCTCTGACTGAAACCTGGATCCATGCTGAGAACACTGCCACACCAGCTGCCCTGGCTTCCAACTTCAACTTCTCCCATACCTCACGCCCCAACAGACGAGGGAGTGGTACAGGTTTGCTTCTCTCCAAAACATGGAAATTTACCTGTCTTTCTCCCTCTTGCTCATATACTTCCTTTGAATTTCATGCTGTTACAGTCACTGACCCTGCGAAAATGTACTTTCTTGCTGTTTACCGTCCTCCAGGTCAACTGGGGAAGTTGATCGATGAATTTGACACGCTACTGTCCACCATCCCAGATGATGGAACTCCTCTTTTGGTCCTTGGTGATTTCAACATTCATCTAGACAAGCCATATGCAGCTGACTTTCTTGCTCTCCTTCCCACATTTGACCTCAAGCAGTTCACCACACAAGTAACCCACAAAGCCGGCAAACAACTTGACCTCATCCTCACACGTAATTGCACCACACACAATCTTCTAATTACTCCTCTCCACACCTCTGACCATTTCTTTATCCAGTTCTCTAGTTCTCTCCCCTCACCCCCTTCACTGGCTCCTCCTTCTATCTCCTTTCGTTGCAATCTTCGCTCCCTTTCCCCCTCACATTTCTCCTCCATTGTCACAACCTTACTTCCCTCGAACAGCCACCTTTCCGCAAGGTGACATGCTATGTTCCACCTTAACATCTTCTCTTGACAGTGAAGGCCCAAACTTACCCTATTACTCAGAGACAATTTAAATTCAACATATAAGCCAATACTCACATCTGTAAACCCAGTTGGAGATAGAAAAGACACATCAGCCATGAGTGAGAAGAAGTAAGGGTCCAGACTTTATTTCCACCAACTGAGATCCACACCAATGAGAAGTGATTCTCAACACCTGGAGCTTAAGCTCCAGTATATATACTGAGTTTACATAGTAATTAACCAATAAATTTTTAGAAATACTATGATATCAATACCAATAAGGGTAAAAATGTACAATTAGTGCCTAGTTGAGATAGACAAAACAATTCAGAGCGATGACCTTGATCTCACTGTGCAGGTGCCATGTAATTCAACCATTCTTATAAATGTCTCCTCACGGACGGTTCTCTCGGATGGTTCTCTCTTAGAAATTTAAGGGCCTTGTCTACACCACGCCTGACCCTTCCTCGCGAGACAAGAATCTTCACCATCTGAATTATGAGTAAGTTTCTTTTACATCTTTCTGTATTTCTGGATTATAACTTACTTTCATATCTGCTCTATATTTCATATTTCTATTTTACATATGGTTATGCTGCTTGCAAGTGGTTTACTGTACTCCCTACTTCATAATATCATTATATTGTCCTTCTAATATCTTAATAATCCTTTCTATTATTCTTATAAAGTTATAATGTTATGTGTGTGCGTTGGGTGCCTTTTAGGTGTGTGTGTGTGTGTGTGTGTGTGTGAGAGAGAGAGAGAGGGAGAGACAGAGAGAGTGTGTGTGTTATCTATGTCTGTACGCCTGACCTTGAATGTGTGTTTCATTAAATCTCTCATATTTCTCTGTGACCAATAAATCCTAGTGTGTTGATCCAAAAATGCGAATCCTGTTCATCTATACATACATACATATATATATTGTCGCGACGGACTGACACTCGGCGCGAGAGGGAAGAAAATCGCTCCATCTTCGACTGCCGTGCCGGCGCGAAGCAGGCAGCCCCGCGCCGGACCCCGCACTAACCGGAAAGGACGCCATGGCGAGGAGGACCCGCCGATGCCGTACCGTCCGGGGATTGGAGGATCGGTCGGAAGAATTCCACCACTCTCTAAATGGAAGGGGGAAATAAAAGGACGCCCTTCCGCCCCTGGAGGGTTGAGTACCGACTCACCGAAACGGCACTGACACGGACAAGGACGACGCCGGCTGAGATGACACGCAGCGCTGAGGGATGGCTCGAGAACCCCGAGGCTTCTTCCGGGATTCCCCCGACATGCCCCCGCGAGCGTCACGACGTCAGCCCGCCTCCGCAGACCTACACACACACCCACACAAACCTGCACTCTACCAGAACGAAAATAATTCAATTCAATTCAATTCAATTTTATTTGTATAGCGCTTTTTACAGTAGTCATTGTCTCAAAGCAGCTTTACAGAAATAAAAAACAGGTATAAACAATAAAAAACAGGTATAAACAGTCAGAAACATCTAAAGAGAGACAAACAGGAACAGACAAACAGGTAGAAAACAAATGGAATTTATCCCAACTGAGCAAGCCACTGAGTGGCGATGGTGGCAAGGAAAAACTCCCTAAGATGTTTTTGAGGAAGAAACCTTGAGAGGAACCTGACTCAGAAGGGAAACCCATCCTCATCTGGGTAACACAGAATGTGAAGGTAACACAGAATGTGAAAAATGAGAAGTATGGCCTTAGGAGCAGCCGTAGTCCCAGCAGAAGATTTGGGCTCATCCAGAGGCATAGGGGATCTGGATCTCCAATATCTCCATAAATTCGTGTGGGGCTCGGCAAAAAGAGAGACAGAGGGAGAAAAACGATTAGGACTGTGAATTAGTGAGATATAATTTAGTCAGGGTAAGCTTGATTAAACAAATACGTTTTAAGCCTAGATTTAAACACTGAGACTGTATCTGAGTCCCGAACACTAATAGGAAGACTGTTCCATAACTGTGGGGCTCTATAAGCGAAGGCTCTTCCCCCTGTTGTAGACTTCACTATTCTAGGTAATATCAAATAGCCTGCATCTTTTGATCTGAGTAGGCGTGGCGGATCATATAAAACCAGAAGGTCGCTTAGATATTGTGGTGCAAGACTGTGTAGTGCTTTATAGGTTATTAGAAGTATTTTAAACTTAATGCGAAATTTTACAGGGAGCCAATGCAGTGTGGACAAGATCGGGGTGATATGGTCGTATCTTCTAGTTCTAGTAAGGACTCTAGCAGCTGCATTCTGGACTAACTGGAGTTTATTTATATTCTTACTGGAACATCCAGACAGTAAGGCATTACAGTAATCTAATCTAGAGGTGACGAATGCATGAACCAGTATTTCTGCATCATGTAGTGACAATATGTTTCTTATCTTAGAAATATTTTTGAGATGAAAGAAAGCTATCCTAGTAATATTATCTACATGAGCATCAAATGATAGACTGTAGTCAATAATCACTCCGAGGTCTTTAACTGCTGTACATGATGAAACAGAAAGTCCATCCAGAGTTACTGTGTAGTCAGGAAGATTACTTCTAGCTACACGTGGGCCTAATAAAAGTATTTCTGTTTTATCAGAATTAAGTAAAAGGAAGTTAGTTCACATCCAACGTCTAATGTCATGTACACAATCCTCAACTTTACTAAGCTTCTGTCTGTCCTCTGGCTTCGCTGACACATACAGCTGTGTATCATCAGCATAACAGTGGAAGCTAATTCCATGTTTACGAATAATTTGTCCTAGGGGTAACATATATAAAGAAAAAGCAGTGGGCCTAAAACAGAACCCTGGGGAACTCCAAAAGTAACCTGAGTACGCATGGAGAAATCACCATTTATATCTACGAACTGATAACGATCGGTCAGATAAGACCTGAGCCAGGAGAGGACTGTTCCCTTAATGCCAAAAACATTTTCTAATCTATCAAGGAGAATAGTGTGATCTATGGTATCAAAAGCTGCACTAAGGTCGAGTAACACAAGCAGCGAGACATAACCCTGATCAGAGGTCAGAAGAAGGTCATTTACTACTTTAACTAGTGCTGTCTCTGTGCTGTGATGAGGTCTAAATCCTGACTGATACATTTCATGAATGTTGTTCCTTTCTAAGTATGAGCATAACTGCTTTGCTACTACCTTTTCTAGAATCTTAGAGATGAAGGGGAGATTCGATATTGGTCTATAACTGGATAATTGAGACGGGTCAAGGTCAGGTTTTTTTATCAATGGTTTAATAACTGCTAATTTTAGAGATTTCGGTACATAGCCAATGGTTAGGGAAGAATTTACCATATTCAAAAGTGACTTAACCACTCCTGGACAGATCTGTTTAAACAAACATGTGGGTATAGGATCTAGTATCAGGTTATAATTACTGATAATTAGTTAGCTAGTTCCGTCTCCATAGGACAAAACACTCTAAACATTGATCTGTATTGCCACATTGTCATCTAATGGGTTTGTTACATTACTACCGTTGTAATTTAATGGCCTGTATTTCATTTAATATTTTCAATTTTATAAATGAAATTTATATCTCACTCTATAAATGATTATGTTTTCTCTGAAGTGGTTTTTTTTAGTTAGTTTTGCTACCGTGTTGAAGAGATTTGTTTTTTATTATGAAAGTAGATTTTTATTCTTTATTATTTTTATCTAAAGTCAGCGCTACTCCTGCCTCCGTGTCTCTGTGCTCTGCCCTTTCTCGCTACACTGGTGGAGGATGCGGGCATGAGCACAGAACTGCCCATCACCTAAAAAATAAAAAATAAAAAATTGTAATTTTTCCGACAAGGAGAGAGAAGATGGATCAGACATTCCAGCAGCTGTTGCAGACCAGTATACAGCAGCAGACCGTCACCCAACAACTCCAGGCGGCGACAAAGACTCTGGTGGCGCTGCAGACCGAGTCCCGCGCGGCCTCCACGCCTCTCCCGGACCCGGGACGTGAGCTCCGCCGCCTGCTCCCCCCTTTGCTCTTGATGACAACCCGGAGGCATACTTTGAAACTTTCTAAACCATCGCCCGCCGCGAGGGATGGGATAGGGATGACTGGCCCCGCGCCATAGGTCCCCTGCTCACAGGAGAGGCCCGTGAGGCCTATTACAGTCTCGAGCCGGAGGACGCGGCGGACTACACCACCATGAAGGAGGGTGCCCTGGCGTGGTGTGGCCGAAGCTCTCACCAAGCGGCGGCCGAGTTTCATCACTGGGTCTACCAGCCGGGGGTGCGGCCCCGCCGACAGCTAAACGCCCTCATCCGGCTCACCAAAAGGTGGCTCCGGCCAGACCAGCATACGGCCCTGGAGGTGGCGGAAGAAGTGGCTATGGATCGGTTCCTGAGGGCGTTACCTCGTTACCTCGGCACAACATGCCGTGGGAGTCCAAGCACCTCGAACGCCCCAGGAGCTCCTGATGGCCCTGGAGCGCGCCACCGCCGCCCTCGAGCTCTATCCGCGTGACCCACAGCCCTCGGACCTACCCCTAGGGGCCTCGGGGGTCCGGCCTGACTGGCCCCGCCTAGCCAGCACTTGGCGAAACCCGCCGGAAGTTGGCCGCCCAGGTAACTCCCACCGACGAGCCCATGCCCACGGAGCCGGAACTTGGGTCCCCCGGGCCAACCCAGAAACCTTGGCTGGCCGGCTGCGCCCTCCATGCGCGACAGTTGCCGGAGGGGCCCACCCAGAAGGTGTGGATTGAAGGGAGGCCGATCACCGCTCTGCTGGACACCGGGAGCATGGTGACCCTCGCCCGACCGTCCGTCCTCCCCAGCGGACTCCGGCCAGGGGGAAGCCTCGCTGTAACCTGCATTCATGGGGACACCCGGGAAGTCCCGACAGCGGAGGTGCCAATCAAGGGCGCGACCACGTAGGCGTGATCCCTGACCTCCCCGTACCATTACTCCTGGGGAGGGACTGGCCAGGATGCCTGCCGGGCCGGGACACCGAGACAGGGAAGCCGCAACATCGGAAGCAGAGGACCGGGGGCCAGACAGCTTACCTGGCCCAGGACAACAGGGACCCCACTCCCGAAGGTGAGTCCTCTATATCAATTAACCCTATGTCCTTTGTCATCCACCAGGTGAACCAAGAGGGGAGCTTTGGTCGGGAGCAGAAGGAAGACGACTGCAATCAAACACTGCTGGGCCCAAGTACGGGTTGTAGAGGGGGTCGACCAAAACCCCGACCTGAGACTTCCCACCTAGTACTTCCTTGTCCGGGGTGGCCTCCTCTACCAACGGGCTTGCCACCGGGGGGAGCAGGTAGACCTCCTGGTGGTACCACAGATGAAAACACCACTGGTCATGCACCTCGCCCATGCCCACCCACTCAGCGGTCACCTGGGACCGCGGAACACGTTGGAAAAACTGAGGGACCAATTCGTGTGGCCCGGAATTGGTGACGAGGTCCAGATGTTCTGCCAGCAGTGTCCCCAGTGCCAACGCACCGCTCCCCGGAGGCCCTCGCCGGCGCCCCTCATCCCTCTACCCATCATCGGCGTTCCTTTTGAGCGGATCGGCATGGACCTCGTGGGGCCCCTCCCCAAGTCGGCCCGGGGGCACGAGTACATCCTGGTGGTCGTAGACTACGCCACCCGGAGGCGGTACCACTGCGCAAAGCCACCTCCCCCAACATCACCAGGGAACTGGTACTCCTTTTCAGCTGGGTGGGAATCCCCAAGGACATACTAAAGGACCAGGGTACGCCCTTTGTCTCAAAGCTAATGTCTGATCTGTGTCGGCTGTTGCAGGTGAAGCACCTGAAGACGTCAGTCTACCACCCCCAGACTGACGGGCTGGTTGAGCGCTTCAACCAGAAGCTCAAACGGATGCTGGGGCGTGGGCTAGATGAAGAAGGGAGGAACTGGGACCTTCTCCTCCTTTATGTACTCTTTGCCGTCCGGGAGTGTCCCCAGACATCCACCGGCTTCACCCCCTTCGAGCTGCTGTTCGGCCGGCGCCCTCGAGGACTGCTGGACGTTGCCCGCGAAGCCTGGGAGGAACAGCCTCCCTATATCACTCGGTCGTGGAATATGTACGAGAAATGCAAGACTGGATCGACCGAGTGGCGCCGATAGTCCAACAGCACATGCGCACCGCCCAGGAGGAACAGCAGCGGGTGTACAACCGCCCGGCGCAGCCTCGGGAGTTCCACCCAGGGGACCAGGTACTTCTTCTGGTACCCAGTAGCGCCTGCAAGTTCCTGGGCTGCTGGCAGGGGCCCTACACCGTTCTAGAGCGTCAGGGCATCGTCAATTACCGCCTGCAACAGCCCGGTAAGAGAGCGGACGGGAAACTATACCACATTAACTTGTTAAAGAAGTGGGTAGACCCGGCCCCGGTGGTTTCAGCGTACGCCGCCCTGGGCACAGATCAGAACAAGCGTGCTGTGGTCCACCTCGGGGAGGACCTCACCCCCGCCCAGAGACAGGAGCTCCTCGAGTTGGTGGACCAATTCTCGGACGTTTTCTCCTCCTCCCCGGGAAGGAGTGATGCGCCACCACATAAAAACACCTCCGGGGGTAGTGGTGAGACAGAGGCCCTACCATGTCCCAGAGGCCCGGCGTAAGGCCATCGAGGAAGAGGTGGAGCGAATGCTACGAGCCGGAGTTATCGAAGAATCCAACAGCCCCTGGTCCAGCCCAATCGTTGTAGTGCCAAAACCTGATGTGAGCATTTGCTCTGCAAGGACTTTCGCAGAGTGAACCAAGTCTCGGATTTTGATAGCTACCCCCTCCCCCAAGTGGACGACCTTGTGGAGCGCCTGGGGAGGGCCTGATTCATTTCCACCCTGGACCTCACCAAAGATTAGTGGCAAGTGGCTCTAGCGGCCGACGCCCAACCCAAGACGGCCTTTAGCACCTCCACGGGCCACTGGCAGTACCGGGTCCTCCCCTTTGGACTACACGGGGCAGCGGCCACCTTCCAACGACTGATGGACATCGTCCTACGGCCCCATCATAGCTTTGCAGCGGCCTACTTGGATGATGTAGTCATCCATTCCTCCACATGGTCGGACCACCTTTTCCATCTGGGGGAGGTCCTAAAGGGACTCCGGGAAGCTGGCTTGACTGCCAACCCCAAGAAATGTCACCTTGGGCTAACCAAGGCGCAGTACCTAGGATACCGCATTGGGCGCGGGATGCTGAAGCCCCAGGCGGAGAAAGTTGAAGCGGTGAAAGGCTACCCTCGGCCCGCATCAAAAAAACAGGTACGTGCCTTCTTGGGGTTGGCGGGGTATTATCGGAGGTTTGTCCCTAACTTCTCTGCGATAGCCTCCCCTCTTTCAGATCTGACAAAAAAGGGCAGCCAGACCGGGTGAGGTGGTCAGCCGACGCCGAGTGGGCCTTCCGGACTCTGAAGGAGGCCCTCACTTGCAAGCCGGTGCTGCGCAACCCGGACTTTACACTCCCCTTCTGGGTGCACGCGTCCGAAACCGGGCTGGGCACCGTTCTCTCCCAAACCTTCGAGGGAGAAGAGTACCCAGTGCTCTACATCGGCCGGAAGCTGTCCCCCACGGAGAGAAGGTACGCTGCGGTGGAAAGAGAGGCCCTGGCAATAAAGTGGGCCATTGAGGAGCTGAGGTACTACCTGGTGGGCCGACCCTTCATCCTGGTGACGGACCACGCCCCCCTCCAATGGATGGCCAAGGCCAAGGACACTAACGCCAGGGTAACGTCGTTGGTTTCTCGCCTTGCAGGACTTCTCTTTTCAGGTCCAACACCGGGCGGGAGCCCTACACGGGAACGCGGACGGGCTCTCATGGAGGGACGCGCTGTGGGCCCACCACCCGGCGGCAGTAGGCTCGGCGCGGGGTGTACTGTTGCGATGGACTGACACTCGGCACGAGAGGGAAGAAAATTCGCTCCATCTCCGACTGCCGTGCCGGCGCAAAGCAGGCAGCCCCGCGCCGGACCCCACGCTAACCGGAAAGGACGTCATGGCGGGGAGGACCCGCCGATGCCATACCGTCTGGGGATTGGAGGATCGGTCGGAAGAATTCCACCACTCCCTAACCAGAAGGGGGAAATAAAAGGACGCCCTTCTGCCCCTGGAGGGTTGAGTACCGACTCACCGAAACGGCACCAACACGGACGAGGACGACGCCGGCTGAGACAACACGCAGCGCTGAGGGACGGCTCGAGAACCCCGAGGCTTCTTCCGGGATTCCCCCGACACGCCCTCGCAAGCGTCACGACGTCAGCCCGCCTCCGCAGACCTACACACACACCCACACAAACCTGCACTCTACCAGAACGAAAATAAAGCCTCAGCGTTTGCCCTACTCCCACCTCCGTGTCTCTGTGCTCCGCCCTTTCTCGCTACAATATATATATATATATATATATATATATATATATATATATATATATATATATATATATTTTTTGAGAAATATATATATATATATATATATATATATATATATATATATATATATATATATATCCCCGCCTAATACCGTTTCTGTGTGTCTAGGTGCCCGCCATTTTTTTTCCTCTTTCCTCTATGTGAGGGGGTGGACCCGGATCTCAACACTCCACCAGATCGCACATCTCACTGCTGATTTTCAATAAAATTACATATTACTCATACTAGGTCTCCCTCGTGTTTATTTTATGTATATTTTTAACCACAACAACAGCATATGACCCTAACCTCCAGACCTGCTCGCACATCACCCTTTAGTCCTTGGCTCTCAGAAGCTCTGCGTAACAACCGGGCCAAACTAAGAGCATCTGAAATGAAATGGCGCAAATCAAACAATCCAATTGACCTAACTAATTACCAGACACTTCTCTCCTCTTTTTCCAATAGCATCTCCTTTGCTAAAGCCACATAGATATGATTGGTTATTCTCCATTGATTGATTCTCCCAACACCCGCATTCTCTTCAAAACTTTTTCCTCTCTTCTCTGTCCCCCTCCTCCCCCTTCCTCTCTCACTGCAGATGACTTTGCGACTTTCTTTTCCAGCAAGGTTACATCAATCAGGAACCAGTTCTCAATCCCAGACATGCATAGACCGACTCCTCCTCCACATAAATCCCAACAGATTTCCTTCTCTTCCCTCACAGAGACTGATGTCTCTAAACTCCTCCTCTCTAGCCGTCCCACAACATGTCCCCTTGACCCTATCCCTTCTCACCTTCTTCAGTCCATCCCTCCCACACTATTACCTGCACTCACACACATCTTTAACACATCGCTCTCTACTGGCACATACCCTACCTCATTTAAGCAAGCCCAGGTTACTCCACTGCTTAAAAAAACATCACTCAACCCTGCTATAGTTGACAACTACAGACCTGTTTCCCTCCTCCCTTTTCTTTCCAAAACTCTTTAAAGAGCCGTTTTTTAATCAACTCTCCAATTTTCTCACACAGAACACCCTCCTAGACACCAAGCAGTCTGGCTTCAAGAGCAACCACTCCACAGAGACTACTCTGCTTTCCGTCACTGAAACCTTACGACTAGCTAGAGCAACCTCTAGATCATCTATCCTCATCCTACTTGACCTCTCTGCTGCTTTTGACACTGTGAACCATCAGATCCTCCTGTCAACTCTCTCCAACCTGGGCATCAATGGAACGGTTCTATACTGGGTGTAATCCTATCTGTCTAACAGATCATTCAAGGTATCATGGAGCGGAGGTATTTCTGAAACTCAGCAACTCACAACTGGTGTTCCACAGGGGTCAGTCCTGGGTTCACTCCACTTTTCTATCTACATTACATCTCTCGGGCAGGTGATTGAGTCTCATGGCTTCTCCTATCACTGCTATACTGATGACACCCAGCTCTATTTGTCCTTCCAGCCTGATGATCCATCCATCTCTGCATGCATCTCTTCTTGCCTGTAGGACATCTCGGTCTGAATGAAGGAACACCATCTTAAGCTTAACCTGGGAAAATCTGAGCTTCTCGTCATCCCAGCCTGTCCCTCAATCAACCAGAACCTCATTGTACAGCTCAGCTCACTTACACTCATGCCAACCAGGATGGCCAGGAACCTTGGGGTGATTCTTGATGACAGCTTGACCTTTACAGACCATATCTCAGCAACTGCAAGGTCCTGTACAACATCAAGAAAATCCGACCGTACCTCACCAAACAGGCCACACAGATACTAGTCCAGGCTCTAGTTATCTCTAAACTGGCCTACTTTCTTACTGCTTTCAGGCGTCCCAGCCAGCTCTATCAAACCCCTTCAGATGATTCAGAATGGTAAATAGTAAATGTGCACTTATATAGCACTTTTATGCAAAGCGCTTTACACTGTGTCTCATTCACCCATTCACACACACACCAATGGTAGCAGAGCTGCAATGCAAGGCGCTAGCTTGCCATCGGGAGCAACACGGGTTCAGTGTCTTGCCCAAGGACACTTCGGCATGTGGAGTCACCCGTCATCGAACCGCCAACCAGTGGACAACCCGCTCTACCAACTGCGCCACAGCCACCCATGCTGCAGAATGCTGCAGCTCACCTTATCTTCAACCAGCCCAAGACAACCCATGTCACACCCCTCTTCATCTCCCTCCACTGGCTTCTTGTAGCTGCTCGCATCAAGTTCAAGGCCTTGATGCTCACCTACAAGATCTTGTCAGGAACAGCACCCTCCTACCTCAACTCTCTCCTGAAGGTCTCCTGAAGGTCAACTCTCTCCTGAAGGTCTACCCTCTTGCAATCTGCGATCGATTAGTGACCAACGTTTAGTAGTTCCCACTCAGCGTGGCGCAAAGTCCCTTTCCAGAACATTCACGCTAACTGCTCCTCAGTGGTGGAATGCACTTCCAATCTCAATCCGAAACGCAGAATCTCTCACCATCTTAAAAAAACAGCTAAAGACCCACCTCTTCCATGAACACCTAACCAACTCATTAAAAAATAAATAAAACAAATAAACCGCACTTACACCTCTACTCTGTGCACTTCGCTTCCTCTGGAACTCAATTTATGGATCTTGTATAGTAGCACTACTTGTATTGTTCTCTGCTTGATATATGGCTTTGCTTATTTGTAAGTCGCTTTGGATAAAAGCGTCTGGCAAGTGAATAAATGTAAATGTAAATGTAAATGAAAGGAAATGGTGGGTTTTTGACCATGATGCATTCTGGGAGGATGCATTCTGTAGTAGTAAGATAGCTCATTGGTCACGTAGTTAATAAAGGTGACATTTTAACCACAACACACACCAAACTACACATGGTCTGCTGTGGTCTTGACCTGTCTCCAATTGAGACTGTATGGCACATTATGAAGCACAAAATAAGGCGATGAAGGCACCATACAGTCACGCAACTGAAGTAATGCATAACAGATGAATGGGTGAAAATTCCGCTCGCTAAACTTAACTAACCGGTGTCTTCAGCCCCAAACACTTAATAAGTGTTAAGAAAAGGTGATGTTACACAGCGGTAATGTCAGGAGGCATGACGGCAGGAAGCAGGTGGGATACATTGGCAGTTAGAACGGTGAGGTTTATTTACAGGTGATGAAACAAACAAAAACAGAAACAAAAACAAAGCTCTCTCTACAACTAAGCTAAACTAGATTATAACTTTGGCTAAACGCTAACGCTAAAGCTATGGCATAAAACGGACATGAACCCAAAGCTCGTGGAAGTCGCACTCGCGCTATGAACGGCAGGCGTACATAAATGCACGGAAGTCCAAGCATTCACCCACGCCGTGGCTAGAGGCATGATGTGAGCCAGGGACGTGGCTAGAGCTATGACGTGAGCCAGGGACGTGGCTAGAGCTATGACGTGAGCCAGGGACGTGGGTAGAGATATGGCTAGAGCGAGAGGCGCGGCTGTGGCTGGAGCGAGAGGCGCGGCTGTGGCTGGAGCGAGAGGCGCGGCTGTGGCTGGAGCGAGAGGCGCGGCTGTGGCTGGAGCGGGAGGCGCGGCTGTGGCTGGAGCGAGAGGCGCGGTTGTGGCTGGAGCGAGAGGCGCATCTGTGGCTGGAGCGAGAGGCGCGGCTGTGGCTGGAGCGAGAGGCGCGGCTGGAGTGAGAGGCGCGGCTGTGGCTGGAGCAAGAGGCGTGGCTGGAGCGAGAGGCGTGGCTGTGGCTGGAGCGAGAGGCGTGGCTGTGGCTGGAGCGAGAGATGTGGCTTGAGCTTGAGCAAGAGGCATGGCTAGAGCAAGAGGCATGGCTGTGGCTGTAGCGAGAGACGTGGCTTGAGCTTGAGCAAGAGGCATGGCTAGAGCAAGAGGCATGGCTGTGGCTGTAGCGAGAGACGTGGCTTGAGCTTGAGACTGAGTCTGCACGTGGACGCTGTGAGCTTGAGATTGTGTCTGGACGTGGATGCTGTTTGCTCGAGACTGTGTCTGGACGTGGATGCTGTGAGCTTGAGACTGTATCTGGACATGGTGAAGCTGTGTCTCTGCACTGTTCCTTCGCTCCTTTTCCTCCTCCAGGAGCTCCCTTAGTCGATTACGTTCCTCCTCTAGTTGACAAAACCGTATGCTCAGAACCCGTTTCCGGAGTGTCTCCTCTTGCAGCAAAACCTGTGTTGCTTGTAGTTGTGACTCCACAGATGAGCCCTCTTCGGTACCTTTGACAGAGAAACTCCGAGTGATTGTGCCTGGAGCTTGAGGAACGGCCGGAACCTGAGACATGGTAAGAACTTGAGGCTGAACTTGAGCTTGAGCTTGAACTTGAGGCGTGGCTTGGGTTGGGGGTGTGACTGTGGCCTGGACTGGAGGTGTGACTGTGGCCCGGACTGTATGCGTGACTGTGGCTGGGACAGGGACCTGTGGTTTGGCCTGGATGCATGGCTTGAACTTGAAACCTGGCGTGGCAGTGACCCGAGACTTTACATGTACTGGAGATATGGCAGGGACTGGAGACTTGAGGAGCAAGGGAGATTTGATGAAGACTGGAGACGTGACAGGGAACGGAGATTTGACCGGGAATTGAGACTCAGCCGACTGTGCTGTGGTGTTTAGCGTTTACCTCCCCTTGTTGTCTCACATGCGCATAATATTCATGGAAAAAGGCCCCAGTATCGGTCGGCCAAATAATATCTCCGAGCACTTTATCCAGGTCATACTGTATTCCACGCTCTGCAAATTCCTCGAAAAACAAGTCCATGAACTGTCGGATATTCTCCAGCACTCCGGGTCTTGTTTCCGTGACTTGCTGTGCCCATGCGCGAGCAAAAGCGAGATGTGATGAACCGCACAAACTGTCCCTCGGTTGGTTTTGGTTCACTCAGGCTGGAGAAATAGCTCTGACAGTCTCTAATGAAAAGATCTGGACCACCGAAACATCCATAGAATCGGTCCGGCATTTCCTCGTAGGTCCGCTGCATAAACTGCATTGAATCCAAGGCAGGGATACTGACCCTGCCGGTTGCAGTTCGGCGGGGGTGCTTTTGCACTAATGCTAAAGCTATGGCATAAAACGGACATGAACCCAAAGCTCGCGGAAGTCGCACTCACGCTATGAACAGCAGGCGTACATAAATGCACGGAAGCATTCACCCGGTATATATACATGCAGTCATTAGCCCGCGATATCTTCCAGCTGCGAGCACTTCCGCATACATCACACATGACTCGAGGGGGCGAAAACATGATGTCAACCCGGAAACCGCATGCGAATGCGCGGCAGCACGCCGCAACACGGGAGGAATCGTGACAGGTAAACAGTCGCTTGTCCCAACTTATGTGGGGCTTATGTGTTAATTATGTGTTTTCAATATAATACATGGTGAGTTGAATTTTCAAATGACTCTTTGTTGTTGTTTTTTTTACATTGTTTTTCTTTTTTTTCATTTTCCACCATGTCGAAACTTTTTTGGAATTGGGATTGTAGATTGAAACCCATATAGCACTGACTTTCATTACCTAGCTTCAAATTCAATAAAAAAATTAAAAAAAGGAAATTATGTGTACCCCGCCTTGTGCCCGATGCTTCCTGGGATAGGCTCCAGGTTCCCTATGACCCTGAAAAGGAGTAAGCGGTAGAAGATGGATGGATGGATGGATGGATGGATGGATGTGTACCCCGCCTTCTGCCCAGTGCTTCCTGGGATAGGCTCCAGGTTCCCCATGACCCTGAAAAGGAGTAAGCGATAGAAGATGGATGGATGTGTACCCTGCCTTGTGTACGGTGCTTCCTGGGATAGGCTCCAGGTTCCCCGTGACCCTGAAAAGTGTAAGCGGTAGAAGATGGATGGATGGATATTTTGGTTTTGATGGAAGCAATTAAAACAATGCAATTACAATGGTATTTGTTGTGGAATTTCCATTCCACCCATCATCTCAAAATGTACTCCTAAGATACACCTGTGCCTCAAGTAACATCAGGCAACAATCAGCTACATATTTATAGCATTTATTCATCAGCATTTTCTAATTTTATTTCTACACATACTAATCTAATATATAACCATTAAGCTAAATAATTACTTTGTAGTCTTACCAACAATATACATATACAGAATTTCATAAATATTATCAAGTCATAAATGTTTAATTAAGGATCAATATTATTACATTAATGTAACCAAAGAAAAAAAAGTGTAATTCTTCAGGAATTAAACAAAAGTGCAAAGTGTTAGAATAACAAGATGCTGAAAAACCTGCTAATGCTATCTTATATGCTATAACTGACATACGACTGATTAAAAGTCACTGAGGCATTATGAAGCCAACAGGGGGACTCAACAGGATATTGTGGGTTAGCCTAACATCCTGTGCTCAGTGACTCCCGACACACACAAACACACACACAAACACACACACACACACACACACACACACACACACATGCTTAAATAAATGCTTACCAGATGTATGCTCATTTTTTTTTCCTTTTCTGAAGGACAGCTGTCAACGTTTAACTTGTTTCAAAGGATTAACATTGACTACGTTTTCATGGACAGCAATAATCTAATTATTGACCTTAATCTAAGTAAGGTAATAATGTAATTAAGGTGTTTACATGAGTGGCTTTTAGAATTCTCCTGTCATGTTCCTTTTTCACATGTTATAGATCATAATTAGATTAAGAGCCCGCATCATTACGTCACCGGGCCACGCCATTCGACGTCACTCCAAAATTTCACGTATCAACATACAGTTGGTCTTCGTTATGAGACCGTATACAGTTTAGCGTGATTTTGTTACATTTTTTGTGAACGCTTTAAGTGCAGTTAATTATTTGTCATGCTGTACGTGCTAATAGACGACTGCTTGAAGCCATGGGGTGCGTCTCAAATCGCAATCTTACCTACTGTATAGTAAATGAGATACATGTATTTTTCCCCACTACAGGATTATAATAGACAAGTATGCAGTTTGGGACACTGCCAAACTCACTTGTTCGCCGTAAAACGTAAAACTGCCGTGTGTGTGGCCGTGTCCTGTCACAAAATGTGGTGAGAACGCTTACACGATGTTCATAATGTGATTAAGGTGTTTACATGTCTGTAATGCACGTCCATAATACGATTAAAACAGGAGTACTCCACCTGTCTTAATTCGATTAGAGCTTACTTAGATTATGACTTTAATTAGATTAAGGTTGGTGTTTACATGGTAGTTTCTTAATCAAAGTATGGTCTTAATTAGATTAAGAGTGGACAATTAGTGGACAACCCGCTCAACTCCCTGAGCCATAGCCACCCCAATAGACTAAGACTAGAGATTATTATTTCCTTCACCAATTTGGACTGATAAGAGTAAGTAACAAAATATCGGTAGCTTTGAACAGGGTTTATATTGTATAGCAGGGAGCTAGTATGTTTTTTTTTTCCAGATAGAACGTTCACCTTGAGTAAGTATCCATCCATCCATCATTCCATCTTCTACCGCTTACTCCTTTTCAGGGTTGCGGGGGAACCTGGAGCCTATCCCATGAAGCATCGGGCACAATGTAGGGTACACCCTGGACAGAGTGCCAGTCCATTGCAGGGCACAATCACACACATTCCTACACTACAGACACTTTAGACAAGCCAATCAGCCTACCATGCATGTCTTTGGACTGGGGGAGGAAACCAGAGTACTTAGAGGAAACCCACGCAGCACGGGGAGAACATGCAAACTCTGCACACACATGGCCCTGGTGAGACTCGAACCCTGGACCCTGGAGGTGTGAGGGGAACGTGCCACCGTGCACCACCTTGAGTAAGTATTTCTAAGGAATTTACTGCATATTATAAAACCACATCAACTACAATAAATCACTTTGTTGTCCATGTAAAAATGAAAACTATCATTCCTAATATTAAAAGCAAGATGATTCAAGAAGATAATAAAACAGAGGCCCCAAATCAGACGCCTGAGGAACACCCCTCATGATCTGTAAAGGTGTAGACCTTTCATTCCATTGTGACCTGTCAACTAAGTAATTTTCAATCCAGGATATAGTGTTATTAGCTAATCCTATTAATTTGAGTATATATTTCAATATACTGAAAACAACAGTATCAAATGCCTTAAATAATCAATAAAAAGTGATGCACAATGACCTTTATCAAGTGCCTCAATAATGTTATTGTCACGTATCTGAGGTTGAGGCAGAAGCAAGTGCAGATTATGACGTTTATTTAAACAATAAAACAAGAAAACAAAGACACTAAGAACACTAGATGAAATACTGTGGCATGAAACAAAACATAGAGACATGAATGGCAAAAGTCTAAGACAACGAAAGACAAGAAACCAGTGCAGACAAAGAATAGATATACACGAGTGCTCATTAACCAAAACGTGAATCAGGTGCATGTGGTCATGTGACTGGTGGTGCAGTGCATTGGTTGATGGGAAAGAGTCCAGAGTTTCTAGATATTTGACAGTCATTAAATACCTTAGTTGCAGCTGTATTTATGCCGTATTTTTTTCTGAAACCTGACTGATTATGTGATAAAATAATATGTTCAGTTAAATATGAAGACAACTGTTCACTAATAAGAGTTTCAAAAACCTTTGACAAAATCCAGAGTTTAGAAATTGACCTATAGTTATCCATGTCTGTAGGATCTCCCCCTTTTAAAAATGGAATAACAAAAGCAGGTCGTCTTTTTTTCTATCTTCAGTTGGGTTTGCGGATGTGAGTATTTGCTTCTAGGTTGAATTTTAATTGTCTTTGGGTAATATGCAAAAATCGGCCCTTCACTAATTAATTTATATTAAAAGCATCACAGAACAACTTAACCTCAACAGATAAAGGCTGCAGCCAATTCCAATTAAAATCTCCAATATAATACTATTTCCTTAAAATTCAACATAGATAAAATATCCATCAAAGATGAAAGAGATTAATTTGTTGCTGATGGAGGACTATAACAAGCTACTACAGTAAAAGGCCAGAGTCTTTGAAAAGACTACATCAACTGCCAAGAGTTAAAAATTTTAGATAATGATTTAGATAGCAACAAAGCTACCTCATATCTATTTTTTGCCTTTAATTTATTTATTAATTTTCAAATGATTCATTTACATGTGATTCATATTCATGTTATTCATTTACTAATTTGCTTCTCTTTAAATCCAGTTTTAGACTGTGATATTACAAAGGACTTTCCAGATTATTACTTGCTACACTGTATGAGATAACTACAGTAAAATTGCCTGAATTCTGTAATATAATTTGTTCACCATGTTAGGTTTAAGTGCTTTAAAAACAGGTTTGCAATTAAATAACAAATAACAGTGTAGCACATACGTGCTCATATCTATTTTTTTTTTTTAGATAAATCGCTAACCCGCCTCCTCTTTTTAGTCAATCAGTTCTAAATATTTTATACCCTTCAATATTAATAACATTGTGTAAAACCAAATGATTAACCAGGATTCAGAAATTACCAAAACATCAGCATCAGGATTCTTGCCCATATGTGTAGCATATCCATTTTAGGAAGTAAACTTCGTACGTTTATGTCACAATCTCCGTTTATGTCACAATGGCACTGCGACGTGCACAGCAGGCCTGAGGGCATGCATGTGCATAAGCCAGAGTGCGCAAGAGCTCAGCAAACACACACTCTTCGATTGTGGAAGATTGTGACTTTGTGTGATTCTGTTCTATCTCCTCCGTGTTTAGTCATTGGTTGCAGCTGTCTGTATTCAACCTTAATTATGTTTGTGATTTAAACCCCTCGTGTTTCTGTGCACTTTGCGCAGTATTATAAGTTACCTTCATGCTAAGCGGTCATGTTCTCATGTCATGTTTAGACCGTATCCTTGTTTCATGTTTAGACCTCGTTTCATGTTTAGGACCTTGTTTTTGATTGAATAAAGACTGTGATCTACATTTTCTGCTGCAGCCTCCCTATCACATTTTGTTAACAGTTTATGTGAACAAAACTTAAACCAGATATAATTTAAAAATCTGCTATAGTAGGATATGGAGATGTAACATCTTGATCACTGGGATTTAATGCTACAATCACAAATATCAAAAGCAAAATCAATATCATACTTCTGTGCAGGACTGATTTAGGTAAAGAATCCCTATTCACCGATATTGCATGTTGAAAAGGACAGGGCATAATAAAAACATAATTCATGAGACATCAGCAAATCCATATGCCATAATTCAACATATATATGTACAAATTCTGACAGTACTTGCCGATATCATAAATTCTTTGAATGTGACACAAAACGGATAAGATGAGCAATATTGTTCTCCAGCCTCCATACGGCATTGTTCCTTAAATCCACCAAACAATAAATACCAGCAGTTCAATAAACTTAAGCAGCAAGAACAACCCTGGAGGTTGAATCCAAACAGCTGAATCCAAACAGCCCGCTCAACCACATACTACCCAGTTCCACAGTTGGAAAAAACTTTTCCACCAAGAGTGGAGCAAATTTCATGCAGGAACATGCACAACCGCCGATTTGCTCACAAATGATGAGTTCAAAAACCATATCCCATCAGATACGAGCTGTGAATCCAGGCACACGCGACAAATCCAAAAATATCAAACATTATTCAGACAAAAACACAGATCGGAGTTGCTTACTAATGTTTTCAAAATTTTAAATAAAAATGTGAGCTTAAAGCAAAGAATAGACGATGACCAAACAAACAGACAGACAGACCCTCACACTACCGCTGTGCCATCTGGGAGCATAAGAAGACATAGTTGTTTTATATAATGATGTATAGCTTACATTGCACCAATTCATCACATTTCATGCTCATAACATCATTACACAAAGCTATTAGACTTTTGACCTTCTGCTTTCAAGATTCATGCATATATATATATAGCAGGTTGGATTCTGTAATATGAATTAGTTGACCATTATTTCCTGCAGTAGATTTTGAATTCATTGTAGATTTACTTATTTCAGACAGTTTTATGCAGCTTTACTGTGAGGTTGTGCAATATGTTTAAAAAGAGCTGAAATAATTTATAACATTAACTTATTCACAGCATCGGGGTAGAGGTGGATGTGGTTAAATGATGTTGGTGAAGAACGTGGCACACAGAGTATTTGAGTGAAGGTTTGATATGCATAAAGATAATTTCAAATACATTTCTTTCTGTGAAATGAGTTAACATGCACAATCTTTGACTTTTCCTGGTTTACTAGACTAGTCTAGTTAACACCTAAAATTAAAACTTGCATACTTAGTTACATAACTATAAAAAACCATCTGGAGAAACTTTATTTTATCAATGGTATACTGCTGTAATAAAGCATTTCTCTTATTAACATGATTAGCAACAGCAGCAGTTTATCCATCTGTGTTTGTCTCATCTACTTTGTTTTCATCTACATATCTGTTGAGTGTCTGACACAGAAAACCACATACTTTAAAAGGAAGTAGGTAGACAAGTTGTTGTTTTTTAGTTCAGAAGTTAACAGTTCATAAGTCTGAATTCTTAAGACATTTCTTAATTTTAATTTTAATCAATCTTAATTTTAATTTTAACACAAGTTATTAAAAATGTGTTCATTAGTGATCAAATAATGTCACCTTGCAGTAGTACTCTATTCTTGTATGTGTGTATTTCTCAGTCTGGGTGGCTAATATCTACGTGGAGGTTCATTGTAAAAAAAAAAAAAAAAAAAGAAAAAAAAAGAAAAAGAAACTCCCGGGCTTGACGTGTTTTTGTATCGCCTTTCACTTCATTTTGCGTCGTTAGACTAATCAAACACCAAGTTGTCTACCAGAAATATAATATCCTTTTCCTACATGTCCTCAACAGACTCTTGTTTCTCACATTTGCCACATCAACTCATTATCACTTTGGACAGTAATAAAGGAACATCTTAAAATGAACACATACTGTAGTTAGAAAAGCTGTTATTGCCTAAGTTGTCCTATAGGTGTCAGTAAGTAGCAATGTTAGGTACAAGTGAAGAGGCTAGGCACGCGCACACACACACTACGCACTGTTCTGTGAGAAGTGCGGGAGAGAATTTCACTCTTGGGTTTGCTTGGTCGATCTCACACCAGTGTGTTCATCTAAAATGTTGGGAGTTTCAACTCCTGGAAATTGAAGGTATTGTGCGGTGCAGGAGCTCATAGTTCCCCCTGCTGTATTGTCTGATGTAAAACTTATTAGCAACACTGTAGTCAATTCACTTGTCAGATCATTTACTGAATGAAAGTAAATCTAAAGAACCCTTTAAATGTGTTCCTGGTGGTAAACCCAAATCCACTGTCACATTAGCTTTTTCTAAAAATGACCTCAAGAGTCTTGTCAGATTGAACTGTCACTTAGCAGCAAACACAGCCAAAAACTCTTTCTCAAACTGAGTGTACTTTTATGTATAATACAGTGTACAGTGTAAAGTATTTCTTCTGTTTTTGTGTACATCTCATGCTGAATAGTTTTATATCTTCAAAAAAAAAAAAAAAAAAATGCTTCCAATAATTGGAGATCAGTCTTTCACTTATTTCTAGATCATTTGTCTTTCTGCATAATAACCACTCTTCCATGAATGCCATTTTTGCCCAGTGCCTTTCTGATAGGGGAGTCATGAACAGTGACCTTTATTATTGATGTAAAAAAAGGCATCTAGTTCCTTTGATATTGTCCAAGAGCTTTTGAAATAGCTTTGAAACCCTCATCATTTCTGGAATTTTTTTTAAACTTTGGCATAGTGTACTACTGGGTAAGACCTTTTAACCAACTCCATGTTGTTGGAAAACATGATTGAATTGTTGATGTGATTGAACAGGGTTTGCAGTAATCAGGCCTGGTTGTGTCTAGTCCAGCTGAACCCAATTATCAATCAGTTTCATAGATTTGGGGGAATTGGTAACTATTGGGGCAAATACATTTTGGCATGCCTGGCTGGTATTGGACAACATTTTTGTTTCAATAAATAGCATTATCATTTAAAAAGTGTATTTTTAGTTAGTATATTTTACATATGTTGCCTTTGATTTATCTTTATATTTAGATTTTTTCATTTCTGAAACAATTCAGTATGAAAACAGACTAAATACTTGTAATGCTTTTTGTTATAAATTATTAATAATTAATTAATTATTTAATTTATATTTGCAGATGGGTTGTACTTTGTATTTAAAGATTAGTATGTCTGACTGGTGGCCATAAAATTTAAGAACAGGTGCTTGGTTAAGAGCTGCCTTCAGATTATTCAGCGGTACACTATGCTGCAACTTCCACTGCCGCATAGCATCCTTCCTAAGTAGTTGCCTAAATGGGGATGTTAAGGAAACTACCTGTGCAGGGCAGCATAAACATTTAAAAATGACCATCAACAGTATCTACAGCTTCATATTAATGAAATGTTATGTAATCTCCCCAAGATGAGTTTGATATGTAACATGACTATGTAGTGTCATGTATAGGCCTATGCATAATATACAATTCAAAGACAGTCAATTGCTGCACTTAAGAGTTGTGATAATGGCCTCTCAATTTTTATTTATTTTTTTTTATCTAGGGGTCCAGCAGGTATGGGTGATGAGTGTCATATCCTGAAAGGTAAAATTGCACAAGAGTTAAAGTGAACCCCTTCTGGTCATGAAGAGAGACTTTTGCCCATGCATGTTGTTTGTTGTGAAATGCATGAATGAAATAAAAAAAAAACAGGAAATAGGTTTTCAACATAACCGCAACCCATACAGTCTCTTAGGCAATGTTCCGTCAGACAGCTGTAAGAGTGTAGTTTTAGACAATTAAATACCAGTGCAATTACATCTATAACAACTCGTACACATTCCATCATACTTCAAAGAGAAAAATGGAGATGAGTGAGGATATTTATGAAAATGTAGGAGTTATTCTAAATAATGGAGTTGATTCCACTGGCTATGAGAAATCATATGAAGATGTGAATGAGAACAGTTTGCAGACCCAGAGGACCAGAGGCCACAAGCAGTCTGAGACCACAGGTAAAATACACTCACACTCATAAATACATACTTTAGATAGTTTCAATTAAAAATTCTGATTAGACAAGCTGTGTTCAAAGCTGTGTTAAAATCCTCAATATAACCACATCTGTGTGAAAACCAACAAATAAACAAGAAATGATCTGATGCACTTTGATTAAATTCTGATCTGATAGGATTCAATTCACGATGATACAATTCAACTCTGGTCCAGTCCAATAAGAGTCAGTTCAGTTAAATTGAACATGTATCAATGTATACTAGTTTTGACTCTCTAAGGAACAATAGCTTCCAAATATTTTTTCACTGTCTTGTTTATTTTTTATTTTTTGTCAGACAATTGGTCCTAAATTAATACTTTGTGTTAACTTATTTCTTTGTACTACATTAATTCTCTTGAAACATTAATCCTTAATGTTTTGCCTAGCGCACGGACACACGTTGCACTAAAAAGATGCCAATTCAGTGTATCCGGGTCTCCAGTGTATCTTTCATGCTTTTATTCCATGCAAATGAAATGATTGATTTAGTTTTTGACTTTGAATTTAGCTAGAACTGTGAGATTGTGAGCTCTGGAACTATGTTAGCATTACAGCTTCACATCTATCTCTTTTGCTTACTGATAAAGTATGTATGTGTGGGTGTGTGTGTGTGTATGTGTGAGTATTATTATTATTATTATTATTATTATTGTTTATTATTATTATTATTATTATTAATATTATTATTATTATTGGACCTAAGAGGAAATAATTATATGAAATCTGTATATATTTATTTAAAATCCTGAATAGATACAGTGCCTTTTTGTTTAACCTTTTTATATTCTGTTAAAAGAATTCAGAAACACACTCCACTCTCATGGATATCAAACTGTTGTAAACACAACACAGGTTTGTACAGAAAAAAATCTTTGTTAAATATGTGTGCCACAGTTATTGGCACCCCATGAATTCATATGAGGAAAAAAAATATTTGTAGTATATTCATTTATATTTTATATTTTGTTTTTAGTACAGCTGGGTGATTTGGAACAGGAAATTGTTCACCCATGACTATACACAAAACATATATACATATATACATAAAATATATGTACAAAAATAAAATAAAATAGATATATACAACAACACAAAATAAATAAATAGTACTGTGAAACCAGTGTGTATTTGTATAAGTGTGTATTTACATGTGTGTATTTATAATGTTTATAGCTTTTGGGGAAAAAAACTATTCTTGAGCCTATGTGCCCTTGTTCTGATGCAGCTGTAATGTCTCCCTGAGGGCAACAGATTAAACAGGTTAGAGCCAGGGTGAGAGCTGTCCTTGATGATGGTTTTTCCTCTGCTGAGGCAACGGGAGGTGTAAATGTCCATCAGGGAGGGGAGAGGACAGCCAATGATCTTCTGTGCTGTTCTTATTACTCTCTGAAGGTTCTTCCTGTCTGCCGCGGTGCAGCTGCCGTAGCATACCGTAATATAGTATGCCAGCAGGCTCTTGACGGAAGAGCGGTAGAAGGTCAGCAGCAGCTTGGGGTGCAGATTGTACTTCCTGAGAACCATCAGGAAGTGTAGCCGCTTTTGAGTCTTCTTAATAGCCGCTGTGACGTTGTCTGTCCAGGAGATGTCAGTGGAGATAAGGATGCCAAGAAACTGGAAAGTGTGGACCCTTTCCACACACTCACCATTTATGAAAAGGGGGGCTAGCTCAGTTTTGTGCTTCCTGAAGTCCACAATGATCTCCTTGGTTTTCTTAGCGTTTAGAGCCACATCTAGACAATCTGATAACAAACTACACAAAAATTTGTGTTGAGAAAATTCAGCTTGCTCTTTGTTCCCAAATAACATGGGACCAGATCCATAGTTTACATCATCTGCCCACACATATTTAATCTGTATTACAAGTACTGAACAAGTTAGAGGAAGAGAACGTGTAGCTTTACTTTTCATTGGAAGTTTCATTACATTTTCATATTCAGGTTTTTTTTTTTCATTCTTTTCTATATCTTCATGAATAAATTGCCAAACTAACATCTTGTTTGTTTGGTTTTTTTTTTCTTGGAGCAGCAGTCAGGTTCTCTCTCATTTCAACAGGTCCTGTTGGTGAATACACAGCATTCTTCTAGGGGTATTAGGATTTCTCGGAGTAGACATTGTAACAGATAGTTGCAGAGTTTCTTCAGTGTTTTAACTACAGCTTCTTAACCATTATTTAAGCACAGAGTATTCTCTTTCAGTTTTTCAGTTTCACTTTACTGGTTTTAAAAAAAAGAAAGTAAAGAAACATGTGATACACATACAAATGGTCTATATCCATTTTGCTTACATTGATCAACTGTGTGAGCTAGCCAAGAAGACAGTGGGCACACTAGAGATGGGAATGATGGCTGATACTTTTGCCAGTGTGGCCCACTCAGGATACAACTCTCTGTAGTCATAGATTAAGACTTCACAAGCTGTCAAACATATTTGTGCAGACAGAGACCTTATTTAGGTGTGCAGTTGCAAACGTACTTTGTCTATTGTATGTTTGCTTCGTGTTAATACTCCTTACAAGACTTTGTGTCTGACAATTTTTCTTGGACATTTTTGTCCAATTGGAGATATATTGGATTTATTTTTAACATTAGGAATTATACACACACATCCATACATCTGTACCACTTATACCAGGGAACTTGGGCCAGGGGACTAACATCGCAGAACAGAATTTTACAAACATTAAATTTGTGTGTATATATTCTCATATTCAGTCCATTTTATCCTGATTAGAGTTGTGGTGGAACAGTTTACACCAAGGTGGTGGTTTAATTTCCTTGCCCTCTTCTAAGTTTGGCTTTAACATTTAAAAATGTAACATTATCATATTTCTTAATTTCTTTGTAGCTGCAGGAATAAACTGTGCAGGGAATAAATGGCACAGACTGATTGCAGTGTGTGTGGTGTTGCTGCTGTGGGTTCTCCTTCTGACTACCCTCACAGTTCTGTGGATCAAATTCAGCAACCTGAATTCAGAAAAAGACCAGTTACAAGCCAGTTATAACAGCATGAAAAACCAAAGGGAACAGTTACAGACCAGTTACAACAACCTGACTTTAGAGAGAGACCACTTACAGAAGCAAAAAGACGAACTTCAGAAGAAGGTGACTGTTTTGGGTGAGTACACGCTTTTAAGGTGGTCAGTAAATGTAACAGATCCATAGACAGGAATTGCAGGAGTCAGACAACAAATAAATGGTTAACACAGATTATGTACAATTAAGAGTTTACAACTTTGTTGTTGTTCAAAAGCCAGGGTTTGACTCATGGCAGCTTTTAATATTTTATCCCTTCACCCTGATTTTCTGGCACTTATTTAGAGTATGTGGGGATTGCAAATTTAATTTGTTGTTCAATTTTATTGCTGACTATTTTTTAAGTATTTCACCTAATATTCATGCTGCACCTCAGATTAATACAGCACTAATACAGGCTAAGGGTGGGTTGCACCAATAAAGATTAAGCTTAAATCTAGATTAAACCAAGGTTTATCTAATAATTCTGTTGAACCAAACCTTGTTTAACCCTCTTACCCCTAAGTTCCCACAGTATTATGTCCCATAACCCTATATTCCCCAGAGAAACAGCACACCAACCCTGAGTTCCTGGACCAAAATCAACGTTTTAATTGTAACATTTTTAGGCTTTGAAACAACTTATAATAATGTATTTGTGTAATATTACTTCGAAAATGAAGCAGTTCAGTGTTTTTACTAAACTTAGTAAAATGCTCTGTAAAATCCTTCTACTCATTTAGAAGTACCATACGAGCATCAGCGTGGTCAATGCCTTTGAATAAATTCAAGTACATAATAAATAAATAAATCAATCAATCAATTTTTGCACCAAACGTCAACTTTCTGCTGATAATCAGACCAGCAGGTAGTGTTTTCATGAATGCACAGAGATGGTCAGGTTATGACTCCAAACCCCTGCAGTGTCAGTCGCACTGGTTGATGATGAAGATGAAGATGGATCAGGGTGTGAATCAGGAGAGTTTGGGTCACTATCAGTTTTGGTTTCAACATCGCCTGAACTTTCACTGCTGTCACTATCTAGAATCCTTGCTCTCGCCTGTGTAATTGTGTATGTTTTCTTTTTTTTCACTGTTTTAGATGTACCTGTGTTCACTGTAGGTGTTACTTTAGCTGGAACACGATTAGCTTTTCGCTTTGATGTTTTTAGTTCACTTCTACTATTACACCAATATTCACGCTTGGATCAGCTTCATTGTAATGCTGGCATAATAACGTAATCACGTCGTGACGTCATGATGTCATCAACCTTCCGGGCCAGAATTTTTTTTTTAAATAAGTAAGGAATCATAGCAGAGTAATTCTGGTATACCGGACTTATGGGGATAACATTTACACTGTAAAGCCGCTATATCGCTATATAGGCCTTACAGGGATTTGGCACAGACGACCAAACAGGTATTTCGTTCTTACGGGAATAGATCAAAGACGGGCAAGCCAGTTTTTCGTCCATAAGAGGTAAGAGGGTTAAACCATCACATTAATCTTGGTTTAAATTTCACAATAAACCTGGATTAACTATAATCTTGCTTCTCCATCACTTTAAACTCCGATTTTTAATTTTGTTATTTATTTATATTTATTTTCTCAACTTGTATCAATTTTGCAAATGAGCGGTTAATAACGGCAGTTGTTTAGTTACACTGTGTTACGCCTTGGTGAACTCGCGTTTCATAACGTTTGCTTGTTACCACGCTCTCAACAAAAGGGTTTATCTTCATTGGTTTTTGAACTTCCACCTCATTTTCTACTACGCTTCTGGATTTACGTTTTGGACTATTGTGTTTGACTCGGACCTTGTGCTTATGCTTCATGACTCGCTCTCCTGTCTGCTTGTGTTCAGCCCACGCTTACCTCCTTCCAGGTATCATGACAGATTACTTCGCCTATCATGGCGGCAGCGGGCAGCCCGGATTGGGCACAGGTGTGTAGGGAAAAAGAGCTATTGCTAAGCACAAAACAGAAGCAGATTGACCGCCTCACGGAACAACAAGAGCAGCTCCGCATCACTGAGGGGCAACTAGTGGCTCCACTGCAGCCAGCTTTCATTCCACTTTTTACAGCGCTCCAACTGTGCACGCAGCACTCGCACCAGCCCCAGTTGTACACTATCCGCCCATGCCGACACCAGAGCGTTATGCTTTGAAAATAACCCGGAGATGCCGGAGGAGCGCTGGTTAGCGCACTTCATGGAACTACTCTCCGGATGCACCCTGGAGTGGGCCATGGCAGAATGGGCACAAGGAGGCATGGTCAGACCAGCGCTCACAAAGTTCCTTGCACGCTTCGAATGCGCATTCGATCATTCTCCAGACAGCTGGGAGACTGGGCAGGAGCTCCTCACGATTGCACAGGGTCCCCGCAATGTGGTGGATTATGCTCTGGAGTGCCGCACCATCGCTGCATGGAGTGGGTAGAATGAGCCCATACATAAAGAATGTTGTGCACTTAAGACCGCTTTCCGTCAATGTCTCAACCCCGAACTGGTCCGGGAACTAGCATGCCGGGGTGAACAGCTGACCCTCAACGAGCTCATCGACCTAGCAGTACGGCTGGACCGCCTTTGCTGCACTAATTGCCCCGTGATGTGGAATCCCACACTCACTGAGCCGCTACTGCCCACGGAGCCCATGCAGCTCAGCTGGGCACGGAACCATGTGGAGGAGAGAGAGAAGCGATGCAGAGAGGAACGGTGCTTCTACTGTGGAGAGAGCACTCACTTCCTTCGCCAGTGCCCGCAGCGGATCGACCGAGGAGGGCCCCACCAATCAACCTCGTTGTCCCTGGGTGAGTGCGTTCCGATTATCTAAAGCAGATTCTCTAGTGTTATTTGTGTTGCTCAAATGTTCAGACAAATCTTTTGTGCTTTCAGCACTCATCTACTCGGGGGCAGGGGAAAAATTTGTAGATGAGCAGACTGCGTGCACCCAAGGCCTCCCCATTCAAGCCCTTCTCCTGCCACGAGAGGTGCATTTCATTGACAGGTCCCCCATAGGAGGTGGGGTCATCTCCCATCGTACGGCCCCAATTACTATGCAAGCCAGTGCCCTCCATCAGGAAACCATTGTCCTGTATGTCATGGTATCTACTCATCACTCCATCATTCTTGGTTTACCGTGGCTTGAACGGCATGACCCCCAGATATCCTGGACCACCAAACAGATAACCAGGTGGTCTCCTTTCTGCCTAGGTCATTGCCTGATGGGCCCCACAGCTCTGGTAGCTGCCACCACAGTGGAAAGCCCTCTGTCTCCAGTCCCGGTCATCGTGTCATTCGCATATCATGACCTCCATACGGTATTCAGCAAGGAGCACTCAAGCTGTCTACCTCCCCATAGGGCCTATGATTGTGCTATAGTCCTTCTCCCCGGCGCTAGCCCACCACGGGGTCAAGTGTACCTGCTCTCCCAGGCAGAACAGTGGGCCATGGAAGCCCAAATTCAAGAGGCACTGGGTACATTCGGCCGTCCACGTCACCCGCTTCGGCTGGATTCTTCTTCGTGGAGAAGAAGGGGGGGTGTCTGTGACCGTGTATTGATTAAAGGGGTCTCAACCAGGTGAACGTCAAATACTGTTACCCCCTGCCACTAGTGCCCGCAGCCCTTGAACAGCTGAGATCTGCATTCATCTTCACGAAGCTGGACTTACGCATCACATGCAATCTAGTCCACATCAGGGAGGGCGATGAATGGAAGACGGCCTTTAGCACCACTTCCGGGCACTAAGAATATTTGGTCATGCTGTATGGACTTGGTAACGCTCCCTCAGTGTTCCAAAACCTGATCAATGATGTCCTAAGGGACCTAATGGGGCACTGAGTCATCGCGTATATTGATCTACTTGACTTCCCTGAAGGAACACATTAAGCAGGTCCGCCAAGTGCTGGCACATCTGATGGAACACCAGCTGTATGTGAAGGCTGAAAAGTGTGAATTCATCGACGTACCATCAAGTTTCTGGGGTATGTCATCAGTCCAGAGGGGGTTGCCATAAACCAAAGCAAGGTGAGGTAGTGGAGTGGCTCATGCCCCAAACAGTCAAGGAGCTGCAATGATTCCTGGGCTTTGCACTTCTGCCGACTTCTACCGGCAGTTCATCCGCGACTTTAGCAAGATTGCACAACCCCTGACATCCCTCCTTAAGGACAGGCTGAAACAGAAGTTCACCAACGCCCCCATCCTCTGTCACCCGGACCCCTCCAGACTGTTCGTCATGAAGATCGACGCATCTGAGACCGGAGTGGGGGTTGTCCTGTCTCAGAGGTTCTGGGACAGACCCAAGTTGCACCCCGTGGCCTTCTTCTCGAGAAAACTGTCTCTGGCAGAATGCAAACTTGATCTGGGGAACCGGGAGCCTCCCGGCCATCAAACATCAAAGAATGGAGACACTGGCTGGAGGGAGCCGACCATCCATTCCTAATCTACACTGATCACAAGAATCTCGAGTACCTGAGTATGGTTAAGTGGCTCACACCCCGCCAAGCACACTGGTCTCTGTTCTTCTCCCGGTTCCAGTTCACCTTGTCATACAGGCCAGGGACCAAGAATATGAAGGCAGATGCACTGTCCTGTATCCACTCTCCCGAAGGCCTGGCGGATCGGGAGAAGTACATAGTAAACTCATCCTGCGTGTTGGGCACCATTGAGTGGGCCCTGGACAGGACCCTAGCTCGCCTCCCGAGATCATGCATCCCTGAAGGCTGTCCCCCAGGGAAGCAGTTCGTGCCGGAATGGTGCTTGTCACCTGGGCTCATACCTGGACACCCGGATGCCCACCGCATTTACTATCTGCTTGCCAAGAAAAATTGGTGGCCCCACATGCCCAGGGAGATACAGCATATCGTGTTCTCCTGCTTCACCTGTGCCCGCTCCAAGACATCCTGTGCTTTACCCGTCGGGAAATTGGTGCCACTTCCCATACCCGCACGGCCATGGTCCCACCTAGCCCTGGATTTTCTAACCGATCTGCCGTAATCACAAGGCAACACAGTTATACTCGTGGTCGTGGACCGATTTTCTGAGTCCCTGCGCCTGATCCCACTTCCGGCCCTCCCCTCTGCCTTCACCACAGCCGAACTATTGTTCCAGCATGTGTTCCGCTACTTTGTCCTCCAAGAGGAGATCGTGAGCAACTGGGGCCCCCAGTTCATGTCTCAAGTCTGGGCCAGCTTCATGGAGAAACTAGGGGTCACTGTTAACCTCACCTCCGTTTAGCACCCGCAGGCTAATGACCAGGCAGAGAGGGCCCATCAGGAGATCCTCCGATTCTTCCGAACGTTCTGCGCCACCAGCCCTGAAGACTGGAGTCACTTCCTCCCGTGGGCGGAGTACGCCCAGAACTCGTTGCAACACTCCGCCACCCAAATAAGCCCGTTCCAGTGCGTCTTGGGTTACCAAAAACCGCTCTTCCCATGGAATGCTGCCACCACTGACTCACCGGCCGTGGATGAGTGGTTTCACCGCAGCGAGCAGGTCTGGGAGCGTGCACATCGACAACTGGTACGAACCTCTAACATCGCCAAGCGGAAGGTGGACAGGCATTGCGGGGCGCACCCTGATTATTAGCCAGGGGACAGGGTATGGCTTTCTATGAGGAACCTCAAGACACCTCTCTCAGGCAGCAAATTGGGACCCACGTATGCCGGCCTTTCCTGGATCCTGAAACGGGTAAACGAAGTTACGTACCGCCTAGACCTCCCCAAACACAGCCACATTGCCCCCTCATTCCATGTCTCCCTCCTCAAGCTGGTAACACCGGGCTGCTTAACCACTGCAGTCCCGGAGAATACCCCGGCTGACCCTTTAGAGATTGAGGGTCGTCCAGCCTACCGGGTGAGGGGAATCCTGGACTCCAGACTCAGGAGAGGGGGGATCAAGTATCTGGTGGATTGGGAAGGTTACGGTCCAGAGGATCAATACTGGATCCCATCCCAGGACATTTTGGATGCAAGCTTGTGCAACAACTTCCACACAGCTCATCCAGACAGACCGGCACCCCAGAGGAGAGGATGGCCTCGGATGAAGTCAGCTCCCAGACTGAGCCCTTGGGGGGGGGCTAGGTTATGCCACGGTGAACTCGCGGCCGCTGTGCCAGCGCGGACTACTCATCCCAGCCACACCTGCGCTCAAGTTCACCGGAATACTGAGTGCAAACACCTGCGTGCCGCCCAAGGTTATTTAAGACCCTATTAACAACAATGCGGTGCAAAGTAATGCTAAAAGCTTTCATAACGTTTGCTTGTTACCACACTCTCAACGAAAGGGTTTATCTTCATTGGTTTTCAAACTTCCGCCACGTTTTCTACTACGCTTCTGGATTTACGTTTTGGATGATTTGTGTTTGTCTCGGACTTTGTGCTTATGCTTCACAACTTGCTCTCCTATCTGCTTTTGCTCGGCCCGCGCTTGCCTCCTTCCAGGTATCATGACACACTGGAGAATGCATATTTTTCTACGTTCATGAAATTCACATGCACTGCCGCATTGCTGTCAATGACGAATCCATATCATAATCACAAGTTTTTTATCACAGGTTAGAATTCTAATCCATGATTTGTTAATGTGTTTATCATTAAGTGCTGCTACACAAATCAAATTTTTAAATAAAGCCAAAATCAACAAATCCTAGATTAGCTCTAAACTGTGTTTCATTTAATCCTTATTGGTGCAACACATCCTATTATCCATCCATCCATCCATCCATCTTCTACCGCTTACTCCTTCTTCAGGGTTGCGGGGGAACCTGGAGCCAATCCCAGGGAGTATTGGGCACAAGGTGAGGTACACCGTGGACATGGTGCCAATCCATTGCAGGGCACAATCCATCACATACCCACTCACACTCACCCACATCCTATTATTATTATATTTTTCTGAAAAAAAAATCCACTCTTATTTAGTGTCTTTATTTTCTTAAGATATAGTAAACAATGAGGCATCTGTGTGGAGTAAGCATGAGAGTTCTTTTTCTCTGGACTTTCTTTTGATTGGTTTCAGTGTTGTTTCCACATACCTGTGTGTTCCTGAGCCTGTCCTTCAGAAATGGTAATCATTCTACCATCAACCAAGTCATCTGTGTGCAGTACAGCAGGAGATGTTGTTCACGATGAGTAGCGAGTGCTTATAGTTACAACAAAGAGGTGCGCCAGATTGTGAAGTGAATGATGTTTAAACACGAACATACCAAATAAAAAAAGTTTGTTTTGTGAAAGTCGATAAGAAGTAGGTTTTATTTTCTTTATCTGCTTTTTAAACCTGCTTGTCCACCAAACATCTATGAACAACAATAGACTCTTGATTAGTCCACCCCTGCAATATATGTGTATTTGAAACTAAAAACTGTGCATGCGTTTTCAAATTTCAATACATAGATAGAGCCATGAAGGAGGGATGGGTGTTCAGCAGTATCTACTGTTCCATTATCTACTACATCTCCACTGAGCGCAAGAGCTGGAGTGACAGCAGACAGGACTGCAGAGAGAGAGGAGCAGACCTGGTGATCATAAACAGCAGAGAGGAACAGGTGAGAGGAAGCAAAACTGAGTGTAAACCAAGAAATAATGTCTTTTCTCAGTAATTTTAATACTGTGCTCTCACAATGACAGGAATTTATACAAAGACATAACAGAAATGCTTGGATTGGTCTGAGTGACCAATGTATAGAGGGGGACTGGAGATGGGTGGATGATACGCCAGTGACCAGTGGGTAAGAGATCACCGAACTGAACTCTGCTCATGCTGCATTTATTGCCTCTTCATTGCTCTAAGAAAGGGATCATATAATTTTTTTGCCTTTCAGGTACTGGTGGCATGGGGAACCCAACAGTAACGGAGATGAGGACTGTGCTTTAATGGGTTATGGGAGTGATCCTATCTTGAACTGGGCTGATTATCCCTGTGATGACCAGTTTGTCTGGATCTGTGAGAAGATAATATTGAAATGAATGTTGTGCTGTAAACATATTAGCAACATATTAAAGCAACAGTAGATATCACAGGTCATCTTTGCCAGTCGATGGGGAATATTCTTACAGTTCTTACAGTTTGCAGTTTTTGTATCTGAGGTTTTTCAAAATGTTGAATTTTTTATGCCAATGAGACTTTATCTAATTAAATAATTGAGTACTTTATCAAACCAAGAATCTAGTCCTTGCGTGAAATTAGGATTAAAATGTTAATTTCACTTAACTGTAACAAGATTGTATGTGATTTTGTATTGATTGTGTCAAGTGGGTGGAGATTAAAGCATTGTTCAAAGGTGCTAAGTGGTGGTTGTGAGTAGAAAAAAACAGTGTAATAAAGCATATCACTGCTTATTTTTGACAGTTTTTATTACTAGAAAGGAGATTAGGACATAGCATCCACCTATTAGAAATCATATTGTGCTACTATTTGTGCATGTAAATGTCTAATCATGGGATTTATTTGATAGGAGAGTTTTATTATTATTATTTTATTCCATTCTTTTACCTTACATTCTGTAAGTTTTGTGGCTTCATTGATCCTGAAGTAACAACTAGCAATGCAATCAGAGTGTATGAATAGGTGTGCGAATGTGTATTTGATTGTGCCCTGGGATGGATTGGCACCTTGTCCAGGGTGTACCCCGCCTTGTGCCCGATGCTCCCTGGGAAAGGCTCTAGGTTCCCTGTGACCCTGAAGGAAGGATAAGCAGTATAGAAGCGCTGTGTAATTTTAGCCGAATCGTCGATTCCTGTTTTAACTCATTGCTAAAGCTTTATATTTTATTTGGAGAATACTTCAAAGAGGGGATTGCCGTTTATCGTAGCAGTAAGTGTTTTGTTTATTATTATTTATTATTATTATTATTATTATTATTATTATTATTATTATTATTATTATTATTATATATTGTTAAGAATGGTTTTATTTATAAATGAATTTATGGGTTTATTGTGGTGGATAAACCAGGTATCTAACCCTACAGGTGATGCTGACATTGTGTTTATCCCAGACATCGTAGACAAAATCAAGTTTTTGAATAAGGCAAGCGGTACGTACGTTTTTATTATTTATAAGTATTTGTTGCTACGTATGATGTGTTGTGTATCTGTATAATGATTTTACTCTATTTTACACAAAGGGTTGAACACAGAAGTCCCACGTGTCAGAGTGGAAAACCCTGTCTTGGGTATGAATTGTGATAATTAGATAGTTTGCTGTTATGTTTAAAAGCAGTTTAAGATGTCTTCTCATGTATTGTGTTCGTTTGCTTACTGTTCAAGGCTTGTCAAACCTTGTAAACAAGATCGCTGCACCCGAGTTCAAAAATAGTGCTGTGGGTTCTTCTGAACACCATATACCAACGAGCTCCGGAAAGGCCAAGCAAAAAACAGTCGCTCAGGTCCACAGCGCGGGTGTCGCAACGTCTAAACGTAAATTATCAAGATCTCCCCCACGATCGACTGATGGTATGTAGCATGTATTTTTTAAAATATTGTTTCTAAAAGAGTGCATCATCATACTAATTCAAGCCGATATCGTAATGTTTTTTTCCTTGAGAGTCAGTTTTGAATGAATGAACTGTCGCTGAACAGAACGCTATAGACACTTGTTTGAATTGGAATCAGGACTTGATGGAATTGTGGGATTCTTGTGTATTTTCCTCGGACCCTGGGGACGACGCTTCTGACGATCTGCCTTCAAACCAAGAAGCGTTTGGTCGCGAGGCTACTGCTGTTATAGACAATAACAGAGAATCGATGGATGTGATACGAACTGGATTCAAGGCTATCAAGGATTGTATTGCAGGATTTAAAAAGACTTTTGCTAGCGTCACCGAGCGTCTGGACATTATAGAGAAGAATCAACGTCTTCAGCATCAAAGTGTTGTGGAAATATTAAAAACCATACCATCACACAAAAACATATCATAGCAACCCAGAAACTCCGGGCGGGTGAAATTCGTCACGTTGATCACAACCAACATCTGATGACGGAATTGTTAAAACAGTTTGTACAGCTGATTAAAAACAAGAAACTCGGGTGAGTTATACATTACGTGTTTTACACACCTGTGTGCGGTGTGTGTGTGTTTATTTGCTGGATCGCATCTGTTTTTACGGTGTGTGATTGAAATTTTTTTTACTAGCTTTTGTTTCAATTTAAAAAAATCTGTACAAATGTCAATGCGGTGTGGTGAAAATTCATGTAATCTGGGAACAACAAATAAATTTAGAAGATGCCACGACGATGGACTGTGTGCTTTTGAATAGCGCTGGAACACAGAGATGTTACAGGGTTTAATTCGGACAGTGGAGGAACTGAATAGACAGCAGTCTACCACTGATACTTTGTTGGACTTATTAAACAGTGTTCGATCAATGGCTGAGGTTAAAACTGAACTAATGACTAATTCGTTGTTAGACAGCGATTCAAATTCACAGCAGGTGGGGTGGGGGTCAGACAGTCATTCGTTTAATCCATCAGATCCAAGTTTTGGGTTATCCGAAGCCGCTATTGAGTCTATCGTATGAGAGGGTGGGTCTGTTGGTGTACGGTGGTACCGAGACCCCGATTTAACGGATTAGAGATGCGGCGGCGTATAAACATGCGTGTGATAACAGCACCAGATCTGGCAGCTTACACGATATTTCTACAGGACTTAATGTCTGAAATAGTGTTGTTTTCCAGACTGCTGGCCGGCGATGGGGGTTTAATCAACATTACCTTGAGAGGCCCTAGTCTACCCTCTGATGTTAACGCTGTCTTGTCACCTGATAACAATTACGATTTGCACATATTCACACAACAACTTGAGAACATAACGCAAAGTAATTCTGACGTTCGGGCTGATGAATGTCTAGATCTGAACGTATCTATAGCTCGCGGTAAACACGGTGGTGCTTATCGAAAGATACGCGATTTAGCTCATAACGAGGTAATTGCCAGAAACAGAATGAACCTGTTTTGCCCCAAAAACATATCATGTGCTTTGCGATCTATCTGGCCCATTTTCTACACCCGCATACGCCATGTACCGAACTTGAGTCGTTAGCCGCGTCTGTACAGAAAACTGCAGGGTATTCGGTACAACAAAAGATTGGGTTTAATGACATCATACGGTTTGAACGGTTGTTACATGTTAAAATAGTGGTATTCCACAGAACATGTTCTGGGCTGTTGGAACACTTTACAAGCAATGAAGAGCCTCATAATAAGACCGTGTTCTTGTATCTACACAACAAGCATTATTTCTTGATTAAGAACCTAAAAGCCTTCATTGGTACACCATACGTGTGCGATTACTGTTACCAGGGTTTTACTAGCCGTAGAGACCATCAGTGTAAATACGTTTGCGACGTATGTAACGCGCCTGATTGTCATAAATACACCGGCAAAACGAGGCAATGTCACGATTGTTTGCGGTACTGCAGATCAGCCTACTGTTATAAAGAACATAAACAAACACAGACAGGACAACAGTACACGCAGTGTGATGTCACTAAATACTGTCAGAAATGTAATAGGAGATATCACGTCAACAGAGCCGCTCCAAAAAAACACGTGTGCCCTGCAGAACACTGTATCCAGTGTAAAGCTGAGTTGGTTAATGACGGAGTCCACCAATGTTTCATACAACCGATAAAATTGGAACCACCTAGCGACAAATACATATACTACGATTTTGAGACACAACACACAGACGGTAAACACGTTGCAAATTTCGTATGCGCGATTACGTTTAAAGGGGAAGAGTTCACAGCGGCTGGTACAGATTGTATAGAACAACCTGTTAAAAAGTTTAGACAGCCTCATTATCAGAACTTCACATGGGTTGCACACAATGCTTCAGGGTTTGAAAATTTTATACTATTGGAATATTTTGCAAAAGCAGGGCTAACACTCCAAATTACTATGCAAGGATGTCGGATCATTTTAATGTATGATAAGACATTCAAGCAACGTTTCATCAATAGTTACTCGTTCATCCCTATGCGTCTGTCCAGGACATCCGCTGCGTTAAATCTAACCTGTGCTGAGAAAGATCATTTTCCACATATGTTCAATAGAATAGAAAATGAAGACTACGTAGGCCCATACCCTGACAAGCATTTCTACGGCTATGAGACAATGTCTGACAAAGAGAGGGCTCTGTTTGATGAGTGGTATGTCACGGTGTCGGGTAAGGTGTTTGATTTAAAAAAAGAGCTCGCCACATACGGCAAGAACGATGTCGTTTTGCTCCATGAGGCATGCATGAAGTACCGTGACGAATTCATATAGTGTACCAAACTCGACCCGTTCAGATACACCACATTAGCAGCGTGCTGTATGGCCGTGTATAAAACCCACTACCTACCAAAAGACACCCTAGCTCTGACCCATAACAATGCATACACAAGTCAGAACAAAACGTACTCAACCGTCTCCATCGAATGGCTTGAATATGTCAAAACAACACACGGCGTGAACATTCGGCATGCTTTAAATCATGGAGGGATGGTGATTGGAAAATACCATCTCGACGGTTATTATGAAAAGGATGGTGTCAAATACGCTTTTGAATTCAACGGATGCATGTTTCACGGTCATGAATGTCGTTATAATCCAAATCACTTACATCCGTTATCAAAAGTGCCCTACGGATTGCTCAGAAGACAGTTCGATGATAAGGTCGAAATTTTGGAAAAGGCGTACGGTCTCGATGTTGAGGTGATGTGGGAATGTACTTGGAATGATGCTAAATAGACCGATGTCTCTGTAATGGCCTATTGCCAGGCAAAAAAATGTTACCCCATAGGACATCCACAAATAATTTTCAAGGATTTTGAACCTTTTGAAAATTATTATGGTTTTGTCAAGGCCACGGTACTGCCACCACGAAAACTGCTTCACCCCGTCCTTCCCTATAGGACCAGTGGTAAGCTTATGTTTCCGCTTTGTCGTACATGCACCGAACATCAGAATCAGACAGACCCTTGTGGTCATACTGATGAGGAAAGAGCTATTTCAGGGTGTTGGGTCAGCATAGAGCTGTTGAAAGGTGTGGAAAAGGGTTATGTTGTGACGAAAGTGGACGAGGTGTGGCATTTTCCACAACGGTCAGAAACTTTGTTTTGTGATTATGTTAAAACATTTTTACAATACAAACAAGAGGCCAGCGGTTTCCCCGCACACGTCGTGACAGATGCAGACAAGGAATCCTACATCTCAGACTACTTTGAGAAAGAGGCGGATTAAGATGGACGCCGATAAGATAATTAGCAACCCAGCACGGCGTTCTATTAACAAGCTACTGCTGAACTCTCTTTGGGGTCGTTTCTCCATGCGTGAAAACTTGCCGTGTTCAGAGTTAATTTCGGACCCGTAACAATTTACGCAACACATATTTGGGAACAGGTATGACGTTAAACACTTTTCATTCGTTTCAGACAGTGTGGCTCTAATTTAGTGGTGTTATGCGGACGGGAAAGGGGGTCAGACTCGCGACATCAACATCTTTCTTGGGGCTTTCACAACAGCTCATGCCCGTCTAGAACTTTACGAATTAATGGACAAATTGGGTGACAGGTTGTTGTACAGCGACACAGACAGTGTGATCTTTACATCTAGAGAGGGTGACTGGGATCCTCCGTTGGGACCCTATCTCGGTAATTTAACCGACGAGGTTGGTGCTGGCGATCATATTGTAGAATTTTGTTCAGGCGGTCCAAAAACATACGGCTACCGCACTGCGAAGGGTAAGGTTTGCATGAAAGCCAAAGGCGTCACGCTCAACGCTGTAAATTCAAAAGCCATTAGATTAGATACCCTGATTGGACTTCGTGGGGGCTGATAATAGTCGTCATATACTGGCATACACAGACACCATTGTGCGTAATAAAAAACAATTCACACTACACAACAGGTCAGTTGTTAAAAAGTTTAAGGTTGTATACAACAAACGTGTGCTAATCCTAGATTTCACAACGATCCCATATGGCTTCTGACAATCTTTTTGGACATAGTGGTGTGCGAGACACAGAGGGTTTTGATTTCAGATTGCAACACCCATTTTCATGTGTGAGAAACGGTCCTTCAAACTCGGGGAAGTCCTATTTTGTAAAAATGTTGTTGCAAAATGCTGTACATTTCATTTCTAAAAAAAATGTAAATATTGTGTATATTTATGATTGTTGGCAACCGTTGTATGAAGAATTGCTGAAAATGTACAAAATAAAGTTTGTTGAAGGATTACCGCAGACTCTGAATGATGATGCTCCGTTTCCGGCCGACACTGTTAATTTGCTAATCCTCGATGATCTGATGAAAGAGGCCAGCGGGAGCAACGAGGTAGAGAAGGTCTTCACCCAATATGTGCATCATAGAAATCTTAGTGCTATTTATATTGTGCAGAATTTATTTTGCCAAGGGAAATCCAGTAGGACCATCAGCTTAAACACAAATGATCTAATGTTGTTTTAAAATCCCCGAGACGCTAATCAAGTCAGTGTACTGGGGAGGCAGATGTATCCCGGCAACGCGAAATTTTTTATGGAATGTTATCAAGACGCAACCAGCAAACCTTTCGGGTATCTGATGATCGATTATAAAACAAAAACACCCGAACACTATCGGCTCAGAACGGATTTACTCGCGTCACACCCTGTGGTGTTTCTCCAGAAAAGAAAATAGCGTGATGTCTGCCAAACTTTGTAGAAACCTGCCGCTTTTAAAAATATTATTAAAAGCAGCACCCAAACAAAGACGGATTATTTTACAAACTGCAACAGACGAACTCGTTGCGACATTGTGTGAAGTAGCTCTTAATGTTCTCTACGGTAATATACCTCTCACAGATCAACAATACCAGAAACTCAGAAAAAGGAAAAGCATCATCAAATTTGTAGCGGATAAGACGGTCGGTGTTAAAAGAAAGAGGCGTGTAATAAACCAACAGGGGGGCTTTCTTCTGCCGCTCTTAAGCGTGGCTATTCCTTTCATCTCCAGCCTGATCGCTTCTAGATAACAGAGGGAATGGAGTACGCAGAGAAACTGTTTTTAGTCCCGCAGCACCAGTTGGACAAACTAAAGACTGGGACAACACGCGAATCTATTCAGCAAATTGTGGAGAACGATCTGGATATAGATATAAGAAATATTTTGGACAGTTATGAAAAAGCGAAACTGTACACAAGCGTTTTACAGCGCTTTTTAACAATCGCTAGACAAGGGGACCGTGAAAACAGCACATTAACATTGACACCTATGCAGACTGAGCATCCCGAAAAAGAAAAGCCATCTGCACAACCCGACGTAAACCACCATGACGATTTAGACAACGTGGTGGATGATATTTTGAAGAATATTCCGCAGAGGAGTGTAAAAAACGCTCGCTACATTTTAGACAAAATGTCTAAAATGAAAGATGTCACACCTTGGGGTGATTCAGGAGAGTTTGTGTTTAACGGTAGAACTATTCCTGGCTCACATATGCTCGATTTAGTTAAAGGCATCACGGCTCCGCAAAAGATATCTGATGCCCGAAGACCTGTCGGCTGGCTCGAATTTCTGGAGGCTTTTGCCTCTTTAAACATACCATACTCAACGGTGCCAAACCCTTATGTCAGACAAGCAATTAACTCTTTCAAAACCAAATCGACTTCGCCTTTACCAACTCGTCTAAGAAGCGTAAAAAAATACAAAATACCTCCGAGTACACTATCAGCACAATCAAATTATTCAGACGGACCTGTATTTAAATCACCCGCTCTTGACGCGAGTCAGTGGTTACGTTTTTAATCTACGAATTTTCTATTGTTTGTGATTTTGTTATTATATGTATTGCCACGTATGATGTATGTATAACAATAATAATAAAGAGTCAAAAGAAGAAGAAATGTCTATTCTTTGTTTTTATTTTAAAAATTTAGTGTTAGACATAAACATTTCACCCGTCTGAACACAATGAATACATTTGAAAACATTTTCATTACAACTACCTTTTTTTAGTTTGAGTTTTTTCATAAACGCTAACACCATCTTGTCATTTTTAATAAAATCGTCGGTATACATCTTCAATACACTGTCATAATCATGTCCCTTTACCATGTGATAGAGAAAAAACACACAATGCTGCCCGCAGGTCTCTGCCGAAAAATCTTGGACTTGTACCGCCGAATGTTGAATCACTCTAGAATTGCTTATTAGAAAGTTGTTGATATTCTGTGGAAAACGCTTGTCATATGGTTTATTACCAAAGCTGTCGAACAAACAACCCACGCCGACCTCGTTTATGTAGATGGCTAGCCAGTGTTCACCCGGGAGTCCTGAAGGATGCGTGTTGATTATTACCATGGATGGTAATTTTCTTAAGGGGGATTTTGGTAGGTGGTCGCACGGGAGTACTCCAAGAAAATGTGTATTACACGAGATCTTATCCATTATAGCAGTAAGCTGGATGGTGTCCATTACGACTATTAATTGTAATCAACCAGAATCTGTCTGTGATTTAACACTTCGATAATGCTGTCGAATATGGCATAAACTATTAAGTTGATCGTTCGGGGTAACGGCTGTCTAAAACGTGCTTCTAGCCTAATGTTCCCAGACTTGATAAGCGACACGTGTTGACTGCAGTCTTCGTCCGGCGTGAGATTAAACACATAAAGGGTATAACCATGTAGAAAATCCTCCCTATCGATAGCTAGAGGTTGATTTTTAAGATGCTTTCCAGAAGCCAGAGCTAACTGATAAAATTTGCGTACCGCAGATCTGCTTCCATATTCAGAGGTTTAGCGGGGTGTTGTTGACCGTGCAGATAAACTGCCAAAAATTCTAGGTCGTTCTAAATTCTAAATGCGAACGGATTTTTATCATACGCGCCTGTAAACGCGTCATGATCAACCATAGCCAGAACAACGGATTTTGGTAGAGTTCCTAAGAACAAGTTTTCTTGATTACAAACACATGCCCCTACTGGAATTGAGAAGTTTTTCACACATATTCTGTCGATGGGGTATTTGGCAGGCATCGAGAGCAATGCTTGCGCGTGCCCCAATCCCACACCTGGTGACACAGACACTTTTTTCACAAACAGTGAAGCCGACACGATGTTTAGTTTATAGGCTACTGCGTCGCTCCTCATCAGACAGAATTCATCTTTCGCCCTCGTCATGCGAATTTTAATGTCCACACCGTTAAGCATTAGTTTTTCTTGAAAGAATATGTCGCTGTGAATGGGGGCCAGTAGTTCAACAACGTTGCTGGCGTTGGTAAACGCAGCTCGTTTAGTCAAACCTCTGTTACCACCAGCGGGATCCGTTACGTCCATGTGACCGGCAGTGTCTTTGTAAAAGAGCCCCGCCGAGAATAGCGTTTCAAGAGCGTCTTTGCCATAATTGGTGAGACACTCTATTATGCATCTATAAGGATATGTGTTGGAACTTTGTGATATGAGACGGTCTCCAAGCGACACGTCCACTTGTGAAAATATTGTGGATCCGGCGTAGTTAATAAGCCCCACGGGGGCCCCGTCTGCAACGTCTGTGCCGTCTGCGTTAGTGATTTTGACACGTAAAAAAACAAGGGTGTTGTTTAGGTCCACATAATCCTCTCCAGTCCCCGCTATAAAAAACTCCAGAGGCGATGTTTCTGATATTGCCGACAACGGTGGTACTTCTATATACGTGTTTTTTTCGATAACGGTTTGTGTTAATGGTACTGTGAATAGATCCAGTTCGGTTTTTAAGCATTCTTCTGACATGTTGTGTAGTAAAGACATGGTCTAAAATATAGTTTTTTTCACACAGGTCTTTGGTCTTTTTTACTGTAGAGCTGGACGGTGTCTTCCTGCGCTTGCGTTTTATAACTGACGAATTCTTGGGGTTATGTTTTCTTTTCTTCATCGTTTGGCCACTCCTCCAAACCCCTGGCGGTCTAGATGTTCTTCTGCGTGCCATCACGGCTAGTCCGGACCCGTCTTGATTGTTATTATTAAACGTATGCGATAACGTATTGCTAACAACATCGCTTTGTATGTTTTTTGCAACTGATTTAAGATGTGGTTTGGCTATGCTAAAACCGCGTTTTAGCAAAGGAATGGCCATTCTAAAGAGACCTCTAAACATACCACCTAAACCGGCTCCAGACATAATTCCGCCCCCCGCATAACCGGGGAGCCCATTCCCCGCTTGATTCTGGTAGTATTGGACATAACGCAGAGGGTCTGTGTGGTGGTTGTTGAAATATGACATTATTATTTAAACGAATTGTTTCACAGGTCTAAAATGCAGCTTGGCACACACCTTCCCGTAACTGAAGCGCACGTCTCGATTTTGATCGTCTTTCGCTTGTATGGTTATCTCACCGACGGACGATTTATTAACCGGTACGTAGTGTGGGGTGTCGTATCTACCACTAACATTCTTGTGGGTCTCCCCCTCTATATGTACACATCTCAGCAACGGTACGTAGAAGTCCCCCACGGTCTGGTATTCTATGATATCGGTATAAATGTACATACTGTAAAACCCCGCATTAATGTCAGTCTGAAAAGGAGCATAAGTCATGCCAGATCTTTCAAGAGCCTGGTCCGTAGTTTCAAAAGCAACCCCCGGTTTTAATCCTAAAATATTGGCCAACTTTCCATAAAATGTCAGCGATGTCTTCGGAGGGCCTTTGAGAAAAATTTTATTTTTAACATGGTCATAGCCGAGACTCGCCCGTGGTGTCGGGGACGCGTTTATCTCCCTGATCAAAAAAACAACCTCGTCATAATATCCGGTCTTTAACCTGTAAGATGCGTTTGATATATTGCCTTCAATATTATATTCGGTGACCCGATTCTCTGTCTTCATTATTTCACCATAGTTGAAAATGTACGTAGCATCCTCCTCATTAAACGTGTACCACGACATCGGATATTCAAATTCGATTAACCCGACTTGCCATTCTCCTTTTAGATTGATAGTTTTCGATAGTCGAGTTGTAGAACACGAGATACTATTTTCCGGATAAACATTTCTTGATGCATTACAGGGAAGCGTTACATAAAAACCACCCGCAGTCATGATTGTTTTTACACGAGTGTGTGACATCTACTAGGTTTCGGCTGTTTTATGGGGTCTGTACATCGACCAATTCTTTCTGGTCAATCCACGATGCGAATTTTGAGGGCCATCCGAGCCATCTAACCAATACCATTGTTTTTCTACCTTGTTTCTTCTTATCTAAAATTTTCTCCACTTTAAATGTTTTGTTTTTGTTCACAAATATTTTTTGTAATTCCTCTTCATAAAAAACACCATCAATGACTTCTCCGTCATAATCACACAATCTATAGACGGGGCGTTCGCGTGGTATACACTCTGTCACGGTGAAAAACTCATGCGTATAGTTATCTTTATAACCTTTTGCGAACGGACCTCTTACTTTAGAAATTCTAACAATGTCGCCAGCTTTATATTTAAATTTAGGGGTTACTCCGGGGCCGTCTTTAGATCCATAAAGGTTTTTATACACAGCGGATTCGTTTTCTTTGGACACGTCGATAGGCCTCATCTTAATGCTTCTGTGATAGCTGGCGTTGTATCCATCCGTGATGTCTTGAAGAATATCGATATAGCGTTTGGAGTTTGTAGCAGTTAAATATCTCCACATCCGACCTTTTAAAGTTCTAATAAAACGTTCGACGATGCACGCTTTTAAATCGGTGGCTGTTGCAAAATGTTGTATGTTGTACTTTTTTGTCATGTTTTGAAAATGTTTATTAAAAAATTCTTTCCCATTATCTGTCTGTAGTTTACAGGGCACCCTGCCCTCATCCAGTATAGATTGGAAAGCTTTAGACACCTCGACACCGGATTTATTTTTTAAAACCCGAGTCCATGCATATTTACTAAACATATCTATGCACGTCAACAGAAAATGAACGTTGTCGTTTTCTTTGGCATAGGCAGACATATCGACCAGATCTGCCTGAAACTGAATATCAATACCATAAACAAAAACGCGATTTCTTTTGTAATGTAACGGAGCAGTTCTGTGTAACGTGTAAGCATCCTCGCCGGCGAGCCAATCCGAAACTTGTTTGTCTGTTAAAACGAACCCCTGTTTCTTTTAAAACGCCGTCTTTTAAACGCTTTTTACCACCAAAAGACCCCGCATTTGAAGGTGTGTAATAGACTTTTTTCATATCCTCCGACATGTCGACACTTTAACAACCACAAAAGAATAACACATATCTTCTTAAACGTCATGTTATTTATTTCAGTAAAAGATCATAAACATTGTCACACAACATCATCGAGGCATTGTAGGAATTTTATACAAATCACTGGGTTTTTGTCAACCACATACGCTATAAATGCATCGATTATTTCACAGACAACCGTCTGATCATTTCTCGACAGTAGAATTTCACACACATCACACACATATGTACACAAACATAAAATGTCTGCAATTCTAACACGTTCGCCACGGTCAGTCACAAGATCTAATATTTTTGTGATAGATCCCAAAATCGGCTCGCTTGCGTCAATACACATATGTAACAAAGAAGTCCAATCACACACTGTACCTCGCACAATATTCATCTGATTCACGAGATTTGTTAGACGTATCGGGTCGACACCACATCCGTTTACACCTATGGGCACACCGACACAGTCCGTAAGACGTTTGTACAACAGACTGGACATCTCACACCTAATACGTCGTTTAAGCAGACTCTTTGCTAATCCTGTAGCGCCGCATACATTCCCCATCTCAAACGGTTGTTGTGACCCCCTTCCAGCTATCCACGACGTCGTAGACGATCTGTTCGCTGCCGACATCCACAAGTTTCTCTCTGACCTCGTGAAGTCTCTGCACAATGTAGACTTCGTCTCGCAGCTCGTGTAGAACGGCGTCCACCGATCCTTGAATTCTCTGAGGGTTAACCCGCAAACCAAACCGACTCGATGCTTGTGCGATGAAATGTTTAAGCCCTGGTTTGAGCAGATCACGCGATAGTTCCTCAAAGTATTTGTCAAAGAAATACGCGTCAGGTTCGAACAGACAGGAGTGTCTAAGTTGACTCGGATGATCCACCCGCAACCCAGGCAGAGATCTTTCAGTTTTTTGTTGATAATATGCTCAAGAAGGACCACGACTGTTGCTTTTATAATCTTGAGCGTGCCAGATCGAATACAGCCGTCTGTGTCATCAACGCCGATGTAGGCCGGGCGCGCGTTAAAGAGCCACTGATGCCGTATGGAGTTGTTAGGAAACTTAGGTTGTGATAATCTATTCTTTGCAGAAGTTATCCAACCACCTGTTGTCGTATGTTTGTGGTGGGGAATCTAGCGTTGTCGCGTTGTCATCAGGCAGAGCCGGAGCTGTCTCCGGGGGTGTTGCTGGCACACGTCGTTGTAGATTCTTGAGACATCTTCGTAATATGTGTTTGCCTGTGACACATGTCACCCCGTTTTAATCGTCGCAGCATGAGGGCGGTCTTAAGAGAGGTTCTCTGAAGTTGGTAACGCCCTGCTCAGGTTTTAACAACAGTTCCTTCACAACGCGTCATCCCCCCAAGAAGAATTTTTTGACAAATTACTATATTGTTGTTTTTTTCTTGGAGCAAAAGTTAAATCCTCAGGCTTTTCATCAGACACTCTTATAGGAGTGATGCAGGACCATCTTCTAGAGATATTGGGTGTTCGCGGTGTAGCCATCGTAGCAGTTAGATGCAGACTGTCTTCTGTGTTTAACCACAATGGCTTAACACGATATTAAAAACCATCAACACCCCCACAGACACTCGTTATCATAAACAAACTGATAGGAACACACCACGAAAGCCCCCGGTCATAAAAAAAAAAACAAAAAAAAACCTCTTGGTCAGGAAGAAACAAAGGATCATAAATTAACCAGGCCTAGAGAAACGTCAGGTCCGAGAAGACCGTGATTGACATCTACTTCTTCCACCGTGATTGACAGTTGACAGAAAGTACTGGCCATGTTGAGACCCCGTGTGTGGGTGTGTTTAGAGAGAGAGAGAGAGAGAGAGAGAGAGAGAGCGAGAGAGAGGAGTGTCTGAATACACGTATGTGTGGGCGGGGTTTAGAGAGAGAGAGAGAGAGAGAGAGAAGAGGGGTGTGTCTGAATACACGTATGTGTGGGCGGGGTTTAGTGAGTGAGAGAGAGAGAGAGAGAGAGAGAAGAGGAGTGTCTGAATACACGTATGTGTGGGCGGGGTTTAGCGAGTGAGAGGTTGGGTTTCGTTTCAACTTCATACGACTTTTACACATCGAATGGAATACATCTCTGGAAAATACTTAGCTCCTTGTTTAAACATTACGGAGATTCTTTTAGACGACACTTTAACATTTTTTCCTCGTAAGGATCTTTATTTAGAAATCGTGTGATACGCGCTATTCTTTTTAAACTGCTCTTTTCACCATTTTTTACAGCCTAAAGTTTTATGTGTTTTTGGAAGACTGGTAATGCGGATTCTTTTTAAACAGCTCTTTTAATACTTTTTTTTTCCTCGTAAGGATCTTTGTTTAGAAGTCGTGTAATACAAACGACTCTTTTAAACACATTCTTTTTTTAAACTTTGCTTTAACTCCTAAAACTTTTTATTCAATGGTAAGCAGGGATCCTTAAAAACGCAATCAACATTTGTTTTCATCATTTTCACAAAATAAATATTCTACTCCTATTCTATTCCTATTCCTTTTCTAACTTTGTGTTTACACAAACGAAATAAACCCACACAGTAACACAAGCATATCCCCATTTTAAAAACATTTTTTATTTTCAGACGTATTTCACCCCACCAAAAAACCAAACTCATTAACATAAACCCCCCGTTTTGCTGGAAGGGGGACTATTCCCCCACACACCCCCTCTCCCCCAATGTCCAAACACAAAGGAGCCAGATTGATTAGCTGATACGACCGATAAGGGGTACCCCCTCACCCCCCTCACCACCCCTCCGACGACCTGTCAATCAGGGAAGGACAGGGGGTCATAAATTAACAGCACAGAGGGTCATAAATCATCACTTTGACAGAAAGTGTATGATATAACTACTCCTATATATTTTATCTATAAACCCACTTGTACAAAAAATCCAAGATGATCATAGACTTAAGGGCCTTAAAATAAGAAAAAACAGAGTCGTGATCTCCGCTTATGCCGATGACATAACTTCATTTGTTAAATCTAAACAAGGATTAGACATTATTTTTGAATATTTAAACGAGTACCAGCAAGTCTCTGGAGCCTCCCTAAACAAAGCTAAAACAGAATTTGTTTGGATTGGAAATGAAAAAAACACATTTCCCATAGATGTCCCAGAAGTTCAGCAGTTAAAGATTATATGTATATGTGTGTAATATATATATATATATATATATATATATATATATATATATATATATATATATATATACAGTATATATATATAAAATCTTTAACTGCTGAACTTCTGGGACATCTATGGGAAATATATATATATATTGTTGCGGCGGACCCACACCCGACGCGCAAACTAGGAGGTTCGCGCCGGTCCCAACGCTAACCGGAAGGGCCGTCACGGCAGGGTGGAGCCACCCCCGCCTCGCCAGCAGCGGATTGGCGAACCGGGAGCGAGAGGTTCACCAATACAGCTCCAGAAGGAGGGGATAAAAGGACACACTTCCGCCCACGGAAGATCGGAGATCAACTCGGCTACGTAGGCAGCGAATGACACGAGGTATTTGCCACTGAATCCGCGCAACACGGGCTTACTTAACCATTCGGCCTCGCTCTCGGCCTCGCTCAGGACGACGACGACAGACGAGGACAGTGGTGACGCTGAGAAACCGGCACAGGGAACCGCTTCTTCCCAGCTCTTCCGGGAATCTCGACACGCCCCGGAGGACGCCGCTATGGCAGCCCCGCCCCCGCCGGGTTTCCCCTCATCCAGCCACACGCACGCAAACACACACACCCCCCACCACTGACTGAAGGACAAATAAATCCTGGATTCTCTCTCACTTCTCGCACTACAACCTGCCTCCCGTGTGTTTGTGCTATGCCTTCGCCCCACTGGGCTGATCCCGCTACAATATAGATGGATGGATGGATGTTGTGTTGACCATATAAATATCATAAATACTTTTCTATTATCAAAATTACTGTTTTTATCATGTATCTTACCTCTGACAGATGTTTGGGTAAAAAGACTTCATAAAATATGCTGTAATTTCATATGGCTCCTTTTTAAGAGAAGAGAACTGGGAGGCTTGGGGCTGTCAATATATCCCTAAAAACTTAAATAGTAGTGTGCAAAATCATCGCGAGTGGTAATGCCAGGCATACCGAATGGATAGGGAACATCTCCAACTGGAAATCTAAAAAAGGACCATCGAGAACAGGTATTCCATATTATAAGCTGAAGTTTTCCGACTTCACAAACAAATTTAAAGATCTGAACATCGATTGAGTGGTAGAGTCGAGCAAAGAAATATATCTTTTAATTGTCGATCGAGTTTATAGTAACCCTGTGGCTTTTAGAAATTTGGAGGAAGACCAAACAAAGAATGTCTCAATGTACAGAATATAATTTTAACCGGACATCTGAGAGATACAACTTGGTTAGTCACTGTAAGGAGGCTCCCAGTAAGAGCGGTTGTTAAATGGAGCTGTTTCGTAAAAACCAGTAAATGCCCGATGCCTAACTGTAATGAAGAGGGAACCCTCAAACTTTTCCTTTTAGAGTGTTATCGCTCTAAAGAAACATGAGATGAATTTAAAATCATTGGTCTTAATATAGAAGTAAATATGAACTAAATTTTTTATGGCATTTTTAAAGAAAATTATAGCAAAACCCAGCATGACTTCATTTGGTTCATAATATGTTTGACTAAGTCTAAACTCTGGAAAACAATAGCCAGAATGACTATAAATCAAACATTTATATCCAGTGATGTTGTTCTCAAAGACATTCAAAAAGAACTAAGAAGACTAAAAAGCAGCACATCCTGGTTTAAAGACTTCAGTGTGGAACACTATTTGCGTGTAATTGTACCTTGACTATGTAAGTATTTTTCTTTCTAAATATGACTTTTGTAAGATTGTAAATTTTACACAAATTCAATAAAATGTATTTTTTTTTAAAAGAAGAAGCATATAGATAATAAATAAGAGTGGACCTAGAATTGAACCTTAGGGAACTCTTTGAGAGGCTGTAACAGTGCAAGACTTTAATTTGTTAATAGAGATGAAACGTCTATTTATGAGATATGATATAAACCAGGCCAAAGCTGTACCACAAATGCCTAATCGAGACAGAAGACAGGAGAGCAGTATGGTGTGATCAACAGTGTCAAAAGTTGCGGTCAGGTCCAGTAGTACAAGAATGCTAATAGAACCAGAGTCTGCTGAAAGAAGAATAATTTAGCCAAATCTATGGTGCATACATGATAAAAATCAGACGGGAGACCATAAAACATTGTCGACCCGCTTTCCAAGAGCTTAGGTGATGAAATAAAAGAAGCTGAGGTTGTTGATGCCATTAAATAATTTACATTTTAAAAAGTCTCTAAAAGACCTGCAGCAGAGTTATGGCCCAGTGTAAGAAAGGGGTGAGCCCAATAGAGAGGGTGATTAGCCAATACTGTACAGATGAGAAAGACATTAGGCACTATTGTAAAAAATGGTGTGAGAAGTTGGTCTCTGATGACTTGGTCTCTGATGACTTGCACTGAATAGAATCAGCCAGGGTTCCACAGTCCGGACAGTAGCTGCTGGTAGCCAGCCTTACGCAGGCCTCCAAATGATGATCAGTCATTGTGGAATGGTATTTGGACTTAATAATCTTCATGTGGGAAAAGGCTGATTCACATACATAAGTAGAGCCAAATAATGCAGTCAAGGAGGTTGTACATTTTCTCATGTTTGGTACTTTTCCAATGTGAGTAAGTTCCAAAACTGTCCATGAGCCTTGGACTTCAGCTGAAGGTCTGTCTGTAGTTTCAAAATCTGATCCTCCACTTCAGACGAGTTCAGGTGAAACAGCGCTGCAATTTTCGATGCGAGTGAATCAACCACAACATTGTCCATAAATGGGTAGCACATGAATGTAGTCTTGAAAGCGTCTGTGAAACTCTGACCGACAGCTGACAATCTGCTCCGTGTAGCGTGCCATGTTCAACTGCGCACAAGCCTTCCGTTGCGTCTCCAGATTTTGGAAACTCCCAAAATCATGGCGCTGCAGCTTTGAGGACAGAAGTTGCATTTTCCGTTTAAAGGCATTAACTGAGCTGATCATATTGACCATATTTTTGTCTTTTATTTGCAGCTCCAAATTAAGGTAATTTAACATGCTTGTCAGATCAGTTAAAAATGCCAAGTCCAGCAGCCACTGATCATCACTGAGTTGGGTGTATTCTGCATGTTTAACGGCCATGACTTCACAGCTGACTACTTCTTGATAGCTGGAGAGCTTTGATTGAAGATAATATTTTGGTTTTGTTTTTAAAGTCCCGAAACAATGAGTCAGCTGCGTCTACGAATGCCTCTTTTATTATCTCTCCGTCTCGGAATGACTTCTTGTGTTTAATGATGGAGTGACTCACGATGCTTCGGTGGCTGCCTTAGCATTTGAAGTCAGTTGTGAAAAAATGACTGCTGTCCGGACAACTATGATTTTAGTTCCTTCACTTTCCTCTTTCTCAGCTCGCTTTTCGGAGAGAAGTCAGTGTTGTAGTGTTTATGAACAGTCCTAAAGTGCCGCTCCACATTTCCCTTATTCGGAATAGCAATGGGAGCTCGGCAGATCAGACAAACGCACTTTGAATATGACATCGTGAAAAAAAAAATCATCCTCCCATTCCGCATGGAAGTGATAAATCTTCGGTTTCTTGCTTGATCCCGCTACCTCACTCATTTTGTCCCTTTTCTTCAGTAGGAGTAAACTGGGAAGTTAACAGTGATTTCACTCGCTAGCCTTTAGCGCTGGTGTGTTTAATTGCACATGCGTGGAGAGATCTCAGACTGGCTGTCCTGTACATCAATGCTAACATCTATTTTTTTTTTTTTTGAATGGCGATCTACCCGCACTTCCTTTGCGATCGACCCCTGCACTAGAGTATCGACTTTTGTACTCGTTCAGCCGTCTCTGCTCTTGTTCTTGCCCATTTGCCTCTGCTCCTCTTTTGGTGTGTATCCTGTGGGAAACTTGTCTGCCCGATGTAATGTCTCCCTGTTCGCTAATGATCTGCAAATTGAGACTCTCTCTGGATGTGATTCATCTCCATGCACCGCCGGCTCGGTGAGTGTGATGATTCCCCTATCTGACCTTAGTGCTGGTACTGTTCCCCTTGCGGATGTTTTCTGGTTTTGTGGGAGCCAACGTGTACGCCAGACTTTGTCTGCGGAATGCTGCGCCCCGGTTAGGTTGGATGGTGTTTTGCTGGTGGCTGACCAACCGTCATCCGGCCGGTCCCGTTCACGCTGCGACGTGGCCCTGTGGACTCAGTATGTCCATGACGATGGTGCAGCGAGCTATTTTGATTGGGCTGTACAATGATTGGTCCCAAGTGCTGTGCTGCGATCCCTTTGCACACTAGTGCCGAGGGAGCTCTCTCCAAGTTCCTGGGTCAACTACAGGCCCTCCAAGCGGAGCAAGCGGCTAACTCAAGCTTTGGGTCTAGCCTCCGCCTTCCGCTGCGGCTCTCCTGGTTTCTTTCTGGAGATTGGACAGCTGTCCTGACTTTTGTATGTTTGCCCACTGACAAAGAAATAATCAGTCTATAATTTTAATGTTAGGTTTATTTGAACAGTGAGAGACAGAAAAACAACAAAGAAATCCAGAAAAACGCGTAAAAAATTTTATAAATTGATTTGCATTTTAATGATGGAAATAAGTATTTGACCCCTCTGCAAAACATGACTTAGTACTTGGTGGTAAAACCCTTGTTGGCAATCACAGAGGTCAGACGTTTCTTGTAGTTGGCCAGCAGGTTTGCACACATCTCTGGAGGGATTTTGTCCCACTCCTCTTTGCAGATCTTCTCCAAGCCATTAAGGTTTCAAGGCTGATGTTTGGCATCTCGAACCTTCAGCTCCCTCCACAGATTTTCTATGGGATTAAGGTCTGGAAACTGGCTAGGCCACTCCAGGACCTTAATGTGCTTCTTCTTGAGCCAAGCCTTTGTTGCCTTGGCCGTGTGTTTTGGGTCAATGTCATGCTGGAATACACATCCACGACCCATTTTCAATGCCCTGGCTGAGGGAAGGAGGTTCTCACTCAAGATTTGACGGTACATGACCCCGTCCATCGTCCCTTTGATGCGGTGAAGTTGTCTTCTTTAGAGTAATCCACCGACAGCTAGCGGGGGACGGCCATGTGGTGCGGAAGAACAAGTTTCTCCACAGATACCCGCTTAATTGAGGTAGTTTATGAGGCTTTATAGCCTCAGATGGGGGAATTGTTGTAGATAAAAATATCATGAAATAAACACAAGGTAGACCAAGTATGATTAACATGTAAGTTTATTGAGGTTCACAAAATAAGTATGAACAGCATGTAATTTTATTGAAAATTCACAGGACTGGTTGGAATGTAATCCTGAGAGGAGCGCTAAGGAGAAAACGTGTGATAAAAAGGGATGCATCTTGGGGACATGGGATAGCCAGCCGAGGTGTAATGAGGAGAGTACTGGCAGGTGAGAAGAGGGAAGAATGGTCAGAGCCCAGATAAGAGAAGGTGACATCATCCTCAGACTGAAAGCTGGAGGGACGGTCAGGCAGAGGGTCTGTCTGTGTAGAGGCGTCAATACACACATTGTCTCACGAGAAAAAGTCAGGATTAATACATAAAATGATGTCAAATTTGCCTTTTTTCTTCTGCTTTTTTGTGCTGTTCCAATGCACTTAAAGGTAGTAAACATGTGTATACTAAAACATTTGTCATTGCAATCCTTTTCTGGGAGAAATGGTGCATCTTCTGGAAAAGTTCCAGGGGTGCCAATAATTTCGTCCATGACTGTACAATTACAATTATTGCATGATAACAATAATCGTCTTGAGTAGGACAAAAAGTATTGGGTATTTCTTACCCAGGCTTAGTGGTTAGTACGTTCACCTCACACCGCCAGGGTTGGGGGTTCGATTCCCCTGCTGCTCTGTGTGTGCGGAGTTTGCATGTACTCCCCGTGCTGCGGGTTTTCCTCTGGGTACTCTGGTCTTCTCCCCAGTCCAAAGACATGTTTGCATGTACTCCCCGTGCTGCGGGTTTTCCTCTGGGTACTCCGGTCTCCTCCTCAGTCCAAAGACATGCATGGTAGGCTGATTCGCATGTCCATAGTGTCCATAGTGTATGAATGGGTGTGCGAATGTGTATGTGATTGTGTGCCATGTGATGGATTGGCACCCTGTCCAGGGTGTACCCCACCTTGTGCCCCATGCTCTCTGCGATAGGCTCCATGTTTCTCTGTGACCCTGAAAACAATAAGCGGTATAGAAAATCGATGGATGGATGGATTTCTTACCCAGAATACCGCTACTGGGAAATTCCCATTCCCGAGTTTGAACACACGAGGGCAGTCAAGCTCCATCCAGCACAACGCAGCCTGAAACAGGAGGTGGGTTTGGGCTATTTTACACTAACGCAGCTCATCAACGTTATTACTATAAATTGTATCATTTTCACATATCAAGGACAATACAAGGAGCTTCTGAACTATTTAACAGCATTATTATTATTATTATTATTATTATTATTATTATTATTATTATTATTAATATTATTTTTATTTTTATTATTATTATTAGGGCTGCAACTAATGATTATTTTCAAAATCGATTAGTTGGCCAATTATTTTTTGGATTAATTGGATGGGGTGGAGTGAACTTTCAGTACCATTGGTTTTAGTTTATTTAAAATAAAATCCACAAACTAATAAAGTGTAATAAATATAAACTTCAGACTAAACTTCAAACTTCAGTATCCTTTTTTTATGGAGACTTTGGGTGTGTGTCCCTCTTCAGCTCCAATTGGCTATTTATATTCTTATTTTTACTTTAGTTTTTGGGTTTTATAATTTTTATATAACCAGCAACAGCTATCGAGTAGCCATGATGAGCCGGGGGGGTTATTTGTATTTTTTTAATTAATTAATTAATTAATTAATAATGATGGTGATAATAATAATAATAATTATTGTTATTATTATTATTTTTTCTCAATGAAATATTTGGGGAAGGGAGGGGAGAAAAGGTAAATGAATCACATGAATATGAAACACATGAAAATGAATTATATGTAAATTAATGACATGAATATGAATCACATGCATGAATATGAATCACATGAAAATGTATCATATGTAAATGAATCACATGAAAATGAATCACATGTAAATGAATCCCATGAATGAATATGAATCACATAATAATGAATTACATGTAAATTAATTACATGAATATGCATGAATATGAATCACATGAAAATGTAAATGAATCTTCAGACTAAAACATGACACAACTGTTTGTACAAAACAGAAAAGAACCAAAATACACACACTCACACACACACACACACACACACACACACACACACACACACACACTAGAATATGTATTATTCATTTAAGACTACAGTGTAATTCGGTCCTTTTCGTGCATCTATAAAAAATAATGCATAAGTACTATAAATTATATATATATATATGTGTGTGTGTGTGTTTGTTTGTTTGTTTATTTCGTCTATGTAAGTATTTATTCATTATTTTTATGGATGCACAAAAAGCACCGAATTACACTGTAGTCTTAAATGAATAATAAAAACTCACTTTCACTGCACCTTGTGGTTTCTGTTCCTCACTGGCTTTACACATTATTTTACTTGTTTACTTTTGATCATAATGTTTTAATTAGACATTTTCTGTAATAGGTTTCTGTTTAAATGTTGCTGAGTTATACTTCAGTAAAATAAAGTGTACAATACTAAATGAGCAATACTACAGTAAACTTATGACTGACTATTTAAGCATTAATTAATGTCATTTAAAATATTTTGCAATATATTTCTTAAGTCTTAAAGTGCTTTATAATTATGTATATTACATAAAGAACAATTTTGGTATAATGGTATAATGCGTTATTAGAGTTGTTAATATATACAAATATTTGTTACCAAATTGCAAAGCCTTATATTCAGCAAGCTTGTTTAAAATGTTAATAAAATATAAATAAACTCTTACTCATTTATGCTGATATTTTTATATGAATTAGTTTTTTTTATATTTCACCTTGTTTACCAATGAGTTGCCAATGTGAATCTCAGCACCATTTATCTGTTCAGAACATCAGTTGCCTCTGTTAGTGACGATTACACTGCTAATATCATACACCGCCTACAAATCCACCCTCCACCATGGGTTAAACTGAGGATTTGTAGAAGTACATGAGTCAAAATTCATGTTAGATGCTCTGTTGTCATTGATAGCAAAGTAAGCAGGATAATTGTTAGTGTAAAGAAGATTGTATTGCTATTCCTCCTAAGGCCACATTGACTGAGAACATATTTATTCATTCATTTATCTTAAACTAAATTTTATTTTCATTAATAGTTTTTTACATACACACACACACACACACACAAACAGCGTCGGGCCAAAAGTCTGAGAGCACTAGTGGAAAATGTTTCTATTTTGAATTTTTTTTTAATTAAATTTTTAGAATTTTCATTAGAAATTGTATTATTGACTACAACTTCAGTAAAAAAAGTAGAATCTTTAAAATATTTACAAGAGATTCAGAGTTTCTCAATGTTTACAATTGCAGAATTGTAAAAATTAAATATCCAAAATATTAAACATTTACTTTCTTTGTTTTAAATATTTAAAAAATTCTAAAACCTATTTACTTCAAATATATATATATATATATATATATATATATATATATATATATATATATATATATATATATATTCAAAATATTGTCGCGGCGGACCGACAACGCGCAAACTAGGAGGTTCACTCCTTCCCCGACTGCCACCCCAACACTAACCGGAAGGGCCGTCACGGCGGGGTGGAGCCACCCACGCCTCGCCGGCGGCTGATTGGCGAACCTGGAGCGAGATGCTCACCAATACAGCCCAAGGAAGACGGGAGACCGACTCGGCTACGTAGGCAACCAACAGATGAGATATTTGCCACTGAAACCACGCAACACGGGTTTACCTAATCGTTCGCTTTCTCTCTCTCTCTCTCTCCTCTCCGCTCACAGAGGGCTCCGGCCCGGACGAGGACGACGAAGACGACAGACGAGGACAGTGGTGATGCTGAGAAACCGGCATAGGGAACCGCTTCTTCCCAGCTCTTCCGGGAATCCCGACACGCCCCGAAGAACGCCGCTCCGCCAGCCCCGCACCCGCCGGGTTTCCCTCATCCAGACACACACACACATGCACACACCCACACACCTGTGTGTGATCACCCCCCCTGGGCTGATCCCGCTACAATATATAATATATATTAAGGGCGCATGGTTAGCATGTTCGCCTCACACCTTTAGGGTCCGGGGTTCGATTCCCGCCAGGGCCATATGTGTGCATAGTTTGCATGTTCTCCCTGTACTGTGGGGTTTACTCCGGTTTTCTCCCCCAGTCCAAAGACATGCATGGTAGGCTGATTGGCGTGTCTAAAGTGTCCGTAGTGTATGAATGGATGTGTGAGTGTGTATGTGATTGTGCCCTGCGATGGACTGGCACCCTGCCCAGGGTAGTGTTGAATTGCCTAATTAATTTTGTGGAGCCAATCACTGAGAACACTCAGGATTGCCGAGCCAAAGTTTCATCTGGAAGATTTTGTGAGCACCCTACTCTGCCCAATTGGCTGAATTAAAAGCTATCAGTACAGAGTGCGAAATGGTTACGGATAGAATTGCTAATATATATACTGACTCTGATTATGCCCATGGGTTGTGTCATCAGTTTGAATGCAATTAGGTTTTAGAGAAAGTGTTGGAATGGCACTTTAACATACTGAGCACATAGTTTAATTGAACTCTGATTGTACCTACTGCACTTCTCACTGTATGAATTTCAGATGCACATGGTTTTAACCAGTGCGCGAGGGGGAAGTTATGGGAAATTATAAAACAGCAAGAGGACTGGTCTCTGTACTTACAGGCAATTATGGATAATTTTTTTTAACTTACAGGCAATGGTGAATATTAATCTGAGTGTGAAATTTATGCACAAAACAATGTCAGAAAGGGAAAATCAGTATCGATAGGGCATATATCAATGCCAGAAGGGCCGTTTAAGCACTTAGTGATAGACAGGTTTAGCAGATGGAGGGAGGCAATGCCATCAGCAATGATTCAGTTTTGACCAGAGAGGTAATTCCTAGAGTTGGCATAGCATCTCAGATTAGATCTGACAATGGCTCAGCATTCATTTAAAAAAAAAAAAAAAAACAGTGTTACAGTAACACAAAATTTGTATGTGTTTATCACCCTCAGTCACAGGGAATAGTGGAAAAGGAAAGTGGAACCTTTAAGGCTAAGCTTAACGCAATTTGTGCTGACTCTGAACTCTTTTCGGTAGATGCTCTACCTCTTGCACTAATGACCTATTGCATGCAGACTAACAGAAATATGCATCTAAGACCGCATGAAATGCTTATGGGTCAACCCATGTCTGTGCCATATCTGAGAGGTCCTTATGAACAACTGCCACTGAAGTAATTACAGATGGAACTAAGAGCATATATGCGATAACTAACTGCTATGTAGGAAGCTATCTATTCACAGTACCAGAGCTGGGAACTGAGAGAGGAGACAGAAGTTCTTTGTCCTGTGACTCCTAGTGAACAGGTGTACCTAGGGGTGTTCCAGCCCAGAAGGGAAAGGCCATACAAAATGAGCACCTAGATTAAGACCTAGGAGAAAGGAGGATCAACTGATTGAAGAGGACGATCCAGTGGTTGACAATGCAGAAGAAAGAACAAGACAAGACGTGAGAGAGGGTCTAAATGAAGATAAGGGAGTATGGCAGTCTCAGGCGATGGAAAAGAAGAAGGTCTGTCAGGGGTCATACCTACAGAGCAGGAGGAAAGAAGGGCTCCTGCTGCTGAGAGTGGTTCTGATGAGCCTGATACACCTGCTGAAGGAGAAAGAGGCCCAAGCAGATGTCCCTTCCAGGACAACCTTTCCACAATTGACTCTTAAGCCCTTGCCTAGTCTCCAAAACAGTACTGAGCTAAAACTGAATGAGACAATCAGTGAGCCAGATTGGATCTCTGATCGGCTGCAACAGGATGGAACAGTTCCCAGTTCCTCAAGTGAGGATGAAGAAGAAGTTTGAGAACACGCCTCCCAGCCACTCCATCACCCTTCAAATGTTCAGAATGCCAGCGCTTTCAACACAAATACTACCTTTTCTCACTGGTGAGTGCATCTAGTTGTAAATTAAAATTTAAAATTTAAAAAAAAAAAATTGCACAATGAACCATGCCCTGTGTGTAAGTACTAGCTTGACCTCTCCCCAAGAGCCCTGCGATACGCAAAGTATCTGGGTCAAAGATAAACATTGTTAACACATCCCCTGAGAAAGGATGTGATGGAGTTTTTATTTTTTGCTTTTTCCATATTTCTGCTTTTTAATTTTTACATTTTCTATTACAAGATAATCAAGTGTGATTAAGAGACAGGGTGATCACTGTCATGAGTAATCAAACTGAGAAAATTGTTTTGTATTCATGTTTATTAGTCTATACTTGTATCAGCTATATGTGCTTAATCAACCTTGTATTCTACATAACGATGACAACCACAGTCAAGAGCAAAACCAAACGCATGCTCATGCTTACAAACAATGTCTTGATTTTTGTGGTTAGGGAAAGGAAGACAGAATATTTTACTTCTTTATAGCCAATGGGAGAGGAGATGTTTGGTTCTGATCTCCAGAGAAAGTGGTTTCAGGATTTGGTCATTGGTAGATGGCTGACGTGGTCATACATTGATCACTAGTTAGTGTAAATGAAGGGACTGGATTGTATCTGGAAAATATCTATGAAGTGCAAACAATATATGTAACTGACATTTGGATATGTTAATGAAGTGAATTCAATATGTAACCAACATTTAGAATTAGTACTTGAGCATAATCGTATAATCAATATTGGTTAAAAAAAACCCATAATCTATACAGTATGTATAATCAACTGTTCAAAGCATAATCTAACAACAATGTTTGATCAAGTTCTATTCAAGTTCTATTCTATTAGGTTCGAATTCGGTGTTCGATGGAGTAAGACGTGAAGTTTGAGTCTCCTGCTGATTTCGATCAAAAATCTTAATTAATTAGCACTTTCTTTGGTAATATAATATATTTATATATAATTTATATATAAAATATTATATATATAGTATATTTTGACTTATTCTACTTCGTTTCCTTATTTTCACTTTTAACTCGGTGGTTCGTTAAAGATGTCGGTGAAGAACTCGAAAACCGGTGGTAGCATTCAGACAAAACTGAGGTCTAGAGAGCGCACCGCGAGCGCGTCTCCTCGTGAATCCGCAGCCGCGTCTCCCTCTCACCATGAACCCGCACCCGCGCCTTCTTCTCCTCATGAATCCGTAGCCGCGCTCCCTTCCCCCTGTGAACCCGCGGTCGCATCCGTGTCCCCGAGTGGTGGCTCTGACTTCGCGCATTCAAGCTTGAGTTGCTGGCTGTACTGAGGAAGGACATCGCTTGATTTTTGGAAGGAGTTTCAGGATCATCTGAAGCACCAGGAGACTCAACATGAGAATCTTCAGAAGACTCTCAGGGATGCGCTATCTACTATCCAGCATGACCTGCAGGCCTTGAAAACACAGCATGATAGTGATAAAGTCGCTACCGAGGCCACCATATCAACACTGAAAGGTACTGTGAGGGAAATGGGGCACGCGCTCTCCGGTTGCATCGTTGATATCGTTCATATGAAGACTACTATCGAGTCTCTCACTGCGACCGTGACTCAATTAGAGAATAAATGTGAGGATTTGGAGTCGAGGTCATGGCGCAATAACGTGAGGATAGTCAGAGTTACAGAGGGCGCTGACACCTGTACAACCGCTGCTGTAGCGGCCATGTTAAAAGAGGCATTTGGTCTGGAGAAGGAGCCGGTTTTGGACCGGTCCAACCGGACCCTTCAGCCGAAGCCAAAGTCTGTTGAAGAGCTATTGTGTGCAGATTCCATTATCACAGGGACTGTGTTGATATTTTACGCGATGCGAGAGAGCGCCAGCAGATTAAAGTGAGGGATCTGACAGTCTCCATTTTTCCTGACTACACAGTCAAGACTGCCCAGGCCCGGGCCGCGTTTAACGAGGTTCGGCGTCAACTTCGTGGTATTGAGGGCGCTTGCTATGGAATACTTCACCCAGCTTGGCTTCGCATTACATATAACGGTGTCCAGAAGGACTTTATTTCAGCAGAGGAAGCAGCAGAATACGTTAAACTCTTAATACCGGGGTAAACTCCATCATTCTTTTTTATTATTATTTATTTTTATTTATTTATTTTATTATTATAATTTTTTTTTTATTATTATTTTTTTTTATTTTCTTCTCAATGAAATATTTGGGAAAGGGAAGGGAGTGGAGAAAAGGTAAATTAATTATATGAATATGAATCACATGAAAATTAATTACATGTAAATGAATCACATGCAGGAATATGAATCATATGTAAATGAATCACATGTAAATGAATCATATGAAAATGAATGAACTCTGTGTTTCAGTGTACAACAACTGTTCTTCTGTATTAGCTGGCACATGTCTCCACAGCAATAGGGAGTCAGGGTCAAGACACACAAGCCTGTGTGAAACGTTTTTTTGGAAAAGTAACCTTGTGCTCATGAAACCTTTTCAAGAAAAACCGAGATTTCTCCAGATTCTTGGAATCTTTTGATGATATTATGTACTGTATTTGATAAGATTTACGTTAAGGAACATTATGTGTATGTGCTCTGCGTACTTTTACATCCCCACCAATAGATCCAATCCAAGAAAGAAACTACAGAAGCAAGAATAAAGGGTGATGAAGTAAAAATGATAAAGTGAGTTTCAGGCAGTGCAGTGTGTTGCTCTGGATGGATTTTCACTTCCATCGTGTTGGCAGGTTTAGGAAGTGCACCTTCCCCCAACTGTTGTAGTTTAAAGCTGCAGCATATAAGCCTATATCTTTATAGTATATGTATGGAGGAATTATTTATACTTTACGATGAAGATTTTGATTGGGCTATTTGAACTGATGACAAGCAATATGTGGAGTTGCTGAGTGATATGTGATAACACTGAGCGATATGTGAGGATACTGAGCGATATGGGACAATCCTGAACGATATATGACAATACTGAATGACATGTGACTGATTGAAAAACCGAGAGTTTGACTGATTCTATGATCAGGGATCAAATTGTTATCGGATTTTGGAGAAGAAAGTAAGAAGGTAACTACTCAGAGAAACTGATTTGACTTTGGAAAAAGTAATTTGCATTTTTCAGGCATCAGAGAATGAATTTGCAAGTTAAATCCTTTGACGCAGAAAGTGAGCCTGCAGCAGCAATGGACGATGCGCACTGTTACGACCCAGCCCAGGGTTAGATCACACAGCATAAATAAAGGTGGGGTTATGTAAGGTGGAGTGAATAGTAAGTGGTAGTTAGTACTTGACGAAAAATAAAGTTCTAGTTCTTGTTGGTCAAATTTTTGCCTACTTTCTTATTACCAATATAACAATTTTAGAAAAATATTGAATGTACTTACAATAGCTTTCATCAGCTGAGATACTCAAAGTCTAAATCACCACACGGAACCAGTGAGTGAGAAAAGATGAAGGTCCAGTTTATTGATTCCAGTTACCTGAGATCCAAACAGTTTGGGACGTCTCAAAAAGTGATCTAACATGCCTGGAGCGGGGCTTCCCTTTTATACAATTCTTCTATGAGCCTCCGCCCCCCTTCTATCACATACACCATTATGTCAGAACATCCTTTTTTCCCATGCCCCTTATGTTTGTATTCATGCCTTAATTAGCAACCAATATGTTTTCCATTGTGTATTTTTCAACAACCGGTAAGTTTCAAAACTCATTGTTTCCAATTACCTATATGCACATATTTTATCTTATTTCCCACACCCTTATGTTTTTATTTTACTCATTTTCCCACTCCCTTATGATTCTCCTGGGTTTGGGTGGTTTTTTAAAAACCAACGGTACTTCCCAATTATGTCTCATTCGGTTCTTTCCTCTGAGCGGAGTGGAGTGTTTGTTATTCTTGGTTCTTTCCAGCAAGGGAATTTTCACTATGGGTAATTTTTGTCTTATTTCAGCTTCATTGTTTTCTAAATGGCCTATTCTTCTCATAATCCTGTCTGGTTATTTGTAGCATATCCCTTGTGGCTTACGCTATCTTATTGTGTGTATTTATACAGCGCACCGTGCTGGGCTTGGGTTTCTGTTTTCTGCTATGGAGGGGTTAGAGGGCCTAGATCTGGATTCTAGGTATCAACTGTCACATCTTTTTGCTGACTTGGCCCTCCTTGTGGATGTTCTCCGCATACCTTCCTCTACCTCCACCTTTCCACCCCCTCTTCAGTATTGCCTCAGCCCTGCTGTTACTCTGATTGCTATTTGGCAGACGAGGACATGGAACCATTCCAATGTGACTCTGGCCCTAATACTTCCTACAACCCCACCAGCCCAGAATATTCTGACAATTCGTATTCTGGCCCTATTTCTTCACATGGGCATACCCCGTACCGCTATTCATTCTCTCCTCCCTATACTGCTCCCTCTCCTTCTTATTCTCCCACCACTCCCGCTTCTCCTAAAAAAAAAAAAAAATTGTTGTTTCTGAGTTTAACTGTACTGTGTCTTTTTCCTTGGTATTATGAATTGTCATGTATCTTTTTACTGGTATTATGATTTGGCTTAATTTCAATCCAACATTCTAGTGACAGCAATGAGGACAAACAGTTCTTAAAGGATGCTGTGGTGGACAATCTGAGCCCCAAGGATGAGTAGAGAGCTCATTTAGATGTCAACGGAGCGACTTTACCCTGTAAAATGGACACTCGTGCAGAGGGGAACCTTCTTCCAACAAAATACTTTCACAGACTGAGGAAAAAAGTCAAAAGTATGAGACAGTAAGATGAACTTAAGGACATATAACGATTCCCAATTCCCACAAAAGGGTTATGCAGGATCACAGTGACAGTGAAAACTGGACTTTATGTGACTGTGATGTGTGTAAACATTATTTCTGAGGTGTATATGAAAAGTCATAAAATAATTGCTTGATGATAATAAGTTTTGGTGCCACAAAGGTCATACAATGCAAAGATAACCGACCTTCTTTGCTTGCTGGAGTGGACCAATGAAATGGGCTGGGGGGCGGGCTTTGTGCTCCACTGTGCTGGACTATGTCAACAAACCAGGAAGGGCAGGCACCTTAATCCTCCAAAGCATTATGGGGTAACTAGAGAATTGTACTAGTCATCTGCTTGTAGTTCAGAACCATGATTCATCCTCACCCAGTCAGACATCATCAGACAAATAGCTCCTGTGCTAACTGCCAGCTAACATTAATTCCATCCATCCAGTGACAGACTGATAATGATATGTTTTTCTTTCATAGCAATATGTGTAAGGTTGAAATGCATGTTAAAATAATGTACTGCTATATATTTTTATTTTTATTGCAAGATTATCCTAGCAGAGCCTGGTAACATTCGCAAATAAATAGCAATTTACCCCGTGTTTACTTTCTTTACTGACACAGATGAAAATGCTCAGCTTTGGGAAGGGAAGCAACAGGGACAAGATGAGACTGAGAGAAAAAGAAAAAGAGAAGATGATGGAGATGAGAGAGGAAGAGCAGGTACTACCCACTGTGCCCAGAATATGATCAGCATTATGTTACTGTACTGTTTAACCCAATCACAAACTGACCTTATCTCGTTCAGACAAACAATGTAGGCCTAATTATCAGAGATTTAAATCAGAGATTTATGTTATTTGGAAATTACAGTGAAGCCTATAGGTTCAATTTAATTTCATAAGTAGAGTGTCATAATACAGTATAGATCTATTGTATAGATATCATCTTGTTTAAAAGACATTTTTCCTATGTTCCTGTACTGCTCGAGGCACATTTTTGTACTTCAAAACAAAAATTATGCAAACTCAAACACAAAGATTAAATAAAGATGTTTTTACTATTACTAAATTATTTTTACTACACTTTTATTCCACAGTCTTATGATGGAGAAAATGTTTTGAACGGAAGACTTTTAAAATTGAGAATGTGTTTTGAGAATGAGGTTTGTATGTATGTATGTGTGTGTGTGTGTGTGTGTGTGTGTGTGTGTGTGTGTGTGTGTGTGTGTGTGTGTGTGTGTGTTGTGTGTGTGTGTGTGTGTGTGTGTGTGTGTGTGTGTGTGTGTGTGTGTGTGTGTGTGTGTGTGTGTGTGCTACTACTGTAGGTGCAGGAAGGATGCTGTTTTTAAACACCTTAAAGACTTTTATTGTTCCTGTAATGATAATGAGAGTTTTAATTGTGGATGGATATTTTAACTGCACTGTTGATAGCTTGGACAGGAACCATGTAGAACCTCATGCTGCTTCCTGAAAGCATTTTTGTGAGACCAAATGCTTCTCAAAGACATGGGCTCAATGTAAAGATAACATGCTCTACGTTCTAGGTTTCTAGGTTCTGTTTTATCTATCTTGTAGGGTTTTCAGATATTTGCATGATGCAGTGCATTTGAAAGAAAAGCAATGTAAACCCATGCACTGCATACTGGCATTTAATGCAGCAATTTTACACAATTTCCATTTTAGACAGGGTTTTATGTTTTTCTGGGAAACGTTTAGTTTGCAAATGCCATTTTACCCTCTTTGGATCAGTGGTGCGATGTGCAAATGTCAACAGTACACAATGTAACTAAAGACAATACCAGATCTCTTAAAGTTCTGGAGATTGAAGTAATAGAACTCCTGGAGTTTCCAGAGTCCACAGGAAATCAAAAGCCACATTGAGGTTCTGGAAGAGAAAAAAACTGCGCTGGCTGATGTGATGGATACAACGCTGCAGGGAGCACTGGTCCACTCATGCTTAAAAAGCATAACAGAGATGGATGCTCCATCCAAGTTCTTATTTTGTCTTGAGCAATGAAATGGACAGGAAAGCCTCATACAGAAATCAGGGGACCTAATATATCAAGCAGACAGTCAGCTTTTATTCAAAGCTGTATAAAAGTGAGCATAAGTAAGCTAACCAAACTAAGCAAGTCAGGCTTAATAAGGAGCTTACACCAGATGCTGAACCCAGTGGTATGGAGAATGAGTGTCACTGGGTATTGATAGACTCTCAGTGCAGCTCTACAAGGGTTTCTGGTGCATATTAGTGCAGGACTTGCTAGATGTGCTACAGGATAGTCTGAACCAAGGCAAGCTGCCATTGAGGTGTTGTCGAGTGGTCCACCTATTACTAAAGGATGGCCGTTAGTAACGTGCCTGTATACATAATTATGTACTATATATATATATATATATATATATATATATATATATATATATATATATATATATATATATATATATATATATATATATATATATATATATATAGTACATATAGTATATGTCACGGCTCACGACATCCCAGTCACAGCCAAGCCTCACGTCCCGTTGATAATCGCTCAGAGTAAAAAGGAGTCACGTCGACAGGAGGGGGAATCTGGGGTCGGGGCTGAGACCGGCTCCCACCCCCCTCCCTCCCCATTTTTAATGCCTACTCAGCCTCCCTGCTCTGCTGAGGACGCCGCTCAGCCTCCACGTCTGGCTGAGGACGTCGCTAGGCCTTCCTGCTTGGCTGTGGACGTCGCTAGGCCTTCCTGCTTGGCTGTGGATGTCGCTCGGCCTTCCTGCTCGGCTGAGGTCGTCGCTCGGCCTTCCTGCTCGGCTGAGGTCGTCGCTCCGCCATCCTGCTGGGCTGTGGACGTCGCTCGGCCTTCCTGCTTGGCTGTGGACGTCGCTCGGCCTTCCTGCTCGGCTGAGGTCGTCGCTTCGCCTTCCTGTTCGCCTCGCGGAGAACCTTGCTCCCCCCTGGAGCCTCGCGGAGAACCTCGCTTTCCCCTTGAGCCTTGCGGTGAACTTTGCTCCACGTCCCTACTTCGCCAGAAACATCATGCGGTTTCCTGGCTCTGCTTGGGACATTCAGCCCAGGGGCCCGGGGCCGCCGGTGATATGGGATGTTTCGTGGCACTCCGGGAGGAGTGCCCTTGGGGGGACTCTGTCACGGTTCCCCCTTGAAGCAGCATGCTCTCGCCCGGTTGCGCATGCGTGTTGTGACTTTTGAACATGTGCTCTTTGTTTTCGTTTCTGTCAATGGCTGGGAGGACACGTGTGTTTATGTTCGTCATGACCCCGCCCCGTGTCTCTAATAGGTTGGATCCCCACGTGTGTCTGTATTGCTTTCACCTGAATTCTGTTTAAGTTAATTCATGCCGGTTTATATACTACGCGCCGTACTACACATGGCGCGGTTAATTAAACATATTAAACAGAGTAAACTTAGTCCCTTGTTAGTTATAGTTCACGCTGGGTTATCCGCTCCCAGATCTTAGTCCTAGTTCACGTTCATGTTTAGGTTTATGTTTATGTTTGTTTCTCGACCCTGTTTTCCGTGCCTCGTTATTGATATCCGCCTTGCCCCAAGTCTATGCCTGTTTGCCGTTCGCCTGATCTTCGCCTCTTTTCTGGATTATGTCTTTGGATTACGTTTTGGATTTGTCTGCCTACCTCTTGTAAATAAACTACACTCGTTCTTAAGTGCGCTTACCTCCTTCCTTCTTCCGCACCGTCACGACTTGTGACAGTATATATATATATATATATATATATATATATATATATATATATATATATATATATATATATATATATATATATATATATATATATATATATATATAAATGACAAATGTTAGATGAAATAATTAACAGGTCAGTTACTGACCTACTGCAGGGTCTGTAACAGGTTAATATAATAAGATATTTTAAAGAAAGAGGACAAGTGTATCATAAAAATGTAATAAAGAAAAACAGAAACATAATGCATAAATTGTATATATAAATGTGCATGTAAGATTTCCCTCACTGGTTTGCACTCATCAAATTTCTGGCTTGATGCTGTAGAATTTCTGGTGTTAATTTGTGAATGTGGTGTATTTAGGACAGTTAGTTTAGAAGATGTAGATTTGTTTCCACCTCTCCCAGGTGAAAGTGAGAGCACAGCTGCTAGTTTCAATGCAACCAGGTCTGTATGCAGTCTACACTCTCTCTCTCTCTCTCTCTCACACACACACACACAAATACAGACAAACTCACTGGAATTCGCTAGCAGGTTTGTAATTGTTTTTTCTGCCACAGCAATCTTAGCCAATAAGAGAGTGACTGTTTTGCCTATGTCAGCTCAGACGGCAGAGCTTAAAAAAATAGCGTTTGCCAGCACCATTTATTCTGTTTTTCTCTCTGTGAAGTGCAGAGCTCGACGCTATGGCAAGAACCAAGAGTGCCCGTAAGTCCACCGGTGGTAAGGCGCCAGTGAAGAAGCTCGCCACTAAGGCTGCCCGCAAGAGCACGCCGGAAACCGGCGGTGTGAAGAAGCCTCACCGTTACAGGCCCGGCACCGTGGCTCTGAGGGAGATCCGCCATTATCAGAAGTCTGCTGAGCTGCTCATCCGCAAGCTGCCCTTAGAGCGCCTGGTGAGAGAAATTGTTCAGGACTTCAAGACCGACTTGCGTTTCCAGAGCGCGGCCATCAGGGCCCTGGTCAAGGCGAGCGAGGCATACCTGGTCGGTCTGTGTGTGGACACCAACCTGTTCGCTATCTACGCCAAGAGAGTGACCATCATGCCCAAGGATATTCAGCTGGCCCGCCGTATTCTCGGACAACGTGCTTAAACCACAACTCCGTCTAATATACACAAAGACCAGCTCATTGTCTCAGATAAAGTCTTCATTCTTTGGCTTTTTAAATATTTATAATGTGGTAAAGGGACAGGAAATGTATAAATAATATATGTATAGATATGGGTGATTTATATTTCCATAAATATTATATATAGGTTTCTAAATGTATATGTTATGTATATTGTATAATGTGTGTGTATATGTGTATATCCATATTCACTTGCCTTTCTTTTCTATTTAGAAATGATAAGATTTATTTACCATTTCCATGTAAAGTGCTGAGGATATGTTATTTTATAAAGTACTACTATTACTACTACTACTACTCCTACTAATAATAATAATAAAAATAATAATAATAATACATTTTTCTGAAGAAGAAGCCTTTATTTGTCAATTATACATTACAGCAAAGTGAAATTCTCTTCGTCACATATCCCAGCTTGTTAGGGTCAGAGTACAGGGTCAGCCATGATTCAATGCCCCTGGAACAGATAGGGTTAAGGGCCTTCCTCAAGGCTTCAGCAGTGGCAGTGCGGGGGCTTGAACCATTGACATACTGATTAGTAATCCAGAGCCTTAACCATTGAGCCCCAACTCCCCACCGTGTATTATTATATTATATTTTTTATGTCAAAATAATACAATAAACCGTAATAATGCTGATGAGCTCTGTCTCTGTATAATACCCCAAACCTACCTTCTGTTTTAGGCAGCGTGTGTGTTGTGCTGGATGGAGCATGACTGCCTTTGTGTGGTGAAGGGCTGATTTTTGCATATTACTCAAAGACAATTAAAATTAGAAGCAAATACTCACATCCGTAAACCCAATTGGAGATAGAAAAAAAGACGACCAGCCATGAGTGAGGAAAAGCAAGGGTCCAGTTTTTATTTCGGTCCACCACACGAGATCCACACCAATAAGAATTCCCAGAAGTGATCTGATAACTGGAGCTTAAGCTCCAGTATTTATAGCTTATGTACAGAGAAAATAACCAATACATTTCAGAAGGCCTCCCAAACAGTTACCATTAGGTAAAAAAAACAAGCCTCTCACGATAACCATGAGGTTACAAAAAAGGCTTATCAAGATTAAAATGAGGAAAAGAAAACCTTCTCAAAAATTTACCATTAGGACTGAAAATAAGAGAGAGAGAAAATAAAACAATTTGGAGCAATGACCTTGGTCTCACAGGTGCAGTGTGATGCAGCTATTCTTATAAATAGCTCTCAAAAATTTAAGACCCATGTCTACAGCATGCTCGACCCATCCCCGCGAGACAAGAATCCTTCATCCTCCGCATTACGAGTAAGTTTCTTTTACCTTTTTTTCTGAATCTTCTGGTTTATAATTTACTTTCATATCTCTTTTATATTTCTATTTTATATATGGCCACACTACTTGCAAGTCGTTTACTGTACTACCTACTTCATAATATTATTAAATTATCCTTATAATATCTTAATACTTTTCTTTTTATTTTATTATTATAAAGTTGTAATGTTATGTGGGTGCGTTCGGGTCTTCGGGAGGGTGTGTTAGAGAGAAACGGAGAGACAGAGAGAGTGTGTGTGTGCCATGTCTGCACGCCTGACCCTGAATGCACAAGAGTGTGTGTGTGTGTTATCTATGTGTGTGCGCCTCCTTCTCTGTGACTATTAAACTATAGTGTGTCAATCCCAGATTGTGAATCCTGTTCATCAATATCCACCTAATACCTTCTCTATGTGTCTAGGTGCCCATTTATTGGAAGGGCTGGATTCGAGCACCCGCCACCAAATTGTGCATCTCACAGCTGATTTTCAATAAAATTACCTATTACTCATACTAGTCTTACTAGGTCTCCCTCGTGTTTGTTTTATGTATATTTTTAATCACAACAGTGGCCAAACTCGGGAATGACAATTTCCCAGAAGCAGTTTTCTGTTATTAAACTTTTAATAATAGTGCTTATATGTTTGTAGTATTTAGTCAAGAGTGGACTAAGAAATATTAGATTATATTAACATTAATATCTCTCTCCTATTCGATAATCATTGATGAAATACATATTTCATTCAGGGGGCACAGTGGAAAGTGCTTAGAATGTTCACCCCACCCCTACAGAGCTGTTGGTTTGATTCTCTCCTGCATGTTCTTCGCATACTTTGTTTCCTCCACGTGCTCCGAGATTCTCCCCAGTCCAAAGGCACGTGTTGTGGGCTGGTTGGCACCTCTACATTATCCAAAATGTGAGATTGTGCCCTGCAATGGGTTGGCACCATGTCCAGGGTCTCTCCCGCCTCATGCCTGAATCCCATGGGATAGGCTCCTGGCTCCCCGTGACCTGTGTAGGATAAGCAGTACGGAGAATGGATGGGTGGATGGATCGATGGATATCTGGAAATTGACTGCCATCATGTGGCCCAATTTAGGAAGTGCATGTTCCCCAAACCATGATTGTTTAGAGCAGCGGTTCACTACCTTTTTTCAGTCACGGCACCCTTTGAATATTTAAAATAAAATTGTGCACCGTACACAAACACTAATGCTAGACAGCGTTAAGCCTGGTTTATACTCAACACGTCTGGCAAAAATGACATCATTGCTGAGTGGGCGGTCGAGCGCATTGAGTGCGCGGCGACTCTTGCCGGAAAGTATGATTATACAGTTATCTCTATGATCCATCCATGCGGGAAAATATAGAGAGAGTCAAATGGCACAAAATCCATGGAAAGGTTTTTAAAAATAGTGATTTGGATTTGCTTTGTACATACTGCTGCGATAATAAAACCCAAGCTGACAGTTTTTTGGGGTGCACCATGTATTCATTCATCAGTATCTACACAAATAAACACAGTCACTACACTACACCATCAGACACAGTGATTACACCTCATTCTGCTGTTTTTATACACAGAGACATTTAAAGCGATGGTGAACATACAGAGCGATCATTCTGTAATATCTTTTATCTCTATACATAAAGAGACATTTACACTGATGGTGAACATACAGAGCGATCATTCTATAATATCTTTCTTGTGTCTCTATACATAAAGAGACGTTTACACTGATGGGAGAATATAATAATCACATGGTTTTGTAAATGTGAGAAATGATGTTTGCAGGAAGCTCCCACTTTTTGCTGATGTCTACAGTAATTGCTAACATTTAGCCTAGAAAATGAGCCTACAATAAATAATAAGTCTATTTAATGAAAGTAAAGGTCCATGTTTAATAAAAATCTTAATGGAATGGATAAAATAAATTGAGGTTGTTTAGTTTAGTTTTATACATATTCTCATATTTATAGCTGTGTTTTGTTGTAATGGGACAAGTGAAAATCTCAAGGTTTATTGGGTTTTATATGATAATTATATGATTCTTTGCTCTTTTTTCATACTGTGGGTTTTAGTGAAGTTTACTGAAAACAAACATCAACAACAAAAAACACAACAATTCCTCCTCAGCATTCAGTAACTCCACGTGAGACGCCATGTAACGCCATGTATCGGGGTTACGCATGTAACCCTGTTCCCTTTCAAAGGGAACTTTGACGTTGCATTCAGCATACCAGTATGGGGGCACCTTGCATGCGTGACCGGTATCTAAAGCTTGTGTAAAATCATGCCTCTACTTACAGGCCATGATTAGGTGATGTGGCAATTAAGCGCGTCGCATGATATATATACAGTGCCTTGCGAAAGTATTCAGCCCCCTTGAACTTTTCAACCTTTTGCCACATGACAGCCATTTCTCAACGTTTGGTGTGACGTTTGGTGTGTCTCCCAGGTGGCTTGTGGCAAACTTTAGACAAGACTTTTTATGGATATCTTTGAGAAATGGCTTTCTTCTTGCCACTCTTCCATAAAGGCCAGATTTGTGCAGTGTACGACTGATTGTTGTCCTATGGACAGACTCTCCCACCTCAGCTGTAGTTCTCTGCAGTTCATCCAGAGTGATCATGGGCCTCTTGGCTGCATCTCTGATCAGTCTTCTCCTTGTCTGAGCTGAAAGTTTAGAGGGATGGCCAGGTCTTGGTAGATTTGCAGTGGTCTGATACTCCTTCCATTTCAAAATGATCGCTTGCACAGTGCTCCTTGGGATGTTTAAAGCTTGGGAAATCTTTTTGTATCCAAATCTGGCTTTAAACTTCTCCACAACAGTATTACGGACCTGCCTGGTGTGTTCCTTGGTCTTCATGATGCTCTCTGCGCTTTCAACAGAACCCTGTGACTATAACAGAGCAGGTGCATTTATACAGAGACTTGATTACACACAGGTGGATTCTATTTATCACCATCAGTCATTTAGGACAACATTGGATCATTCAGAGATCCTCGCTGAACTTCTGGAGTGAGTTTGCTGCACTGAAATTAAAGGGGCCGAATAATTTTGCACGCACCATTTTTCAGTTTTTTATTTGCTAAAAAAGTTTAAAATATCCAATAGATTTCGTTCCACTTCACAATTGTGTCCCACTTGTTGGTGATTCTTCACAAAAAATTTAAATTTTATACCTTTATGTTTGGAGCCTGAAATGTGGCAAAAGGTTGAAAAGTTCAAGGGGGCCGAATACTTTCGCAAGGCACTGTATGTATATATATGGCACCTGTGAACCACGCCACCAGCCTCTATTATCTGAAGCGAAGACGCAATTCACAGGCCTGCCCTGGTATGACAATGCTATGCAACGTCTCTTTCCCTTCTCACGGAACAGGGTTACATGTGTAACCCTGGCGTTCCCTTTCAAAGGGAACTTCAACGTTGCATTTAGCATAACAGTATGGGAACTGGAATACCCACTCTGTCATACCGAGGTTACGGCCTGTTCAAAAATACCCAAGCCCGAGAGTCACTGCAAGACACTCGAGCCCAGGGTGGAATGACTATCCAGGCTGTAATAACAAATGAATGTGTGTGGCATAGACCACCCTGAAGCTGCACACACATCCTGCAAGGATACCCCTTTGGACCAAGTCTTCGAGGAGGCAACCATCCTAGTGGAATGAGCTCTTACTAGTTAGAGATGCGCTGCTTTGACACAGCATCACCTTTACTGTCGCCACCAAAGCAGACCAGCAGCTGCTCCGACTTACGCCACTGGCCGGAGCGGTGGATGTAAGTACAGAGAGCCCTTACTGGACACAGCAGGTGCATCCTTTCTTGTTACGGTGTGAGGAACGGAGGAGGGCAGAAGGCCTGCAACACCACAGGGTGGGCAGCCGATGTAGGCACTTTAGGAATGTAATCCGGCCTAGGATACAGGAAGGCCTTGGCTAGTCCAGGGCGAAGTCAAGGTAGGAGGTGGCAACAGAGAAAGCTTGTAGATCTCCCACTCGCTTGAGAGATGTCAGGGCCAGTCGAAGAGCTACCTTTAGAGTCAGAAGCTTCTCAGAGGCTGACTCTAAGGGCTCAAATGGGGCCCCTGACAGACCTTCCAAGACCACAGAAAGGTCCCAGGAAGGTATTCGCGGCCTGCAGATGGTCCTCGGCCATCTGACACCACGCATGAACCTCGAAGTTAGAGGATTTTACCGCACAGAGGCTCCATCAACAGGGGCGTGGCAGGCCGAAATGGTGGCCACGTAAACCCTGATTGTAGAAGGAGCCAATCCTGCTGAGAAATGTTCTTGTAAGAACTCCAGGACTGTAGCTACTGCGCAGTTCACTGGGTCTAACTGACGTTGCTCACACCATAAGACAAAAAGCCACCATTTGAGCGCATACAATTTCCTTGTGGATGGTGCTCTAGCATTTAACATGGTCTCCACAACCTCAGTTGTGAGACCAGAATCTATGAGCTGGTGCCCCTCAGGGGCCAGGCCAACAGTTTCCAGAGTTCTGGCCGAGGGTGGTAGATCAGCCCTCTGGCTTGAGACAGTAGGTCCCTGCGGATGGGAATCTCCCTAGGAGTGCCGTCAAGCAGGGACATTATCTCCGAGAACCATATTCGAGCTGGCCATTAGGGTGCTACTAGCAGCAGATGTAGATGGTCTTGGCGAACTCTCGCTAGAACTTATGGGAGCAGAGCAATCGGGGGAAAAGCATACAGATGTGACCTCGGCCATGTGTGCACCATGGCGTCCAGCCCCAATGGTGCATTAGGAGTGAGAGCGAACAACAGCAGGCAGTGTGTTATCTCCTCAGAAGTGAACACATCCACTTCCGCTTGTCCAAACCTCCACCATATAGACTCCACCACTTGTGGATGCAACCTCCACCTCCCAGGCCTCAGCCCCTGCCTCGACAGGATGTCTGCACCTACATTCGGGCTGCCGGGAATGTACATTGCACTCACTGACCAGAAGTTTCCCTCTCCCCAGAGAAGGATTAGTTGCGCCTGCCTGAACAGTCGGCATGAACGTAATCCTCCCTGGTGGTTGATATATGAGACCACAGCTGTGCTGTCTGACACAACTAGCACACTGTGACCTCTCAACTGAGGTAGAAAGAATTTCAGCGCGAGGAATACGGTCCGCATCTCTAGGCGATTTTTATGCCACTCCAGATGAGGGCCGCTCCAAAGACCATGAGCTGGACAGCCATTTAAGACTGCACCTCAGCCCGTGAGGGACGCATCTATCATTACCGTCTTGCAGTATGGGGACACCCCTAGAGTGTGACCCAAGACTAGGAACTGCAGGCATCTCCAAATACTCAGAGCATGAACACATCGCCGCGTGACTCTGATTACTCTCAGAGGTTTCATCTCGGATGAAACCCCCGTCTTTTCAGCCACCACTGAAACGGTCTCATGTGCAATTGGCCCAATGTTATGACATTGGCTGCTGCTGCCATAAGGCCCAACAGCCTCTTGTAAAGGCTGGAGGGGATGCCCAGACCTAGCTTTATCTTGCTCAAAGTTGATAGGATTGATTGTTTGCGTGTTGGGGATAGAAATGAGCTCATCGTAGAAGAATCCCATTTAACCCCTAGAAAAGTTGTCCTCTGCACTGGAGAAAGCATACTTTTCTTGAGGTTCAACCTGAGCTCTTCATGTGGGCGAGAATAACATCTCGATGATGAATCGCCTGTTCCCTGGATCGTGCTAGAATTAACCAGTCATCCAGGTAGTTTAGTACACAAATGCCCCAGAGTCAACAGCGAGCCAGAGCAGCATCCATGCACTTTGTGAAGGTACAAGGGGATAAAGCTAGCCAAAAGGGAAGAACCCGAAATTGGTATGTGTTTTCTCCAAACGCAAACCTCAGGAACTTCCTGTGACTGGGCGATATTCCTATGTGGAAATATACATCTTTCAGATCTATCGTCACAAACCAGTCATCGGACTGAATCTGTGGCAGGATTAGTTTTATCATCAGCATCTTGAACCTGTATGTCCGAAGAGTATGGTTCAGATAATGCAGATCCAAAATTGGCCGCATACTCCCATCTTTTTTGCGGACCAGGAAATAATGGCTGTAAAAACCTCAATCCCTTAGGGAATAGGGGTACATGTTCAATGGCCCCTTTGTCCAAAAGGGAATTTATTTCCTGTGCTAACATTGGGCTCTGCTCTGTGCTGACAAGTGTGGTGAGCACACCTCTGAACCGGTGGGTCGAGCTCTGAACTGGACCCTGTTGTATACTTACAAATAGTAATGACATTTCTTACCACTAGGTGGAGTCTATGTTTTTAGATAGTAGTTTTGCACTACCTTCTTAGAGAAAAGGTGTGCTAGGGAAGTCGCTTATGAGAAGCACGTGCTGTTTCCTAGTGTTCTTATGCTACAGCATTCATGTTATTATATTTCATATAAAAGCTACCACTCGGTACAACATCCTTTGTGGTCCTGATTATTATACAAGTTACCACATATTTTTGGCGACGAGGTGAACTGGAATTGTTTTTTTTCCTATCGCGTTTTGTTTTCAGTGTTAGCTAAACGGGGTGCTAGCTAGAAAACTTGCAGATATCTTCATAAGTGGAAGCTCGAGCAGTGCAGAGGAGCATGGTGAAGAGAGAATCAGAGCGCCAGTGGCTGTAGAGGAGCGACAAGGACAAGGGGAAGAGCACAGCATTCAAATGGCTACGTTTGGGACTATCGGTGAATTTGTGGAAGGAGATGAGGACTGGACAGAGTATGAGGAAAGGTTGGGACACTTTTTCGCTGCAAATGGAATTGCGGAGGAGGCTAGAAAGCGCGCCATTCTCCTGAGTGTGTGTGGAGCTAAGACTTATAAGCTGATAAGGAACTTAGCTACACCGAAGAAACCAGGGGAAATTGAATATACTGAACTGATCAAGCTCGTCGGGAATCACCACAATCCAAAACCGTCAGTAATAGTCCAACGTTTCAAATTTCACAGCCATTTTTGGAAGTCAGGTCAGTCTGTAGCTAATTTTGTTGCAGAATTGCGGCAACTGTCAGAACATTGTGATTTTAAGGACGTCTTAGATGACATGCTCCGTGACAGATTAGTATGCGGCATTGCTAATGACGCCATACAGCGCCGTTTTCTGGGGGAAACTCCACCACTGACTTTCAAGAAAGCATTAGAAATATCGTTCGGAATGGAAATGGCGGCAAATAATGCAAAAGACATTCAAAAGGGTCAGGCTGGATCACAGTCAGTGGCTGTGCACCACGTGAACAAAGAGGCTGCAAGGTCATCAAAGAAAGTGGAATGTTTTAGGTGTGGAGGGCCACACTATGCTAATGACTGTAAATTTAAAGAAACGGTTTGTCACACCTGCAGAAAAAAAGGACACTTAGCTAAAAAGTGCAGGAGTGCTAAAAATAAGGCTAAGAATGAAACATGGAAAGCCCGGCAGGCTCAAGCACACACACATCACGTCAAGGAAGATGACGGAGAGGCCGTGTGTGCATTCAACATGTTTACAGTGGATACGGATGAGGGACCACCTATGCCCTACTATGCGACAGTGACTGTTGAAGGACAAGACATTAAGTTTGAGGTTGATTCTGGGGCTACAGCATCGGTCATCAGTGAGGAGACCTACAGGAGGACATGGGGACATAAGCCTCCTCCTATTAAGCCTTTGAATCTCAAACTAAGGACATACACGGGTCAGGCCATACCTCATTTGGGGGTGTTACAGGTGAACATTTCAGTGGGAAGTCAGAGGGCTGAAGGCAGACTAGTCATAGCTAAAGGTAGTGGGCCTAGCCTTTTGGGCCGTGACTGGCTACGCAAAATTAAGCTAAATTGGCATGAGATCAAGTATGCACACACAACAGAGGACATTCTGTACCGATACAGTGACGAACTGGGCACACTAAAGGGAGTCACTGTGAAGCTCCATGTAGATCCTGATGCAGCGCCACGTTTTTTCAAGCCCAGAGTGGTGCCCTATGCAATGAAAAGCAAAGTGGAGGAGGAGCTGGAACGCTTACAGGCGCTGGGCATCATTGAGCCTGTCCAGTTTTCAAGGTGGGCAGCACCTATAGTTCCCGTGTTGAAGCCTGATGGAACCGTAAGGATCTGTGGGGACTATAAAGTTACGGTGAATCAAGTCTCAAAGCTGGAGGAGTACCCGTTGCCACGGGTGGATGACCTGTTCGCAACACTGGCTGGAGGTAAACTGTTCTCAAAGCTTGATATGAGCCACGCTTACCAGCAGCTACTTCTTGATGAGAAATCAAAAGAATTTGTCACAATAAACACACACAAAGGATTATTCAAGTACAATCGCCTAGTGTTTGGAGTAGCGTCCAGTCCCGCTATTTTTCAAAGGACAATGGACACTATATTGCAAGGGATTCCTCATGTAGCCGCATATTTAGACGACATTTTAATAACGGGGGCTACTGAGGATAGGCACATTGAAAACCTAGAGCAGGTACTAAAAAGACTCTCAGATGGGGCGCGTTGAAACGTGGAAAGTGTGTTTCCAAGTCGTATTGCCACATTAGTACGTGTTTTGTGTTTTATGTTATTTTTATTTGTTATGTGTGGCCTATCGGCTTTTTTTCATTAACGCCAGATATTAAAGTAAAGATTATGTTGCAGGCCAGTGTGTGTATATAAAATGTGCAGGTGCTGCATATTTGGGGTTCGAGGGTAGTTGTACCTCCCCCAGGACGCTTCACACATCGTGGAAGAACTACATGAGACCCATCCAGGAGTGTCACGAATGAAGAGCTGGGAGATCTTACGTCTGGTGGCCAAGAATGGATTTAGACCTGGAGAACAAGGTAAAGGCATGTACACAATGTCAGGCAAATCAACACATGTCGCCACCAGCCCCTTTGCAGCCATGGGAGTGGCCAGACCACCCCTGGTCAAGGCTACATCTGGACTTTGCTGGTCCGTTCATGGGACAGATGTTCCTCATAATAGTGGATGCGCACTCCAAGTGGATAGACGCTCACATCATGAGCAACCTAACAGCCCCCTTAACCATAGACAAGCTCAGACAAGTGTTCGCAATCCACAGGTTGCCAGATGCAGTAGTCACAGATAATGGTCCGACGTTTACCAGTGAGCTGTTTGGTGAGTTTATGGAACAGAATGGGATCCGACACATTCGTACAGCTCCTTTCCACCCAGCCTCGAATGGATTGGCAGAGAGAGCTGTCCAGACAGTGAAGGAGGGTCTAAAAAGGATGAAAGGTGACTCTCTCAGTACCAGACTTTCACGGTTCCTGTTTAAATATCGCCTTACACCGCAAACCACTACTGCACGTACTCCAGCAGAGATGTTGATGGGACGTAGGCCTAAGTCAAAGTTGGACCTGCTGCGCCCAGACACTAAGGCTATGGTGCTGAGAAAGCAGGAAAGACAGAAGGAAGGTCACGATCAACATGCACGACAGAGACAGCTGAAACCAGGTGACAATGTCTACGTTAAGAATTTCAGCAATAACTCTAATCAGCAATGGCTGACAGGGGTTATCTTGACACAAAGAGGCCCTCTCTCCTACGTCGTAGAACTGACTGATGGACGAGTGTTCCGCAGACATCAGGACCACGTACGCCTGCGTCATGATACAGACCCAGAGGTCAGTAGCACCTCAGAGTTCCCCTTGGTGAGTCAGACTACTGGGGAAGCTTCACCAGAGGAAAAGTCACTTGAAGAAATGTCTGTGCCCCCGGGAGAGGATGGACAAGTGATCACAGACACACAGGCCCCTCTTGTGACTCTTATACCAGATCCACCCAAAACACCTACCTCAGCTGTGCCAGCAACAGCACCGGAGATAGTTCGCAGGTCACAGCGTGATCGGAAGCCTCCAGATAGACTGAATGTTTAATTAATCTGAATGTGTTCAGTGGAATGGGCATATGCTAGATTATAAGATTATGCCAAATAATATGATTTGTGTTTTGAAGAAGTATAATGAGTCAAGGTGTAAGAAAGAAATGACACCTCATTAGTTTAAATTTTCCAGTTTGTTTGTATTGGGAGAATTTTGGAATTTAGTAGGGGAGGAGTGTTGTATACTTACAAATAGTAATGACATTTCTTACCACTAGGTGGAGTCTATGTTTTTAGATAGTAGTTTTGCACTACCTTCTTAGAGAAAAGGTGTGCTAGGGAAGTCGCCTACGAGAAGCACGTGCTGTTTCCTAGTGTTCTTATGCTACAGCATTCATGTTATTATATTTCATATAAAAGCACTCGGTACAACATCCTTTGTGGTCCTGATTATTATACAAGTTACCACAGACCCGGTAACCCTTTTCTATTGTAGACAGAACCCATGGGGACACATTTGGCAGTAGTTTCTATGCTGCCAAATGGTCTTTCAGTGATGTTAGCTTTTCCACATTTCATTGGAGGGAAAGCATCAGATTTCCGTGGCCCTGTGACAGCTCGCTGACCAGAGAAGATGACGTGGGATGGCCTTGGCAATGGCAGGCCCTACAGTAGCACTGGGGGCTGGTTGCCCTAGCAGCCTCATGTCCCCTGATATGTCCCTCCGTGGCCCATCAGGACCGTTCCTTCCTTGCCTGCTTTGCTTTTATGATCAGACCTCTTAGCAGGCTGTGGCTGTGGCCGACCGGTCCCCCTGGCTTTCTGCGGGGGGAGGCGGGCTACCACACTTGTCTTCTGTGTCTCCCCTGCACCAGCGCTGGCCCGGGCTCCACTTATGGAGGCGACTCGACTCGACGTTGAAGGAACTGGATGAACGCTGCTGTTTGCTGTTTTGCGTCGTGAAACCTGTCGGCGAAGGCATTGACTGCGCCACCAAACAGACCAGAAGGTTTAACAGGGGTATTCAGCAAGGAGACCTTATCTCTATCCCCCATCCCTGACAGGTTGAGCCATAGGTGCCTCTCTGCCACAACCAGGCTACCCATTGAATGGCCGATATGGCGGGACATTTGTTTGGTCGCCCGAAGAGATAAATCTGTGGCGCGGCGCAGCTATGCCACTGCCTCTGGCCCAATTCCCTCACCAGTATCTAGCTCATTCAGCAGGTTTGCTTGGTAGGCCTGCAACACTGCCATTATATGCAGGGACCCACAAGCAAGACCTGCTGCCGCATAAGCTTTGCCCACCAACACCGAAGTGGCTTTACATCTTGCTGTTGATGGAGAGAGGTGGCTCGCAAGCGCCTCCTCCACCTTTGGCATCGACACATAGCCGAGCTGCTCAGTCCCCAGGATGGCTGAGTAATCAGACTTTGCGGGGTTATAAACATGGCTAGTATATGGTTTTCTCCAGAAGTGTGATATCTCATCATGCACTTCTGGAAAAAAGGGGAGTTTTCTGCAGTGTGAGGGAGCTTTATTTTTATTTTCACAGGAGAGGAAGCGCTCATTTAGTCTGCTACTAGCCACTTCCTCTTCTCCGGGCCAGTCTAGATTCAACTTCTGAACCGCCCTAGTGATCACCTCAAGCAGCTCTTTATATGCATGAAAGCTGCTGTCGGTTTTTGGTGCAATGGCACCCTCTTCTGACTCCTCGGAGTCAGTGAGGGTGTTTTGGCTTTCCATAGGGGAAGGAGGAGTCGCGACACAAGCTCTAAAGTCAGGCACAGAGCCAGACTCGGAAGATAAAGCAAAAGATAGAGCCTCGCTCGTCTCTGGCTCCTCTTCCAAACTCATACAAAAACCCCAGGACCTGAGACAGCTGGCTGCCTCGGCAGCGGCCGGCCCAGATCCACAGGGCTCTGAAACCCAACTCCCTTTGGACGAGAAGAGAGCGAGCCGAGAGTGTAGTTGCCTAATCGTGAAACGTTCACAATGCTGACAGTCAGACCCCTCGAGGGATGCTGTAGCATGTTCTACAGCATTCTTAGGGTTACATTTTTAGTACACATTTACACAAATACACATTTTAACAGTTCGAATGCAGAATTTATTAATGTTTTGTCACATTAATGATTCTGTGTCTCATTGCCGAAAATGAATAGGGGTTAGCACGTTCGCCTCACACCTCACACCAGGGTCTGGGGTTCGATTCCCGCCGGGGCCATGTTTGCATGCTACATGGGTTTCCTTCGGATACTCCAGTCTCCTCCCCCAGTCCAAAGACATGCATGGTAGAATGATTGGCGTGTCTAAATTGTTCGTAGGGTGTGTGAGTGTGTGAGTGTGTATGTGATTGTGCCCTGCGATGGACTGGCACCCTGTCCAGGGCGTACCCCGACTTGTGCCCGATGCTCCCTGGGATTGGCTCCAGGTTCCCCCCAACTCTGAAGAAGGAGTAAGCAGTAGAAGATGGATGGATGGATGGATGGATGAATTAATAAATAAGTAACAGTAAACGAATGTTCTGCAAATTTCATGAAACTATCAAGAGAGATTTTAGTGTACTTAATACAGATATCACACTGCTGTTGCACTCTGGAATCTGATCAGGATACAATTCATATCTCAGGTTTATATTAATGTGCTCACTGTAATAAGTTATCCTTTCTATAATAGCAAATCATCCACAGAGAATTGTATGGCAAACACTCCACATAATCAAAGTTTAATAAGAAAACAGATTTGTGCTGTACTACTTCAATAAAATATTTTAATTGTTGATAAGGTGAAGCTATCTGTAAGGAGGTGTTTATTTAAGATTTATGGAAAGAGACTCGGGCCACAGATTTCTCCAGATTCTCTGAATTTTTTCATGATATGATGTGCTGTACATGATGAGATATTCATAGCCTTCATAATTTTACATTGAGGAGCATTATTCTGAAATTGTTCCACAAATTGTAGATATAGTTAATCACAGATTGGTGTACAGAGGCCCATCTTTACTTCTGAAGGACTCCGCCTCTAAGATACTCTTTCTGTACTCAATCATGTTACTGACCTGTTGACAGTTAACATAATTAGTAGCATAATGTTCCTCCAGCTGTTTCTTTTTAGTAACACTTACTGTTCCAGCCTTCTGTTGCCCCGTCCAAATTATTTTTAAAGCTGTTGCGCCCATCGAATTCAAAGTTATCTATTTTTTTCCTTTAAATGGTACATTTCCTCAGTTTACACATTTGATTTTTTTTTATGTTCTACTGTGAATAACATATGGGTTTATGAGATTGCAAATCATTGCACTCTGTTTTTATATACATTTTTCACAACATCCCAACTTTTTTGGAATTGTGGTTGTAGTACTCCCTCCCATTACCCAGGAAAGTGAGATTGCTGTTTACAAATGTCAACATGTTTTTGATAATTATTGAGCTTCACACCAAAAATTCATTATGAGGATTGTCACCAAATTTCTGAAGCTATGCCAAACATCCTAGAACTAGTTGTCAAATGTTAGTTTAGCATTTTGTCCTATGTGCCAAATTTGGTCATACAAAAGGAGCGAAGCTAAGATCAGATAGCTGTTTATGAGGAACTGTCAGTCTGATCAAGCTGAAATTTGGTATGGTAGATATACAGTATGTGCTAATCTGTAATGCATTCTCATAATGACTTAATTACTGAAAAAAACAATCATGCCTGTCATTGGCTAATCAGATATCAGATAATTGAAAAGTTTCCCTTTTAAACTATTTCCACAAAACTTGAATAGAAAGTGCAGGGAAGGATCTCCTAGTATCCAAGGCAATCTCGCTCAAATTGGCTACCTGGGATGTGCTATTCATGTTCAGTCAGCGTAATGTTCAAATAGCTGTTTCTCATAAACCAAAATTCCAATTGAGCAGAATTTGGTGTGCACTTTCTGCTAATCTGTAAGTCAATTACTTAAAAAAAATGTCTGCCTTCTGCCAGTCAGCTTTCAGCAGGTAGGTTACACAACTACCATTGAGCTATCATCACAAAATGTGATATGCGTAAGTATGTTCACATATGGTCTCTTTATTATTCTATGAATCCTGACAAGAACGGGCCACTGGGAGTGCTAGGGAGTGTTTTGGACCCTACAGATTGCCTCTTATGGCTATATTACTATTATTATTAGAAGTAGTTGTATTATTATTATTATTATTATTATTATTATTATTATTATTATTATTATTATTATTATTATTATCAGTAGTAGTATTGCACTAGTAGTAGTGCTATTTCCTACCATTTTTTAAGTTTCAGTTTCCACCTCTGGTTCCTTAGTCCAACGGATCTGACATGACGCACTGAAGGCTGGACATTAAAAATCTGATTAAAAATTACTATATATATATATATATATATATATATATATATATATATATATATATATATATATATATATATATATATATATATATATATATATATATCATACATGTCATAAACAGAAACCTTTTGAAGAAATTTGTCCCTCACAGTAGGGTTCATGGGATCCTCACTACTGTTAAACTTTAATCTCAGAAATTCCCTATTAGTAACAGGCACTAAAAAAATCATGTATAATGAATGTATAAGAAATTGTGAATTGGATATAAAAGGATATGTAACCTGGAACCCCATAGACTTCCACTTCACAGAACGTCAGAGCCTGGATAACATTTGGAATGATGATTTTCACATAACGAGCCCTCATCTAGCAGGGGTAATTTGCAGAGGTATGGTGGGGGGGTGGGGGGATAGTTTAACATATTGATTCCAAAGCTAATACTGTTCAATATATCTGTCACCACCCTGAAGTTGATTATTTTCATACCAGAGCATGCAGAAGAATTTCTTATTTTATTGAAGAATGACACATCATACTTTTTCTCAGTTTATGATCATGTTTAATGTTACAGAACGCCTGTGAGACAAATTAGTTCCTGTTATCCCTTACATTATAGCAGCTATAGACAGTCATTCGTGCACCACCCTCTATTTTTTCTCTCCCCGAAAGTTACTAAGAAGGATGCAGCCCTCCATTCTAAAGAATTTCCCATGAAAGGAAAATAAAATAAAAAACCTTTCTAATTAAACCCTTCTATGCATCAGACTGTGTCACTATTCCTTCTAAGGAATAGAAAGATTCCCCATTGACTGGAAGGAAGATGAGAAAATGTATTATGTTGTTAAGTTACTATGTAATTACTGTAGAGTACACACAGAGAGAGAGAGAGATGGAGAGAGAGAGAGATTGCAGTATTCTACTATCCATCCATGTCCTTGTATAAGTTTTAATTATAAGACTAACGTGTTACAGTGAGAGCATTCATTTAAACCTGCAATTTGACATGTAGCCAGAACTTCTTTCAGTAAGTAGTAATTCATTCCTTGTCAATTTACATGTCAGAATTACACACTTTATACAATTAAAAATGTCCTTGCCAATCAGATAAAGATCTGCAGTAATATATGTAGCAATGTGGCTCGCTTAGCTCGATTAAGACCATCTACGCCGCCCCGAATAAACGGGGAAAAATAACCCAAATAAGGACACACAAGTACGTTCCACTTGGAACAGGCAAGAGGCATGGGTTTCCATACAAAAACACATTTTATTTTAATGTTAAAAAGAATGGCCAACAACTATTATAAAAAGGAGCAGTCAAGCATTGGTTAAATAAACAGTCACAAAGGGGATTTAACAAATGATCCTAGGAGGACTGAGGCTTCCTGTATAAAGGGCAGGTTAGTACAGAAGCACCAGCTGTACAAAAGGGAAAAGCACCCCACTAATCAGAATCATACCCACAAAATTAACTGCAAATAAACACAGCAATAATAACGACCCTAAATTAAGTACAGCCCAAAATGTAGAAAAGGACCTCCCCCCAGCCTCAGGAAGCACTCAGCTCCTACAAGGAGAAAAAAACCCAAAAAGACACTAAATCAATTACAATCTGCTCAAAGCAGACAAACAAAAGAACACAAAACAGAAACATGTATTGTTGCAAAATCACAGATAACTCACACTCAACTGATTACAAGTTTACCAAAGCGGACCAAAATCACTACCATCACATAGCAATATCAGTATAACTGATAAAACAGTTACAATACCATTGAGTTAAAGGAAACTGATCTCAGTGACAGTAACCAACACAAAACATAACCACATCAAAACAAAAAGTAGAAAAAAGCAGCCCAAAAGCAGCAGAGTAGAACCAAACAGCAGAACCAAACAGCAGAACCAAATAGCAACATGGCTCCGTGAGTGAGAGGCGCTATACCAAAATGACCACATCTCACTCAGCCCGCCTTAACGCATGCCAAATCAAGGACCCTAAGAACAGACAGGTGTTACAACCTCAATTTGGAAAGCATGCAAGATAGTTTAGCTCAAGTACCAGAACTAAATTATTTACCTACCGTGATCCAATCACATGATACTCACAATGGCACATACAAAAGTCATGACAACGTTTTTAATAGTTGTGATGACAACAGCTGGCGCTCCGACCGGAGTTAAGCTAAATTACCATGCTACACAGTTGGGAGCCTTGATGGCACAGCGCACTGATTATGAGTAGCATATCACGCCCACACACAGTCTCAGTAGCCCAACGTCACACTAAACAAAAATAAAGCTCATGGTAAATAGACAACACTAGCATCATACAGCTAAGCAACAAAGCTAAAAACACATACCTGTAGTCCACAACAACGAAAAGGAAGGGGCCAATTTTCCTTCTCTCTCTCTCTCTCTCTCTCTCTCTCTCACACACACACACACAAATTAGATTAAAAAACAGGAAGCCTTTTGGTACCAATGTTATAAGCATAAGGGAACATTTAGTGTGTGTGTGTGTGTGTGTGTCCATGAAAATAACGTGAAAAAGAACACACATGCACGCTACTTGTATAATAGACTACAGTAGACCTGTATTAAATAACTCAATTATATGTAAGTATGTTTTTACATCACATTTCTGTCCAGTGAAGTGATTGACCAATGCTAATGATTATTTGACAATAATAATAATAATAATAATAATAATAATAATAATAATAATAGCAATAATAGCAATAATAATAAGCATCATAATCATAATCATAAATTATTATTATTATTATTATTATTATTATTATTATTATTATTTCATAGTGCATGATATTTTGTATTTTTAGTGTAAAATATTTGCGTTGGCTTACATATTGGTAGACATTTGCTAATTTAAAAACTATAAGGTTCAGACCAAGGGCACTACCCATAGTGTTAAGCTAACGAAACACAAAGTTCCCTTTGAAAGGGAATACAGTCAGCCACTATTGATCTGAGAGTGCACTGAGCTAAAAGTGTGTCACATTTTTATTTGATAGTTTTATTTATAATTAAAGAACCCAGAGTGAAATTTCATTATCCTGAATATCCAGTTACACAAATGGAGAGGCGAGTTTAGATTTGGCTAAATAAATCATACAATCTAGAAACAAACAAGTGGGATATAATCAGTGGTTGATTTCAGACACAATCATTCGTGATATTTGTAATAATTTTGCTGTTGGTTTGAGTTGAGCACTGACAATCAGATTAAAAGAAGAAGAAGAGGACAGTATTTAGTATTTTTGTTTGTTTGTTTGTTTGTTTGGTGTTTTTGCTTTTACAGTGGCATGATAAGGAGAAATCCTTAGAGACTGCTTCAGTGTCCTCCCAGGAATCCATGGCTAATCACAGACTGAAGTGTTTCAGAGACATTCTGGACACTCTGTGTAATGAGAATTTACTTATTTAGTCTTGGTTACAGATTATTGAATATTTTGCATGTTAAATAAGATTCTGATACTAACAATGGGAAATGTTGATTTAAGGGAATGAACAAGGGTGAGCCAAATAAGTTAAAAATCATGTAAAATCATTAAAAAAATTTATTAAATAGAAAATCCCACAATTGTCTCACATAAGTAAACAAACAAACAAACAAACAGACAAATCAACAAATTAAAAGCCCATTAATATTTGGTAATGTGTTGTACTGAGAATCATCCTTCTACAAACTTTGGAAATTCTCAAGCAGGTAAGTGTTTAAGGGAAGGAACAATGTTTAAAGTGAACACATTTTTTCCAGTAAGTAAAACCTCATTCTTACATGATCTCAGCACTTTCTGTGTTTTAAACATGCTTCCAACTATACAAAAATTCATCATGACTGTGATGACTGAAAAATGTTGGCTGGGAAGTGACAAGGATTCTGAGTATTGTTCAATAAAGCTGATATATCTGCAGTGAAAAGGGTAAAGGTGTATAGATGAATGAGCAATTCTTACAACCAGGATAATTTGAGTGTTTTGTTTTCTATTATGTTAACCTAAATTCTCACTATCCCAGAAAAGCTACTGAATATACTTTATCTGCTCAATAATATTTGTGAGAGGAAACTTAACTAGCATTATTCTATCAGAAAACCTAGCTATTGTTTTAAACTCAAACCGAGGTATAACTAGTTAAACCCAGAAATCAAGAGGCATATTTAATACAGAAATCACATAGCACATATAACAGGGTCTGTACAGATGCTTCATAATGAAATTCCAGGACTATTTAAGTACCATGTATGCTTTTGTTTTCACAAACTATAAAAAAGATGTAATTCAAACATATTCTTTATTTCTTCTTTTTAAATTCCAATAATAATAATAATAATAATAATAATAATAATAAATAATAATAATAATAATAATAATTTTCCCAGGCGTGATGGACTAAATTTGTATTTCCCAGGCACTGATTTTATAATGTTAAAACACTCGAAGTGAGTAACAGGAGCACCGTTTCCACACGTTTCTAGATGAGGTCACGTGCTAATTAGCATATTCATTACATCATTACATTGTATTTTAATTCTGCCTAATGTCAGCCCATTACAGCCAAATTCCCAATAAATCTGATTTCATTTATGGATTTTTTCTGTTTCTGTTGTCAGACAACAGGAAGAGTATGAAATAGTGACTGAACCACAACCCGATAAGAGACAGTCCCTACGTTTACATGGACAGCAATAATCTAATTATTGACCTTAATGTAAGTAACCTAATAATGTGATTAAGGTGTTTACACGAGTCGCTTTTAGAATACTCCTGTCATGTACCTGTTTTACATGTTTTGCGACTAAAACAGGAGTACTCCACCTGTCTAAATACGATTATTGCTTACTTCGATTATGACCTTAATTAGATTAAGGTAAGTAAAAATTGCTGTTTACATGCTAGTTTCTTAATTAGAGTATGGTCTTAATAGGTTTAAGAGTGGATTACTGTTGTCCATGTAAATGCAGCTAATATGTTCACCAGCAGTCACTTTCAAACCTTCTCCAAGCTGCTGCTCTGCACTGCTAAAATCCTGATTTTATAACCATGACGTCATCTGACTAAACCACCATACACAGGTTAAAGACAACGGGTGCACTGTGATTTCGTGCTTAATTCCGATATAAAATAATCTCTCAGAGAGAAAGTTAGAAGTGAATGAATGCGCTGCTCCTCTCGGCCCCTCATTGAACAGGGTAGCCACAGAGAGACGTGTGTCTCCGGGGGGAAAGCAGGACCTCACACTCACCGGGCAGTACTGACCATTCTCTTCTACGGAAAGTAGCTAAGGTTTGTCTAAAACAGTCGCTAGATATGATGCTAGGTGCTTCTTTGAAAAAGTTGAAGGAGGGTCTGCAGCGGGGAGTCATATTTTGAGTGAAAGGATTGTATTCGTGTTCTATAGAAAATAAACCCTTTAAAGACTTTTTATCATTCAAGCACTTTTTAAGCCTTTATCTTTGTAATCTTCTCTTTGTGGATATTCTCGAGCGAAATAGACGAGGCCACCTAGGGAACACATGAAGTTATGTAGGAGCAGTGATGAGAATGAAATGACTAATAAGATTAGAAAGACATTAATAATGTTAATATTATCAATTAATTTGTGTACTTTATGATAACTATACTGCTATGTACATGAGAGAATGTTAATGTGTTAATATGATTTTAAATGTGTTTGTGTGCCGTCCTTATACCGTGTTTGTCAGTCTCCCCGGCGCGCGCACAGACATATATAGTGAAAATGGAGCAGCGAGCCATAAGATCTGTTATGACGTCACGTTCTGAGTTCTATAAGTTTCCTGATGGAATGCTTGACGTTTGTTTCCTTTATGACGCCGCGAATGTCGAGGTTTTTAAACGTTTTGGTATCTGAGCAGGCCTGTATTCATTTGAACGGAGTAGTATTTAAATGTTTAGTCTAACTATCCTTTTGTTTGTTTATCTAACGTGTTTAAGAATGGGCATTGAAATAATTTATCCAGATATCTGTACAGCTGCTTTGTGACCATGTAAATTTGTATTTGGAAAGTTTTTTGTTTTTTTTTTATGTCAAGTGATGAAGGTATGTTCTTGAAAAACTATAATAATAATAATAATAATAATAATAATAATAATAATAAGCTACTGTTAAATAGTAGTGGAAATGTGAAAAGTGAAAATGATACAATTTATAGTAGTAACGCTGATGAGCTGTGTCTGTGTACACTAACCCGTTTCAGGCGGCGTCGTGTGTTGCGCTGGATGGTGCTTGACTGCCCTCATGTGTCCAACCATGGGAACGGCACTTTTCCAGAAAATGTGCACTTATATAGCGCTTTTATCCAAAGCGCTTTACACTGTGTCTCATTCATCCATTCACACACCAATGGTAGCAGAGCTGCCATGCAAGGCGCTCACTTGCCATCGGGAGCAACTTGGGGTTCAGTGTCTTGCCCAAGGACACTTCGGCATGTGGAGTCACCCGAGCCAGGAATCGAACTGCCAACCCTACAATTAGTGGACAACCCACTCTACCAACTGCGCCACAGCCACCCAGAAGTGGTTTTCTGAGTAAGAACTTTGACATGATATTACTATTACTCTCTCTCTCTCACTCGCTTCTTTTTTGTCCGGTCCCGTTCATGATAATTATTGTTGTAATTTAACAATGGTATACATTACATTTATCTTTCTTCCCTATTTGAGGATATTCTCGAGCGAAATAGATGAGGCTACGTGAAAGTAAATAAAACTAACCAGCAGTGTTTTCTTGGGGTGGTGGTGAAGTTTGTAGAGGAGCCTACGAGCTCGAGAGACCTGAGCGACTCAGATCGTTTCTACACCTGCACGAAGTCTAAAGGTCCGATAGGAGTCATCGCATCCAGCTGGTGAAAATGGAACAACTCAATCCCGACAACACAGATGACACTGCGGACACTCCCATACTGACGGAAGGTAAAAACACTTTAGTCTATACACCAAACACGAAAGAGGAATTCTCCTGGAAATATTGGCAATGCAAAAAAGGTTAAAGAATGATGAATATTACCAACTTTTCTTCTCCTTTTATTTTTAACACAATGTCTTTGATTCAAACTTCAATGCCTATATTACTTAAAAAGAAATGTAATATATGTCTGCAGGAATTACAGTTAAATGATGTGGACAATGTTGAAAAAATGTGGACTAATGGACATACAATAATATCTATCGGAGAAGGACCTTCTCTAAATTTTTCTGTTGCAACATGTAATGTTAGAGGGATTCAGGCAAAAATTAATCAAGTGAAAAAGTTAAATATATTGAGTCGAGAACATGTTGATATTTTATGTATACAAGAGACCAGATTAAGCAGTTTTACAGACGTACAGGACGCTCAAAGTCTATGGATCAAAGGTCCTTCAATCTTTTCAATAGGTGAAAGTAAAGCTGATGGTATTGCGACCTTATTTTATAGCAATAAATTCAAAATAATTAAGAGCCATGAAATAATACCAGGTCAATTAATGTTTATAGACGTATTTTATTGTACAAAAAATGATAACAGATGATAATGATAAAATTTCTTCCAAAATATGTAAAATTAGGAGAGAAGGTTGTGTCCTTAATTCTATAATGAACGATCAGCACTTCACCGATATATTTAGGACATTATATCCACAGAAAGTGGACTTTACAAGGTTTGATAAAACATGTAAAACTAGAATTGACAGGATATATATTAATAATAATTTTGAGGCAAAATCTTATACAACAAAACTCTTGGTTGAGTCTGACCACTTGACAGATATATGTGGCATTAGATTTAAAAATGAAGAAAGAAGAAACTATTGGAAATTAAACACACACATTTTGAAAAGTGCTTTATTGATTATAGAGTTAAAAGAAGAAATTAATAGGATTAAAACTTTAGATATCTTCACTACCAATTATTGTGATTTGTGGGAAGTGTTTAAGATACAGATTAAAAAATTTCTTAAATACAAATGTCTATGTTTTAACAAAGAAAAAAAAGAGAAGTACAATAAAATTATGACACAATATATAAACCTAAAACTGAAAAATGCAAAAGATGAAAGTGAAGAAAACAACTTAAAAGATTTGAAAAAAGAGATAGAAACTTTTAATAATGAGTTTTTACTGAACAGTCAAGCCCGAGCAGGAATAATTTACGACGAACTTCTAAATCTAACAAAAGCAATCTCAATCATTATGTGTTCTCACAAAAACACATAATGGAACTATAGTGGAAAATCCTAAAGACGTCAGAGATACTGTTCGGATCCTTTGTTCAAACATGTATAACTCAATTATAATAAATGATAATCTTTTAAAAACTTTCTTGAACGTTAAAAACAGTGTCGACCCGCCTTCCAATAGCTTAGGTGAGGAAATCAAAGAAGCTGAGGTTGTGGATGCCATTAAACAATTGAATTTAAAAAAGTCCCCAGAGAAAGATGGTCTCCCGTCTGATTTTTATCATGCATACGTCATAGATTTGGCTAAATTATTAACACAAGTCTTCAATAATGGGATCGCTAGAGGTTACATGCATAACTCGTTCTATGAAGGCGTTTTATCCTTGTTGTATAAAAATGGTGAAACGTGTGATATCAATAACTGGAGACATCTCACCCTAATGAATGTTGACTATAAAATTTTTGCAAAGATCATTATGAACAGGATGAGTGACCATTTGGATGTAATAATAGCTAAACAACAAACATGTGCAATAAAGGGAAGATTTATGTGGGATAATTTGAACACTTTAAGAGAACTAGTCTTTGATAAAAATGGTGATAGCTTTTACATTGTGGCTTTGGACCAAAGAAAAGCATTTGACTACATTTCAAGAGATTACTTGTGGGAGATTTTAAAACTATATCAATTCCCTGAAAATTTTATAAATATGATTAAATGTCTTTATGTTAAGTCAACGGTGGAAGAAAATGTTAACGGTTCTTTAAATGAACCATTTGAAATTTTGCGTGGTGTAAAGCAAGGGTGCCCTCTGAGCGCGGCCCTATATATTCTATCTATAAACCCACTCGTCCAAAAAATCCAAAATGACCATAGACTTAAGGGCCTCAAACTAGGAAAGAGCATGATCTCTGCTTATGCTGATGATATAACTTTATTTGTGAAATCTAAACAAGAACTAGACATTATCTTTGAATATTTTAACGAGTACGAGCAAGTCTCTGGAGCCTCCTTAAATAAAGCTAAAACTGGATTGGAAATGAAAAAAATAAATTTACCATAGATGTCCCAGAAGTTCAGCAATTAAAGATTTTAGGTATATATATAGATAATAATGGTTGTGTCGACCATAACTGGTCAAAAAAAGAAGAAATAATACAAGATGAAATTGAGAAATGGAAATTGTGTAATCCAAGTTATAAAATTAGAATAAATATTATAAAAACTTTTCTATTATCAAAAATACTGTTTTTATCATGTATCTTACCACCGACAGATGGATGGATAAAAAGACTTCAAAAATATGCTGTAACTTCATATGGGATACAACTCGTGAGGTTACAAAACGCGAGCTGCTGTTTAAGAGAAGAGAACTGGGAGGCCTTGGGGCTGTCGACATATCCCTAAAGAGTAAAATAGCAGTGTGCAAAATCATCGCGAGTGGTATTGCCAGGCAAACCGAGTGGATAGGGAACATCTCCAACTGGAAATCTAAAAAAGGACCATCGCGAAAAGGTATCCCATATTATAAGCTGATGTTTTCCGACTTCACTACCAAATTTAAAGACCTAAACATCAATTGGGTGGAAGACTCGAGCAAAGAAATATATCTTTTAATTGTCGATCGAGTTTATAGTAACCCCGTGACTTTCAGAAATTTGGAGGGAGACCAAAATAAAGAATGTCTCCAAAATTTACAGAATAAAATTCTATCTGAACATATGAGGGATATAACTTGGTTAGTCGCTGTAAGAAGGCTCGCAGTAAGAGCGGTTGTAAAATGGAGCTGCTTCGTAAAAACAAGTAAATGCCCGATTCCTGCCCGCCCGGCCTCCTCCTCGTTAGCTCGGTCCGAATTCTCCCTGACCCTAACGAGCACAGGCCTCGGCGCCACCCTTCTTACTTCCACCCCGAGCTCTGCTCTAACCCTAACGCCATTAACCCCAACTCTGCTGTCACCCTAATGCCCTTTATCCTAGCTCCGCTATAGCCTTGTGTGTGTGTGTGTGTGTGTGTGTGTGCTGTTGTAAAATGGAGCTGCTTCGTAAAAACAAGTAAATGCCCGATGCCTAACTGTGATGAAGAGGAAACACTCGAACATTTCCTATTAGAGTGTTACCGCTCAAAAGAGGTGTGGGACAAAATGAATACGATGGGTTTAAAGATAGAAATTAACATGGTTTCAGTTTTTTATGGTATTTTCAAAGAGAAAGTGTCCAAAACTGAGTATGACTTCTTATGGAATATCATGTGTTTGATTAAATCTAAGCTGTGGAAAACCCGATGTAGAATGACTATTGACAAACAATTTGTACCAAGTGATGTGGTCTTTAAAAATATTCAAACAGAACTGAAAAGGAAAAAAATCTAGAAAACTCTTGATCAAAGACCAAAGTGTATAGGACTCTATTATTTTGTAGTTGGACTTTTCATCAACCAATGAGTGTTTGATTTTGTACTGTGTGTTGTTTATAATTATGTAACTGTGTGAAACCTTTTTTCCAATTAAAAAAACAATAAATAAAAATGCAAGGGTGGTAAAAATGCAAGGGTGGTAAAAGTTGTCCCCCCCCCACCAACGCAAAACGTCAGCAAAATAGTTTCGTTTGTGCTGCTTCGTTTTTAAAATATTAGGCATTGAATTATGGTGCGGTGACGTCACCAGCCCCCCACATGCTCCAAATTAACCCAAAATAGTCTCAATCGTTTGTGCTTCGTTTGTGCCGTAAAAATTTTCGTTTGTGCTGCTTTGGATTTGGAGATATTAAAATAATATTTATAGGTCATTCTGGGGTCACCCGACCATGCTCCAAGTTCATTCAAAATAGTCTCAATCGTTTGTGCTGCTTTCGATTTTAATATATTAGGGATTAAGTTCTATGAGATGACGTCACCAGCCCCACACATGCTCCAAATTGACCCGAAATGGTCTAAATCGTTTGTGCCGATTTTTGCCGACTGTCTTTTTTATTTTAACAATACAGTTGAAGTAACAAGGTAAAATCCAAACGACAAATCACATTAAATAGTCGCATTCACGTAATTGTTACCTAACATCTGTGTGTTTTCAACTTTTAAGAGACACAGTGGATCACAGGATGTGTGAAATGTAACACGAACTCCAAGATAAATGTTTTTACTTGTTTCTGTCAGTAATATTAACATTGTCCTAAATAAATAAATACACGCACCATAATCTGTTTCCTGTAGCTCTGTTTATACATGGGCCGTGTGTGTATATAGATATATGTTTGTATTGATGTGTGTATATATATTTTAAAAAAAAATAGATATATATTGATTGTAGCGGGAAAGGGCGGAGCACAGAGACACGGAGGCAGGGGTAGTGCAGGTTTGTGTGGGTGTGTGTGTAGGGCTGCGGAGGGGGCCTGATGTCGTGACGCTCGCGGGGGCGTGTCGGGGGAGTCCCGGGAGAAGCCTCGGGGTTCTCGTGCCGTCCCTCAGCGCTGCGTGTCGAGAGAGAGAGAGAGATTAGTCATGCTAACGCGAGTGCGTGGGGAATACCTTTGTATCCGTTCCGGACGCTGACCGTTTCGGTGAGTCAGTCCTCAACTTTCCCCGGGCGGAAGGGCGTCCTTTTATTTCCGCCTTTCGGCGTGGGAGTGGTGGAATTCTCCCGACAACGCCTCCAATCAGCGGACGGCACGGCGTCGGTGGTTCCACCCCGCCATGGCGGCTGTTCCGGTTAGCGCGGGGTCCGGCGCGGGGCTGGCTGCTTCGCCCCGGCACGGCAGTCGGAGATGGACCGATTCTCTTCCCTCTCTTGCCGCGTATTAGTCCGTCGCGACTATATATATATGTATGTATATGTGTGTGTGTATATGTATATATTAGTGTGTGTGTGTCTGTCTGTGGAAATTTAATGACTTAAATGATTCAATAAATTAAGATTTAAGCCAAAATGATTTTACTTGTGAAACTGAATTACTGTGAACTATCAAACATCCTTTGACGCAAATAATGTACCTTTGAAAACTTAAAAACACTTAGAACAAAAATACTTGAATTTGTGAAAGTATTTAAATTTAAACAATGCAATCAGTCTTTTGCGTATAACACAGCATGTGGGCATATTTTGTTTTTTTCTGACATTCCTGTCACTCCACTTCTCAGGTCGTCATACATCTCCCAGACACATGGAGACCTCCTGCAGTAGGCCACATAATGTCCAAGAGCATCCTGGGTCAAGCCTCCTCTGAAAGCAATGACTGCCCTTAAAGTAAATCTCTCTCCTTGGAGCATCAGATTTAAGGGACATTCACACAAAGAAAATTCTGTGGAGGTGCTTCCCAGGTCAGTGTCAATCCACAGAAGTTCTCCCAGACTGTAACTGTGAGAAACTTTACCTGCACAGAGCACTTTTCCTGAGGTAGAGTCTGTCTTGAATGCAGAGGGACACTGTGACGGACTTTGGATTGGCCTGAGGCAGGGGGACTCCAGAAGGTTAAGGCCTTCTTCCACCGCGGTCTGAAGATGTGCCATGCCAGAAGCCTGCAGTACAGCAACAGACGTACAAACAAATGGAATTTTCCTTGTGACTTCTGTGCTGAGACTGCAAAAGTGAGGAGCACTGTTGTGTGAAGGAAATACATGCGCGTTGTGTCATTGACTTTTCAATGATGCTGGAGATGTGGCACTGTGCATCGATTTGGAGAGCACCAGACTTCAATTGGACAGCTTTAAATATCCCACTCAGCAGCTCTGCCCTCTGTCTGTAGACCTGTGCATTCAGACCCTTTGTGCTAATTGTTTTCACTAGCTGGAGGAGGTTGTTTGAGTCCTCACCACAAACAATATTTCCAAAAGTTACACTATCGCAGAAAGCACATGTGCATTTGATGCTTTTTGTCAATGCACATGTGTTCAGCACAGAGATTCTTGATTTCCTGAGTTTAACAGGATGTTGATTATTACCATTTTTCAATAGTTCCACTTTCACTCTTTTCCCTCTCACAGATGGATCTGCATGGAGCCATTCAGGACAAGGAGAGAGGTATGATTTCCTTTTCCTCTTTTTGGGTGGAACCGCTAGGCCTCTCCAGTTTTCAACTGCATCTTCCTCTGTTGGATGGATGTTTGTGACGGTGTCAGACTTCCCAGAACAGGAAGCATCCTTTTCTGCTTTTCTGTCACACTGCAAGTTGTGGTGGGTAGTGGATTGGCTCCTGTGATGATCAGTGTTGCAACAGCTGCATCTTCACCTTCACCTTTTTGTTTTGCAGAAAAAATTTGCATATTGCCCTCAATGAAGGACAAATGGCGAGCAATGAATCGATCCACTCGAATAGGCAAGTTTTCACGCTTGAAGAGCCCACGTTTGATGTTTTTGAACTCTGCTTCAACATTGGCTGAACTTGCGGTGATGCTGGTGTTTCGGCAGTGAGGGATCATTACCCCTGTCCAGAGTGGTAAGTAACTTGCAAGTTAGATTATATTGGGAATAATTTCAGGGAGGAAGTGCATATTATCATGATCACCATTAACCATGGCAAGTGACCTGCTCTCCTCACATATGTCTGTCACCCACTGCCGTAGGTCTGTCTGTGTTTGGTCAAATGGATGCACTTCTTCCAGGTCTTCACCCTCTACAGCTGGAATGATTACACAATCTTCTGCAATTCTGACTTTCAGGTATTTCTTGCATCTTTCTGATATAAGAGGGTCTCCAGAGCTATCATTGCCCTCTGCTTCACTGAGAGCCACAACAGTAATACTGAGTAGTAGCTCTCTTGCATTGTCCATGGATTGTGATTTGAGAAGCTGTGCCATTGACCTCACAAAGAAATCCTTAATGCGATGTGATTTTTTCTTCAAGCAGTCCCACTGGCAGATCATCTTGATGCAGTGTGCAACATCAACCCGAACAAAACAAGGTGGCTCTTTTGCTGACACTCTACCGAGTAAGACACCACAACACTCATTGATGTAGGTCTTCAGATCAGGATGAGGAGTAAAAGTCTTGACCAGAGCTCCAAGCAAAGCCAGAGAAAAGTCAATATAATATTCCTTTAATATCTCCGGAACCGAAGCAGCACAAACTAAAATTTTAATGGCACAAACGAAGCACAAACGATTGAGACTATTTTGGTGACGTTTTGCGTTGGTGGGGGGGCCAACTTCACGCAAGTGTGGTAAAGGACTCGGCAAAGGAGGCGCTAAGCGTCACCGCAAAGTGCTTCGCGATAACATCCAGGGGATCACCAAGCCGGCTATTCGCCGTGGCGGTGTAAAGCGTATTTCTGGTCTGATCTATGAAGAGACTCGCAGTGAGCTACACCATCTACGTGTACAAGGTCCTGAAGCAGGTGCACCCTGACACCGGCATCTCATCCAAGGGGCGGCTGTGGCGCAGTTGGTAGACTAATCGTAGGGTTGGCGGTTCGGTTCCCGGCCCAGGTGACTCCACATGCTGAAGTGTCCTTGGGCAAAACACTGAACCCCAAGTTGCTCCCAATGGCAAGCTAGCGCCTTGCGTGGCAGCTCTGCTACCATTGGTGTGTGAATGGGTGAATGAGACACAGTGTAAAGCGCTTTGGATAAAAGCGCTATATAAGTGCGCCATTTACCTACAAGGCTCATGTAGGCTCAAGGCTCAAAACTCCATCGTGAATGATATTTTTGAGCGCATCGCCGGTGAGTCTTCTCGTCTGGCTCACTACAACAAGCGCTCCACCATCACCTCCAGGGAGATCCAGACCGCCGTGCGCCTGTTGCTTCCCGGCGAGCTGGCCAAGCACGCCGTGTCCGAGGGCACAAAGGCCGTCACCAAGTGCTGTAAGCTTTTGATTTGCATAACTGTTTTCATGATCACTGCACAACATTCTCTTTCGGGATGAAGATTGGCTACAGGTTTGCAGGGGACCTGTTCATTCATTCATGCATTCATTCATTCATTCAGTCAAATGTTTGCTTACACTATTTAAACAGGCCCCATTTGGTGGCAGCGGTCTCTTACGGCCATTCCACTCTGAAAAAGCCCGATCTCATCTGACCTCGGAAGCAAAGCCAAGTTGGGCCTAGTTAGTACTTGGATGGGAGACTGAATGGGAATACTAGGTGCTGTAAGCATTTGATTTGGATAACTGTTTTCATGATCACTGCACAACTTTCTCTTCTAGGATGAAGATTGGCTACAGGTTTGCAGCGGAGTCAGTCAGTCACAGTCATTCAGTCAGTCAGTCTAATGTTTGCTTACATTATTTAAAAAGGCCCCATTTGGTGACAGCTGTCGCTTACGGCCATACCGCAGTACTTCCGGGTGATGCACAGTCACCAGGTGAAAACTTGTCGCCTGTGCATGAGCCCGGAGCATGTGGTGAAGGACTGCCCCGACTTTACATGCTATAAATGTGAGGAGAGGGGGCATTTTGCAAGGGACTGCAACACAGTGAAGTGCCCGGATTGCAAGAAGTTTTTAAACAAGTGTGAATGCTGGTTTCGGAATGAGGAGGAAGAAGGGGAGCAGATGAACAGGCAGGAGCATGAAGGAGACGGGGAGAAGGAGAAGAAACCAGAGGACCACAGGGAAGTGAAACAACAGACATCACGGAAAATGGAGGACAGACAGATGTATACAACAAACAAACTGCAAATTCAACAAGAGGGAGAAGTCTTGACACAGAAAGACATGTCTGTATATTTGGAAAGTGTACTGGACAGAGCAGAACAAAGAACAAATGACTAGAGAACAACGTGCTGAAATCGACAGTGAAGAGGGGGAAGAAATGGAGGATAAAACAATGACAATGATGAAAAGAAGACGTTCCTTAAAGGTAAAACCAAGCTTGGAAGCAGCCAAAAAAAAGAGCGAGTAAAAAGGAGGTGCTTAAACATGAAAACAGATATGAATGTTTAAAAGACATGGTGGGGATAGACTGAGAAGATGAATTTGATGTACGTCTTCCTCGTTTTTATGATTTTAAGAATTGTTACATTTAACGCCAGAGGTCTTTTAAATGTGAAGAAATTTGAGAGAGTGATAGAACTGCTTAAAAGGGAAGATGTAATTGTTTTACAAGAAACTAACTGGAGGGATGGGTATATATGTGAAATAAGGAAAAGATGGAATGGGGACATAATTTATAACAATGGTGATGATAAGCTTGGCAGAGGAGTAGCAATTCTAATAAAAGAAAATAAAGACATAAATTGTAAAATACTGTATAAGGACAAATTTGGGAAATGTATGGTGGTTGAGATAGAATATGAAGAGAGGACAGTGGTGGTGGTCAATGTACATACACCAACAGCGGAGCAGGAAAAGAGAGTATTTTAAAATTTTAAGGGAGTTTTTAAAGAAGCACAATCAAGTTATTATAATGGGGGATTTTAATACAGTGTTTAGTAAATTGGATATGGCAGAGGGAATGGTTTTTAAAACTGACACAGTTATTATTATTGTTATTATTATTATTATTATTATTATTATTATTATTTCTCAATGAAATATTTGGGGAAGGGAGGGGAGAAAAGGTAAATGAATCACATGAATATGAATCACATGAAAATGAATTACATGTAAAAGAATCACATGCATGAATATGAATCACATGAAAATGTATCATATGTAAATGAATCACATGTAAAAGAATCATATGAAAATGAATAAATAAATGCTTAAAAAAAACTGACACAGGAAGAAAAGAGCTAAAATCACTGATGGAAGAAAATAACATGATTGATATATGGAGAGAAAGGAATGAAAAGGAAAAAAAGAATACTCAAGGAGGCAAATAGTCGGGAATTTTATGTGTAAAACAAGAATTGGCTTTGTTTTATGTACAAGTAATATAGAAGGTTTTATAGAAGGGCTGAGGTATGAAGAAACAAGCCTAAGTGATCACAAACCACTTTTTATGCAAATAGATTGGAGTACAGTGAAAAGAGAGCCAGGAGTATGGGTCTTAAACACAGAGGTTTTAAAGAATTAAGTATATGTTGAAAAGATAAAAGACCTCATTGAGAAAGAAAAAGAAAATGGATTGTATGTGGAAGATAAAATAATATGGTGGGAAAATATGAAGTATTTAGTGAAAAAGAGAACAATAAAATATTGCAGACAAATTCAGAAAAGCAAAAAGAATAAGGAAGGAGAAACAAGGGAAAGATGGGAAAAAGAATTAAATGAGAAAGAAAAAGATATACAAAAATTAATAGTGATAGAGGAACAACTGAAAGAAATGGAGGAAAATAAATATCAAGGTGCGAGGTTGCGAAGTAAAGCACAGTATATAGTGGAAGGAGAAAAGTGCACAAAATTCTTTTTCGATCTGGAAAGGAGAAAGCTGAAACAATAAAAAGAATAAAAGGAGAAAATGGAGAAGTAGAAAATAATGAGGAAATTTTGAAAGAAATAAAAGCATATTATGAAAAGCTATTTAATACAGAGGGAGTAAAAGAAGAAGTATCGCTATTGAAGCAGGTAAAAGCAAAATTAGGAGAGGAAGATAAAAAAGAGGAGAGGAAGAGATAACGGGTTGTAACGGGGTGGAGAGGAGAGGAAGAGATAACGGGTTGATAACGGGGGTGTAACGGGGTGTAACGGGTTTTTAACACAGTGTTTTAAAATAAAAAGATCCATAAGACAAGGATGTCCACTATCGGCTCTTTTATATTCTTGTGTTAAAAAAGTCATGGAAATTGTACAGATGTTTTGTAAGGGATCAGGAGGTAAGGTAAATGAAGAAAAAAAATTTACTTTCAAATAAACTACAGAAATAAAGATCTTAGGTGTTTTAATTGGGAAGGATGAAAAGAAATCAAGTGAAACCATGTGGTAAGATATCTTAGGAGGTATTGAAAGAAGACTGAACTTTTGGAAACTAAGGACTCTTAGTTTAAAAGGGAAGGTTTTAATCTTAAATGTGTTGATGGTGTCTAAGTTATGGTATACTTTATATGTGTCGTCTATGCCGTTGTGGGTAGAACGAAGGCTGAAAAAATGTTTTTAAAATTTATTATGGGACAGAAAGCCACCAAGAATTGCATACAATACTCTAATAGGTGCAGGGGAAGCGGGGGTTTGGGTTTAATGGATGCTGAGCAAAGGAAGAACAGTTTGAGAGTGAAACTAATAAAAAAAAAGTATATGGATGATGAAAACAAAGCAGCATGGAAAAAAACAATGGATTATTTTATAAACAAATGTGGGAATTTTAATTTGGGGGATAATATTTTATGGATGAAAACAAAAAAATGGATGATGGAAGGGTTACCAGATTTTTATAAGGAAATGATGAGCGCCTGGGGGAAATTCTTATCCAATGTACTTTATAATCCCCAAGGACAAGAAAACATTTTGAGTCAGCCGTTATTCTTAAACAACAGCATTTTACATCAAGGAAAAGGGATTTTCTATAAGAAATGGTGGGAGGTGGGAATCACAAGGGTTAGAGATGTTTTATATGAATTTAAAGAAGGGTTTTTACCTGTACAGTGTATAGTAGATGCAATGGAGGAGGCAAAAGAGGATTTTAACCGACAAGAAATAATAAATATGTAAAAAAAAAAAAATGCAATACCCAAAGAGTGGGTTAAAAGAATTTAAAACATGGAGTAGGGGGGAACAGGAAGAGATGTGTATGTGAAGGTGGGAGAAAAACTGTTTGCTTTTAAAGAATGTACAGTGAAAATGTTTTATAGCCTTTTCTCAGAGGGGAAAAAAATGAGAAAGCCACACAATGGAATAAGATCGTCATGTTAGGAGTAGATAAAAAGGGTAAAAATAAACTGATTAACCTGCTTGTGTGTTGTGTGTTAAAAAAAGTGAATATAGAAAAAAAGAGTTGTGGGAAAGAGGGAAGGGAAGGGATAGAAGAGTTGTGGCAAATTGAAATAATTGTATGTATAAAAGCGTGTTTTGAAAAGAAAAGTGGAAAGATATGCCGAATGTCACGTTTCGGGAGGTTGAGGCAGAAGCAATCGCAGATTTTAAACATTTATTTTAAATAAACAACGAAACAAAGACACTAAGACAACTTGGCATAATACTGTGGCAAGAGACAACACGGAGACATAAATGACGTGAGTCTACAACAACGAAAGACCAAGAGAAAGTGCAGACAAGGACTATGAATACACGAGTGCTCATTAACAAAAACGTGAATCAGGTGCATGTGGTCATGTGGTGTAGTGCAGTGGCTGATGGGAAATGGAGTCCAGATTTTCCGGATACGTGACAGAACCCTCCCCCAAGGGCGCTACTCCCGGAGCGCCCAAAATCAAAAGGTCCACCATCTGGAGGTCCCGGCCCTCCGGGCAAAAAGTCCCCAGCAAAACCAGGAGGCCGAGCAGCTTCCACAATGGCACAGGGGGGCAGGGCGGAGGCTCTCCCCGAGGCTCAAGGGGGGAGCGAAGTACCTTACGAGGCGCACGGGGGGAGCGAGGTTCTCCGCGAGGCCAGGGAGAGGAGCGAGGTTCTCCGCGAGGCCAGGGAGAGGAGCGAGGTTCTCCACGAGGCCAGGGAGAGGAGCGAGGTTCTCCACGAGGCCAGGGAGAGGAGCGACGTCCACCGCCGAGCAGGAAGGCCGAGCGACGTCCACCGCCGAGCAGGAAGGCCGAGCGACGTCCACCGCCGAGCAGGAAGGCCGAGCGACGTCCACCGCCGAGCAGGAAGGCCGAGCGACGTCCACCGCCGAGCAGGAAGGCCGAGTGACGTCCACAGCCGAGCAGGAAGGCTGCGCGACGACCTCAGCTGAACGGGACGGCTGCGCGATCATCCCAGCTGGACGGGAAGGCAGAGCGATATCCAGTAGAGGGGAGGGAGGGCGGGATTCGGTCTCATCTTCGAGCATCCACTCCAACCTGTGTAGCTTGGCGTATTCTACCACGAACTCCGGGTGTGGTATGGTGCTTGCGCTGTACCGCGTTGGTAATCCGAGATTGCGGCTAGTCTGAACCATCAGTGCCCTCGACCTTCTTCCCTGCTCCGTGATCCGGAGATACCACTCCGCGTAGTTGTTGCACCAGGCATCCATCGGGAAAAAAAAAATGTAATAAATAAATAAAATCTGCTGCTTCTAGTTCTAGTCTTTCGTTCGGTCACGTTTCGGGAGGTTGAGGCAGAAGCAATCGCAGATTTTAAACATTTATTTTAAACAAACAAACAACGAAACAAAGACACTAAGACAATTTGGCATAATACTGTGGCAAGAGACAAAACACGGAGACATAAATGACGTGAGTCTACAACAACGAAAGACCAGGAGAAAGTGCAGACAAGGACTATAAATACACATGAGTGCTCATTAACAAAAATGTGAATCAGGTGCATGTGGTGGGGCATGTGGTCATGTGGTGTAGTGCAGTGGCTGATGGGAAATGGAGTCCAGATTTTCCGGATACGTGACACCGAATGTTTGTCTTTACGCCGGATGTATATATGGTCTTTAATGACGTACAATGGAGAGTGCCAGGACAACAAGGGTAATTTTATCATAATAGGAATATAAGTCTTATTTATTTTTTGTGAGGACTGACCTAATTTTAACCTGATATTACAATGGATGTAAAAATTGAATGTTTGTAAATTTAGGATTTATTGTTTAAAAAAAAAAGAAACAAAGCCTGATCTTATCTGACCTCGGAAGCAAAGCAAAGTTGGGCCTCGTTAGTACTTGGATGTTATTGAAGAGGGGCCGAAACATGAGAATATAAAGATGGACAAACACGTTTATTGGCTCCAGAAAAAATAGTCTAGTGTTTCCTTAAATCACTTTGTCACGTTGTTTGTGAAGAGCAAAATCAGTCTCGTTTGCTAGCTCACTTTTCAAAGATAACAATAAAATACTTTATATTATAAAATACTATTATTAACCCATAATTCACTAAATGGTCTCGCGCCACAGTATCTAAGAGACCTTTTGGTTTTGTATGATCCGCCACACCTACAGTGGGGGAAAAAAGTATTTGATCCCCTGCTGATTTTGTCCGTTTGCCCACTAACAAAGAAATGATCAGTTTATAATTTTAATGGTAGATTTATTTGAACAGTGAGAGACAGAATAACAACAAGAATATCCAGAAAAACACATGTCAACAATGTTATGAATTGATTTGCATTTTAATGAGGGAAATAAGTATTTGACCCCTCTGCAAAACAATATTTAATACTTGGTAATGACTTAGTAATTACTTTTAATTTTCAATGCCCTGGCTGAGGGAAGGAGGTTCTCACCCAAGATTTGATGGTACATGGCCCCGTCCATCGTCTATTTAATGCGGTGAAGTTGTCCTGTCCCCTTAGCAGAAAAACACTCCCAAAGCATAATGTTTCCAACTCCATGTTTGACGGTGGGGATGGTGTTCTTGGGGTCATAGGCAGCATTCCTCCTCCTCCAAACACGGCGAGTTGAGTTGATGCCAAAGAGCTCCATTTTAGTCTCATCTGACCACAACACTTTCACCCAGTTGTCCTCTGGTGGTCAGATGAGACCAAAATGGAGCTCTGGTCAGATGAGACTCAAAATGGAGTGTTTCACTTCTTTAGTCGAAAAACTCTGCCCGTAAGTCAAGATGCTGTTTAAGAAGCTCTGGGGAGGGGTTTATGGACATCTTTGATCAAGACTACTGATTGCAGATGCTAGTTCATTAACCCTAGCAGTGTGTTTTTTATTACAGCGAGCAGAATAAGAAATAATCTGCTCTTTGATATAGGATTTAAGTGTCTCCCATAACAGTGACTAAGAGGTGGAGTCATTCTGGTTGAAGAAAAGAAAGTCATCGATAGAACTAGAAATGAACTCGCAGAATTCACTGTCTGCTAAAAGAAGAGAATTAAATCTCCAAGGCGGTCGGCTACGTTTATAAGTAGAAGGATGAGTATCTAATTGTAGAGGCGCATGGTCAGATATTACAATACCCAAATAATCAGAAGAAACTACGCAAGCATCTAGAGTGCGGTCTATAAAAAAATAATCAATCCTTGAATAAGAATTATGAACCTGGGAGAAGAAAGAAAACTTTTTAAGAGAGGGGTTACGGGATCTCCAGGGTTCAACGAGACCGTTCTGACACATAAAAATCGGAGAATGTTTTGGACATTGCAGATTGATTCAGAGTACGGGGATTAGATCGATCCAATTTTGGGTCAAATACACAATTTAAATCTCCCCGAAAATCAACAGGTGAGTATTTAAGAAAGGGAGATTGCTCAACAATCTATTAGCAAATTCATGATTATATCATTCTTAAGTTTAATAAACATCATGCTATACTATATGTTCAGCCTCGTGTTGCCCGGGATAGTCTCTAAAGTAAATACACATCCCTTATATGCTACAAATGTTTTATTTTGTAAAAGTTGTCTCTGGCTTACACGTTAAGGATAAAATTCTAAATGTAAAAAATTTACATCTAAATGTAAAAAAGTTTCTGTAAAGCTGCTCTGTGACAGCGTCTGCTGTTAAACACACTATACAGACAAAAGCAGAATTGAATTAATAACACAGTCGCTTTTTTAACACTGTGGCTTAATTAACACACCGCGCATCGCTCAATTTAAAGACCCCTTTCTAGTTTCTGCTGCAGGCAGGATATTTAATGCAGTCTATCTCCCAGGACAATCCGTCCATGATTTTTCGGGGTTTAAAACAATAAAAAAATTTTGAGCTTGAGTATTTCGTTGGGTAATATATGTTTTGAATGTTGAAAGTGATTCCATTGATCTTTTTCCAGTAAATGTTGATTTCTTTAACTTTGCACCTTCAATTGAAATGTATAAAAATAATAAATTACATTGCGTGTCCAAATGCTCCTGGCCCGGCCCCTCTGTCAAATTTTAGAACACATTGTGGCCCGCAAGTCAAAAAGTTTGCCCACCCCTGGCCTAAACCCACACTGCGCATGCGCGAAGCCGGATGACTCGGCTATTCTTCTTTTAGTAAAAGAGCTCTAATTAGCCAGTGAAGCTACATGTCGTTCTGCCACGCGCACTTATAAAAGTAAATCATGCAATATTCTCAGACGGGGCAGTTATTGATGGAGTGAATTCATCGTTTTAAATAGAATCAAAAATAACATGGACAGATTGCTAATCTCATTTCGATTAGCTTGCTCATTAATGACACTGCGCATGCGCGGACTGGACTGTCTCCTCAAAAGCTAGCACCGCTAGCATGTCTGTATAATGTTCACATTAATATTGAACCCGAGAAGTGAACAAAAAGTTCTAAAATGTTATTTCTCACTTCTCCTCTTGTTGTTCTCCGTACGGGTGTGAATTCTCTTAGCTCGGTTCCTTGGGGATTCGGTCATTAGTGAACCGAGCTCCGAGAGTGAATCAGTGAATCACCGCCTGCTTCATACTGATCCACCTGAAACACAGGTGTTAACACCGTTAACCACACACACACACACAATACAGCACAGGACACGACGGGTTCGGGTACACAACCGAATAAACTCACTTTATTGTGGGTCCAAACGGGCCAGAACTAACACTAACACCGCTTTCTGCTCCTCGCGCTCGCGGTGACATCACCAACGGAACGGACGCTGACGTACATTTGAATCTGTGAGGAGAAAAGAAAAGAAACCCAAATATTATTTCATAAAAAGCTTCATTATTTCTTCATTATATTACTACTTCATTATTCTCTTCTTAAACACGATGGAGGAAAAGATCTGCAAATACATAAGAGATCAGCTTTATTATCATTATTTTAAATCAAATCCACTTTAAAAGTGCTCTTTTCGAATTACATTTTAATAAAAAAATATTATTTATCTTGTTCAATTTCTTTTTTTTATAATTAATATTTAATTCATCAATGATTGTAGACGAGTTGAGGTTTCACGTTCTTTGTGCTTTATCATAAATATACACTTTGTTTAAACTTTTGAGTCTGGATACAAAATGTAAACATTCATGTGTTTATTATTTAGAAAGTCATCATTAAACAGCTGAATAAAATGATCAGATTAATCACTTGAAACATTTAGGATATGAATCTCTGGTATTAAGTGAGGTTTTTAATTATACACAGATATAAATATATTTTATTTGTAGTTTTCATATTTGACTCAGTACATTACACCCCATTTATTTCATCAACTATTTATCAAGTTGTTTAAAATATTGAACTGAATGATTCTGTCCAAGATCAATAAAAATCTTCAGACAGCGTGAAAAATCCATCAGAATCCTTTAATAAATAATCTAGCAACTGCATCAATACTTCTAATCAGTAAATAAAAATCTACATTTATCCAGCTGATCTATTGACTGGTTTACTGAAAGTTTTACAGAAGCCATGGCTTTAATCTGATCTTCTGATTTCTAATGAGAATTCAATGACAATACAGAATTAAAGAATGTCCTTATTTATTTAAATTCAAAATCAGGAATAAAATTATTTAAAAATATTGACTACATGTCATTTCTACAAGTGTTCATACAGACAGAAAGACCAGAGATGAAAAATTGAACAGATCCAGGACCATTAGGACAAGGAAAGTGAGAAAGAATAGAATGATCATTTATTTATTTGACTTTTTTTAAATAAAATTACAGCCTTCCTGGTGAAAGCAAACCAGATCAGAGCCTTACATTAGATTATTTTCTATATTTTTATTTTCAATCAGTTCTGTTATTTTTCTTCTTTCTGTACTCGATCGAGGAGAAAGAGAAACTGAAAGAGAACTGTATTCAGATCAAATGGATACGAGAGGTTACGACTCTCACTCACTCGCACACATCTATACACACACTTCTTGACACAGATCCCTAACTATCATTTCTGGTGTCTGTGTGTGTGTGTGTGTGTGTGTGTGTGTGTGTGTGTGTGTGTGTGTGTGTGTGTGTTACAGGTGGCTGAGTTGTTGAGTATCTGAAGAATCGAGTGTCACGATTCAACACACACATCAGTGAAACTTCATCTCCCTCTGATTACACCAGCGCACACACGCAGAAATTCATAGTGCAGGTAACACACACACGAGTAGAACAGGTGTAGTTTAACAGCATGTGTGTATAGAGGCTTTTTTCTTCAGGTCTAAAAAGAGGTTCTGTTCTCTAATGCTCAGATCAGTCAAGTGTGCATGGTGATGTAATTCATTTGTATGTATAATATTTTCAGGCTAGCCTGATCTGATTTAATGAACAGTCACACCATATGAAAGGTAAGAATAAGAATTCACAGCATTTCACCCAGTAATGAATTTGTATTCTAGCACAAACTAACTAGATATTTTCGTCTGTTTTCCATTAAAAATATAGAATCGAAGTAGGGTCCCTTCGGGTGTGGCCCCAGGCTCGTTCTGACATACTGTGGCTTATCTAGGAGGTGTCAAAGCCAGAAAATAATCCCTAAAAACCAGTTAATAACAGGGCATTTTAGATTTGTAAGGTCAGAATGTATCAACGTATGTGCTGCACCTTTGCTGACCTGAAATTTCCAGACCTCATTGGTGTATGTGCTGGAGATAAGTCAACAATATGAAAAAGATTTAGATTTTATTTAAATCTTTTTCATATTGTCTCAAGCACATCCGCCCTGATCACACATGGCACTGATGGACACGGGTGGACACCCCTCTTATGCCTGTCAGGCAAACAGCACTTGCAACAGTGGAACTCCCACAATAGTGCCAGGCGATAGACCCCGTACACAGGGCAGTCCCATAGACATGCCCGGTGGTCCCACGGACTCTAGATTTATTGTGCTGGGTACCAACGGTTAAGGCCGTCGGAAACCAAAGGACCAAGCCGCAGAAACTTACGTACACTATACTTCCGGGGCCTCCAAGAAGCAATATTCCATCATATGTGCTGTAATATTTTTTCAATATTTTCTATACAAATTTTTTTTGCCATCTGGATCGTCTCGGAGAGTTATGAATCATGTCTCGAAATTGGAAAAATTCGCTCCTCCCACAAAAGACTGTTGAGCTTTTCACACACCATCAATCCATCTTCAACCGCTTACTCCTTTTCAGGGTCACAGGGAAATCTGGAGCCCAGGAGGCATTGGGCACAGGGCAGGGTACACCTTGGACAGGGGGCCAATCCATCGCAGGGCACACAAACACACACAGTCACACACTACGGACACTTTAGACATGCCAATCAACCTACCACGCATGTCTTTGGACTTCTCTTGCCAGAAGTACCCGGAGGAAACCCCCACAGCACGGGGAGAACATGCAAACTGATAATATTATAATATAACAATGTATAATAGTCTAAAACGTAGTTAAAATGACAAAGAAATTAAATAAGATGTACTAAACACAATTCATGAAATATATAAATATCAATCATTTCTCTTCTATGGATGAAATAAAGAAGATTGGCGCTCACTGTTATTGCTTTGTCTTTTTGTAATGCATTATGGGATCTTTTTTGTCTGCAGTATATCATTCAGGTTTTTTTGACACACTGCAAATATTCATATTGTTTACAAACTGTATACTACACATTACATTTCCTGGTTCCCCTCACTGCTATCCTTACCAATCCCATATCACTTATGTTGTAAACTGAGATGCGAGTAGGTCTCATTACCACCCAACAGGATACCTGTATAGGTATATACAGTACACCTGCCATGTGTAACGAGGTATGATTCTAATCCTCTAATCCTAAATGTTATGGCTTGTAGTCTCTATTCCCAGAGTTCTTCCTCTTTAGCATATATAGCAGAATATGTATTGTTAATATAACAGTGATATGAAAATTAGTCTTACGGTTGAAAGAACAAGAAGTCCAATCTAATTGAACTCCAATTTTGCCAAGTAAGCTTTACTGACATGGCCTGAGAAGACAACTCTGTGAGCACTTGTGTGCTGTAGAGGGCGAGAGAGAAAGATGGCCTTCACAAAAGCGCACTCCCCAAAGGTGCTTTAACCGATAAGAGTATACAGAGAAATGAAGAGAATACATTAAACGGAAATCAAAGTGACAGAACAAAGAAAGGTTAGGGCAAGAAAGATGGAGAGAAGTGGAGTACAAACAGGTTGAGAGTGAGAGAAGACATGACGAAAGATTAAACAAGAGCTATAGAGGTGTGAAGAAAAAGAGGGAAGACGAATAAAAGACCTGGGTACTGTTTAATAAAAAATATAAAGAATTAACAAAAAGAGACATGTTCAGAAATTCAAAGGCAGGTACACAGTCATGATATTGTTGCTTTACAGCCATGTTATTCCTAGTAGGCATTTATATCCTAGTCCACATTTTATTTCTAACAGGCATTTTGCTCCTAGTTGGCATTCTACTTGAAAGGGTTAACACAATCATATCACAAGGTGTTTTTCTGTTGTTAGTATTGATACTGGGTGTTCAGGGAAATGTGTAACCCAGTGAAGGAAATATATTTACTTTTATTGGTTTCTGTGTTCTTTAATGTAATCTATGGGATTTCCTATGTCCTCTTATGTGTATATCCCGTAAACATATTATTGAGGAAACTCCTGGTCCTGGTAGTTATTTAAATTCTAGCAGGTGCCTTTATTTCTAACACAGGAAGTATTTATTGTCAGCAGGCACTTTACATCTGTCAGGCATTTTATGCCTAGTAGTAGGCCTGGACAATAATTCAATATCAATATATATCGCGATATAAATTCTCAATAACGGTGATATGATTTTTAAACACATTTTCGATATTTCGATATACATTAAAACATTTGTCACTGACTGACGTTCAGGGCACAGGAGTCAGTTCGTTGTATTCAAGCCGAGTAGAATGAGCAGAACACAATTAGCTACGTGCGTGATGACGTAAACCACATGCACGCAGCCCGTGCTCGGCAGTGTAAGGCTAAGCTCCAACACGGCAAGTTTTAGCTATAAAATGAGTACCCCTGACCGCAATACAAATGCGACTGATCGAGCTTCCACAAGTGAAGAGAAAGCAGACGAAATAGTCGATAAGAGAGAAAAGACTAATTCAGTGGTATGGAAGTGGTTTGCCTATCTAAGCTCTGATAAACTTCAGGTTTCAGTGCGCTGCAAAATGTGCCGGAGAGTGGAGCCGACTAGCACATCAAATCTGTTCCATCATCTGAAGCAGTTCCACCCGATAGAATATTCTGAGAGCTCAGAAGATGAGGCATCATAAAGGTTTAAGCCAACCTGTCTCTGAAATATCACCAGCTGTGTCAAAAGAGAAACCGATGCAGCAAACGCGGATCGCTGCATTCATGCCTCATGACAAGCAGTCTAAACGATATAAAGACATTACTAAGGCTGTCACAAACTTTTTGGCTAAGGACATGATGCCGTTTAGTACGGTAGAAAATGTGGGCTTCAGGAAAATGATGTCCGTCATTGACCCCAGATACGAGCTCCCTGGCCGGAAATATTGTTTCCCGCACCGCTATACCTACACTTTATGGTGAAGTTAGGGAAAGGGTGCAGGAGCAACTTAAGTCAGGGTCATATTTTGCGACCACAGCTGACCTGTGGTCAAGCCGAACCTCCGAACCATACTTGAGCCTGACCGTGCACTTTATTGACCAAGATTGTCAGCTTATGCCTCCAGACGGTTTACTTTCCCAAGGATCACACGGGCGAAGCAATTGCAGCCGGACTTACGGAGCGCCAGGTCTGCATCACCACAGATAGCGGGACCAAGATCATCAAAGCCGCCGAGTTGAACAGATGGACAAGGCTACAATGCTTCGGGCACCAACTGAACTCTATTGGTATTGGTAAGTTATACACAGTTAATATACATTTGAGTATTATGTTAAGTTATTTTGCTTATGGTATGAGGATATATTACTACAATCATTGCAGTAACAAATAGGCCATATGCTTAACACAAAATAGGCCTAACCTAAATGTAGCTTATCAGTGCTTGTATGTTTTTGATAGCTATTTTTATATTCTTTATATTTGTTTATAGTATGCTTATATTCACACAATTTTATGCTTGCTATGTGGTTGTTGCATGCCATGTCATAAGACGTTTATTGAGCATGTGTTATAATGTGCATTTGATTTGATAATTAAAACACTTGTGTTGAGGTGCTCTGTGTTGTGTAGGCTATGATTTCATGTGATTTCATTCCCCCAGTTTAAGTGACTGAATATGCTATTCATTTATTCTTTAATTAAGACATACACATTTGTATGGATTTATACTGTCACGAATCGTAGGGAAGGGGCACGGAAGCAGGCGCAAGCGGCGGACGAAGCGTAGAGTAGAGGATAAACTAGATACGTAAACGAGTAACAGGCAGGGGTCAGGCGATCGGACTAACAGAGTAATAAAGGCAAGGCAAAGAGCGTGGTCGAGGACGTAAACAAAGGTCTAGGTAACGAGGTAATCAAAGACGGTAGCAAGGCTTGGTAACGCAGAGAACGAGATAACTGAGCGTATACTTCGCAGTGCAACTCTGTGACTGGCAAACCTAAGTAGCAGTGCCTGAGTGTGAGTCTGTGATTAGCGGCAGGTGTCTTGGATCAGAACTCCGGGGATGGGGAGCGCATGCGTGCCTGAGAAACACGCATTGCATCTTGGGACTTGGAGTTCTGATCTGGCTGACAGTTGACCCCCCCCTCAAAGGGCTCACTCCGGGAGCCACATTCTTTCTAGGTCTCCCGGGGGCGAGGGGCGGTAGGTCAGGATGCGAAACGCGTGAAAGTCACTAATGAGTTGCGGGTCAAGGATGTCCTGCTTCGGAATCCAACAGCGTTCCTCTGGACCGTAGCCCTCCCACTCGACTAAGTATTCCAGCTTACCCCTCCTGTACCTGGAGCTGAGGATGTTCTTGAGAAGGTAAGCTGGTTGCCCTTCGATATCCAGGGGAGGCGGAGGTGTCTCTGAGGGCACATCCGAGGCTAAGGGTCCGGGAACACTGGTTTCAGGCGTGAGACGTGGAAGGAAGGGGCGACACGGCTGTGCCGGGGTAGTTGCAGCCGGTACGTGACCTCATTGATTCGTTTCAGGATCTTGAAGGGACCAGTACATCTCTGTGCGAGCTTTTTGCAGCTGTGTGGTTGCTTCAGGTCCCTTGTGGATAACCATACCCTATCACCGGGTTGGTAACTTGGCTGCTCGCTGCGGCGACGGTCAGCTTTGCGCTTGTACGAGTTGGTGACCTGTGTCAGACGCTGATGGGTGTCTGCCCATACCTGTTCGCGCCGCTCAAACCACTGATCGACTGCGGGTGAATCCGTGACATCTGCATTCCACGGGAATAAAGTGGGTTGGTACCCCAGTACGCACTGAAACGGGGTGAGATTAGTTGCTGAGTGACGTAACGAGTTCTGGGCATACTCGGCCCATGGTAAGAACTTGTCCCAATCACTGGGGTTGGCCGCGCAAAAGGTTCGGAGGAAACGGCCCAACTCCTGATTGACTCGTTCCACTTGGCCGTTGGACTGTGGGTGATACCCTGAGGTTAGGTTTACTGTGACCCCCAACTTATACATGAAACTAGTCCAGACTTGGGATGTGAACTGGGGACCCCGGTCACAGATGATCTCCTCAGGGATGCCGAAATACCTGAAGACATGGGTGAACAGCAGCTCGGCCGTCCCAAAGGCAGTGGGTAAGGTGGGGAGAGGAATGAAGCGTACAGATTTCGAGAACCGGTCTACTATGACCAGGATGGTGGTGTTCTCCTGGGATTCGGGTGAATCTGGTACAAAATCCACCGCAATGTGAGACCATGGGCGTTCCGGAATGTGTAGGGGCTTGAGTTTACCCGTGGGCAGTGTTCGAGGGACCTTATTCTGTGCGCAGGACGAGCATGATGCCACCATTCTGTGGATGTCCCTCTGCATGTTGGGCCACCAGTATTTCTCCTTTAGTAGGAGGTACGTTCGCTGTGCTCCAGGGTGACCTGTGCCGACGGTGGTGTGTGCCCAGACGACGATTGCCTGGCGATGTCCCTCGGGTACAAACTGTCGGCCTGCAGGACATGCTTTGGGGATTCGAGATGAGGGGATGTTCTCCAGTTCCTTGTCTAGCTCCCACTCGAGGGTGCCGATGATACATGAGGGGCGAACAATGTATTCTTCCTGGTCCTTGTCAACTTCTGGGTGATCCAGACGGGAGAGGGCATCGGCCTTTGTGTTCTTTGACCCAGGTTGGTAAGACAACGTGAACTGAAATCTGGTAAAGAACAGTGCCCAACGGGCCTGCCGAGGTGTTTGCCTCTTTGCTGTGCGTAAGTACTCCAAGTTCTTATGATCGGTATAGATGACAAAGGGGTGTGCCGCTCCCTCTAGCCAGTGACGCCATTCTTCGAGAGCTAACTTTACTGCCAGGAGTTCTCTGTTACCCATGTCATAATTCCTTTCCGACACTGAGAGTCTTCTTGAGAAGAAAGCTACTGGGTGGAGCTTCGGCTTATCTCCGAACCTCTGCGAGAGTACCGCTCCTACCCCAGTTTCTGAAGCGTCCACCTCCACGACGAACGGTCTGGATGGATCGGGATGCTTGAGAATAGGCGCGTGGTATGAAGGCGTTCTTGAGCTTCTCCAGGGCATTCTGGGCTGCTGGGCCCCATGACAGGTGCTTGGGTTTCCCTTTTAACAGAGAAGTCAAGGGATGAGCAATTCTACTGAAATTGCGGATGAACCGCCGGTAGAAATTGGCGAATCCGAGGAACCTCTGTAATTCCTTCACTGTCTTGGGTGGAGGCCAATTCGTGACTGCTTGAACCTTTTCCTGGTCCATGGTGACCCCTTTAGGGCTAATGATGTATCCCAGGAAGGAAATAGTGTCTCTATGAAACTCACACTTCTCCGCTTTGATGTATAGTTGATTTCGGAGCAACTTCTTCAACACCTGGCGGACATGGTGAATATGTTCCTCCTTTGACTTGGAATAAATTAAAATGTCGTCGATGTAAGCTATTACGTTGTGTCCCAGCATGTCACGCAGCACGTCGTTGATGAGACACTGGAAAACCGAGGGCGCGTTGGATAGCCCATACGGCATGACTAGGTATTCGTAATGACCAGACGTGGTACTAAACCCGGTTTTCCACTCGTCCCCCTCACAAATCCGGATGAGGTTATAGGCACTGCGTAGATCCAACTTGGTGAAAATGGTGGCTGAGCGTAATTGTTCCAGGGCAACAGGGACCAGAGGTAACGGGTAGCGATATTTTACGCAGCACTGGTTGAGGCCCCGATAATCGATGCAGGGTCTTAGACCGCCCCCTTTCTTCTCCACGAAGAAAAACCCTGCTGATGCTGGGGACGTGGATGGACGTATGTAGCCCTGGTGCAAAGCCTCTTGAATATACTCCTCCATGGCCCTCTGTTCGGTTAGGGATAGCGGATAAACTCTCCCTCGTGGGGGTGTTGTGCCTGGTAAGAGGTCGATAGCGCAATCGTAGGGCCTGTGAGGAGGAATTCCACTAGCCTTCACCTTACTGAATGCTTCACGAAGGTCATGGTATTCGGGGGGAATTTGGAGGAGCTTCGTCTCCTCCGGGCTTTCTATGGAAGTGGTTGCCACCGTGACGACAGGAGTTCGCAGACAATGGTGCATGCAATGGGGTGACCAGCGCACAATTTCTCTGTGAGACCAGGAGATCTGAGGATTGTGAAGATCCAACCAGGGCAGACCGAGAACCACTGGGTGACGAGCGGACACTGTGACATGAAAAATGATCTGTTCCTGATGAAGAGCGCTGGTATGGAGAACGATGGGTTCTGTGCAGTAAGAGATAAGTCCGTTACCCACGGGGGCGCCGTCAATAGCTTGGATGCGACGCGGGATGAGTAGGGGACGGATGGGGATGTTGTGCTCCTGAACGGTGGTCTGATCAATGAAGTTTCCTGCCGCTCCCGAGTCAATCAGTGCTTCTAGGACACAAGATACACCTGAGTACTCAAGTCGGATTTGCATGACGAAAGCAGATTGAACGGAACGCTTGAGGGGGCACTGCTGAACGAAGTGTCCCTCTCCTCCGCAATAGAAGCAGCAAAGTTCGCGGCGTCTTCGCTCCCTCTCCTGTGTACTTATCTTGGCACGACCCAGCTGCATGGGCTCTGCGGGAGGCTCAGGTACTGAAACCGCCACCAGAGGGCGCACTGAGCGGCGGCTTCGGAGCAGCCGGTCGAGGCGAATTGCGAGGTCGTTCAGGGACTCCAGTGTGAGCTGGTCGTCGCGACATGCCAGCTCCGTCACGATGTCGGCGTTTAATCCCTGGCGAAAAACAGTCTTAAGTGCCGGTTGGTTCCAGCCGCTTCGTGCTGCGGTAGTGCGAAACTCGAGGGCGTAGTCCGCGACGCTACGCGCTCCTTGTTTCAGGGTGAGGAGCTCCTCTCCGGTCTCTCGGCTGTCAGGGGAATGATCAAAGACTGTTCGAAATCGTGTGGCTAGCTCCTCGTAAGTGTGAATTGCGGTGGATTCCTGCTCCCACTCGGCTGTTGCCCAGAGTAAAGCTCTCCCGGTCAGAAGTTCCATGAAATGGATGATCTTACGGCGCTCCGGCATCTCCGGGTATGTGGAAAAGAACAGCGAGCATTGCAAGAGAAAGCCTCGGCAGCGCGCCGGATCTCCATCGTACTTTTCCGGTGCCGGTGTGGGAGGTAAACGTGTAGAATCCGCCGGCGTGGCTTGGTTTAGCCGAGTTACTTGCTCGGTGAGGGCGTTCAGGCGTTGATCGTGAATGCTGATCATCCGGCCGTGTCCTTTGATAGCTTGAGGCCAACTTGGCGCGTTCGCGCTGCCTCCATAATAAGGCGGCAAAGTATTCTATCACGAATCGTAGGGAAGGGGCACGGAAGCAGGTGCAAGCGGCGGACGAAGCGTAGAGTAGAGGATAAACTAGATACGTAAACGAGTAACAGGCGGGGGTCAGGCGATCGGACTAACAGAGTAATAAAGGCAAGGCAAAGAGCGTGGTCGAGGACGTAAACAAAGGTCTAGGTAACGAGGTAATCAAAGACGGTAGCAAGGCTTGGTAACGCAGAGAACGAGATAACTGAGCGTATACTTCGCAGTGCAACTCTGTGACTGGCAAACCTAAGTAGCAGTGCCTGAGTGTGAGTCTGTGATTAGCGGCAGGTGTCTTGGATCAGAACTCCGGGGATGGGGAGCGCACGCGTGCCTGAGAAGCACGCATTGCATCTTGGGACTTGGAGTTCTGATCTGGCTGAGCTGTGACATATACGTACAGCAGTTATATTAACAAGATTCAAAGGTGTTTTACTGGCATGGAAACAGATGTTTACTTCACCAAATCAGGTGTGAAATAAAAACAACAAAATGTACATAAGCAGAAGAATTGTGATTTTGCTGTAAGAATATAAATAAATCAAATTTTGTAGTTAAAATACAAATGAGAACTATATATTGCAATATTTTTTTCTCTCTCTGTACAGAGAAAGTTCACCAAGACAAGCAAGTGGACAGAGCAGTTGGGGTCTGTAAAAAGGTGGTGGCTGCCTTCTCCTTCTCCTGGAAGAAGAAACGGGACAATGCAGCTGCTCAGGAGGAGTATCACTTGCCACAGCACAAGCTCATCAGTGAAACCCCAACAAGATGGGGCTCCCGTCAACAAATGGCGAGGCGGGTTCTGGAGCAGAAAAGGGCCATCACAGAGGTCCTCTCAAAAGACAAGAAGACCAGGTCGCTGGTTCCTACTTGGCAAGATGTGGACGTTTTAGAGTCTATAGATACGGCTCTAAGCCCGCTCCTTGAATTCACCGATGTCTTGTCCGGTGAGTCCTATGTCAGTGTGTCATTCCTAAAACCAGTGATGCATCTCTTCAACACCTCCATCTTGAAGGAAGCAGAGGATGACACAGACCTCACCAGGACCATAAAAACAACAGTGATGGGATACCTGAATGAAAAGTATGATGACCCAGCCACGGATGATCTACTTGACATGGCATGCCTCGTTGACCCAAGATTCAAGCTTCAGTACACTCAGGAGGAGAAGAGAGAATACATCAAAGAGAAAGCTGTGTTGGAGATGCTGGAGATAGAGCTGTTGTGGTAAGGGAAGAGGAGTGCAGAGATGAAGCCATGGGAGATGCTTCTGCAGCAGTGACACCAGCCAAGAAAACAAAGCGGTCTCTGGCTAGCTTTTCTTCCCCCAAACAGGTCCACCAGTACCAACACAGAAGGCTTGAGTGAACAGCAGGCAGTTGAGAGAGAGCTCAGCAACTACCTTCTGTCTCCAGATGCTGACTATGACTCAAATCCTCTGGATTGGTGGAAAGTCTTTCAAAAGAACTTCCCCAGAGTAAGCCAACTTAAAGGTGGCAACATTGTCACATGTAAAAGGGCATCTTTGAAGCCAGATAATGTAGACCAGCTTGTATTTCTTTCCAGAAACCTCTAGAGCCTGTCATAGGGTGTCATCAACCCCCAACAATGTCCCTGCCCCAGCAACATGTGTAGTTGTTATTGCTCACACTTTGTTTTCTTCAGCAACTCTGAGCATTTTTCTTTTTTTTTTATCCTGGCTGAAGCACTTTAATTTCAGTCTATAAGAATAAAATAATCAGCCTATGTTGTAGTTTAAAGTGAAAGATATTAATATTGACAAAGGTGAGAGTTTTATGTTTATGTGATGGTGATTTCACATTTCTTGTTTGTATGAAGGTTAAATTCAAATAAAAAGGTGAACGTTCATTTATTTATGCCATTTTTATTTCTAAATTATTATATAGTTTTATAGGAGGTAAAGTTTACAGAAGTTTGAAGGTACAGACATCTGTTGTGGGTGTCCTTCTCAGTTTTTCTGAGGATTTATATTGTTCATATCGATACCGGAATTATATCGTATCGACTGAAATTAAGAAATATAGCGTGATATACATTTTGGCCATATCGTCCAGCACTACATAGTAGACATTCAAATCCTAGCACACAGTTTATTTCTAACAGGCATATGTTTAAAACTAAATACAAGTAAAGGTGTGCATTTTATGTAAGCCCAACACTTTTAAAGTACAATAAGTCTCTGAATTCTTTTTAATAACGTTGTTATGCTGTTGCTAACCAATGATGAATAAAGTAGTTCTTACAAAGAATTTATGTCCTTCACTTGTGTTGCCTCAATTTGATTTGCCATCATGATGGTACGATCGTGAACAGTTCTTGCCGACAGAGGCATGTCTTGTATTCATTTGATTTTCTTGTCTTTATCCGAAAAGTCGTCAAAAAGTTCATTGGCAACATCAAGCATGAATGTTTTGGCTTACTCCCCATCAGTGAATGACTTTCCGTTTCTCACAATTGCTAAAGCACCAGCAAAGCTAGCTGAATTCCAGTCACCTTATTGGGTCCAAACACGGAGTTGCTGCTGACTAGCTTGCCCGCTGCACAGTAGCTCTTGACATGCTTTCTTCCTGCTGCATATTTCGATGCAAATGTAGTATGGCGTGTGTCGAAGTGCCGCTTTAAATTTGACCGTTTCATCGATGCAATTTGATCATTGCATATTAAACACACTGCAGAACCTGCTCTCTCCACAAAGGCGAATTCCTCTGTCCATTCCTGCTGAAAAGTACGATACTCCTCATCTTTTTTTCTTTTAGCCATCTTCTTCGTTAAAAGGCTTTCTGCAATTAGTCGGCTGACTACTTGATTAAAAGGAGGGAAGTTTACTTCCTGACCTCACAACGAATCGTGTACGTTACGCATTATCCAATCAAAATTTGGTGTTGTCCCGGAGGACAGCTGTGATTGGCTCCTGTCACCAATCGTGACGTAGCGGATAAGAGACAGATGCAATCGCAGTTAAGAACGAGAGTTTTATTTGAGAGGAGAGCAGCCAAATCCAAAACATGATCCAGAAACATAATCCAAAAACAGGCGAAGGTCAGGCGACCAGCAAACAGGCATATATAGGGCAAGGCAGAGATCAAGGTCGTGGTACGTAAAAACAGGGTCGATAAACGAACCTGGGAGCGGATAACCCAGCGTGAACTAAATCTAAAGCTGAACCGTGAAACTAAGTTTAATTAACCGCCTCGTGTGTAGCACAGCTCACGGTATATATGCCCGCATGAATCAGCCTCGTAATCGAAACCAGCTGAGGGCAATACAGATACAAATGAGAATACAACCAATGACAGGACGGGGAGGAGACATGACAGATACATAAACAAAACCCACATGTCCAGCTGTCACTAGGGAAAAGCACGTGCTCTCGCATTTGTGCAGTAGAGCATGTTGCCACAAGGGGGAACCGTGACAGCTCCAGTCACCCGCAACCATGAACATGAGCAGTAGGAAATGAATGGATTGAAATACATGAGAATGTTTTATATTTTTAACGTTATTAATTTTTTTATTAAAGATTTGTCTGCGAGCCAGATGAAGCCATCAAAAGAGCCACATCTGGCTCGCGAGCCATAGGTTCCCGACCCCTGCCTTAAATGTTCTCTGTTAAGCCTTGGATTCGTTTGTTTAAATTTTTTTTGCCAAGTCTTCTCTCGCAGTTCTCTTCTTTTGTGTTTCCTGCTTTTGACTTTTGCTCTTGTTTTCGTTTTCTGTTTTTCTGACCTACGGACTTTGACAATGATTCTTGGATTTTTTCCTTACCAAAACACAGGCAACATGAAGAGACTTCGCGTTTTAATAAACCTTCTCATGTTTTTATCATCTGCCAACACAGGTACATTCTCTTTCACGTGGATTGAAATGTTTTTATTTCTTAGTAGTTTTTAATACTTAGTATTTATTTAATACAGTGTTTGTGTGACTTTCAGAGTCTCAGACTTTTTTGTGAAACTCCATATGGCACTGAATTGGTGTATATTTATATTTAGCACATTTTATATATTTACTGTTTAAATTTTTCTATCTTAAAATGATATCACATGATATAATGCAACGAAATGAAAATACTAAATACTAAATATTCACATTCTTTTGAAAATAACCTACAGTTAAGTCAAGAATACGTGTCACGGTTCCCCCTTGAAGCAGCATGCTCTCGCGCGGTTGCGCATGCGTGTTGTGACATTTGAACATGTGCTCTTTGTTTTTGTTTCTGTCATTGGCTGGGGGGGCACGTGTGTTTTGTTTATGTTCGTCATGACCCCGCCCCGTTTCTGTCATAGGTTGTATCCCCACGTGTGTCTGTATTACTCCCAGCTGAAATCAGTTTAAGTTAATTCATGCTGGTTTATATACTACGCGCCGTACTACACGGCGCGGTTAATTAAACATAGGATCACGTTCCTTGTTAGTTATAGTTCACGCTGGGTTATCCGCTCCCAGATCATTGTCTTAGCTCACGTTCATGTTTATGCTCATGTTTGTTTCTCGACCCTGTTTTCCGTGCCACGTTATTGATATCTGCCTTGCCCCAAGTTTATGCCTGTTTGCCGTTCGCCTGACCTTCGCTTGTTTTCTGACTACGCCTTTGGATTACGTTTTGGATTTGTCTGCCTGCCTCTTGTAAATAAACTACACTCGTTCTTAAGTGCGCTTACCTCCTTCCTTCATCCGCTCCGTCATGAACTGTGACAGAAATTAACTGCCGTAAACATGGAGGTAGCACGAGAACGGCGAGGACGCTGAACCCAAAACCGCACGCCCAAGATTCCCGCCTTGGATTCCATGAGCTTCGCACAGAGGACTTTCGAGCACATCCCTGCACGGTATGATGGCCTGGGTTACCCGGATTATTTTGCGATGGAATGTCAGCAATATTTCGCCAGCCTGAGTGACCCGAAACCACCAGTAGGACAATTTAGCCTGTTCATCATGTCTCGCTTTCTGGATTTCGCTCGGCAAAAGTATGACCTGGATAAAGTGCTGCGGGAAGGTAATGGGAGGACTCATGCAGAGCCTCTTCTCCACGTGTACTATGAACGGGAGAAACAGAGAGGGGAGAAGGGCAGAGAAAGCTACAGTCAACGTTCCAGTCACAGCCACGCCACGTCTCCGGTCCAAATCACGTCTCCCGTTCCAGCCACAGCCACGCCTCTCGCTTCAGCCACAGCCACGCCTAACTCTCCAGCCCCTGCCATGCCTCAGGTCCATGTCCCGGTCCAGACCAAGCCACAAGTCCAAGTTACCGTGCATCCTGCTATGCAGAATCCAGTCATCTCCAAGTCTGCCGACCCAATTCACAAAATTCCGCTCACAGGCAAGTTCCAAGTTCAAGCCCAAGTCACACTTCCAGTTCAAGCTCCAGTCACAGCCAAGCCTCACGTTCCAGTCGTAATCACTCAGATTAAGAAGGAAATGGTGGAAAAAATTAGCAGAATGTAGTTGGAGTCGGAGAGTTTGAGCAGCACTCTGTCTGAAATGGAGAAGAAATGCATCGAAGCTACTAAAGACTGCTCATCCGTGGAGTTGCAACTACAGGAAACACAGGTTTTGCTGCAAGAGGAGACACTCCGGAAATGGGTTCTGAGCATTCGGCTCTGTCGACTAGAGGACGAACGAAACCAACTAAAGCAGCTTCTGGAGGAGGAGAAGGATAGAAGCAAAAGTGCAGAGACCCAGCTTCACCAAGTCCAGACACAGTCTCAAGCTCACGACGCCCAAGTCCAGACACAGTATCAAACTCACAGCGTCCAGGTCCAGACTCAATCTCAAGCTCACGACGCCCAAGTCCAGACACAGTCTCAAGCTTACAGCGTCCAAGTCCAGACTCAGTCTCAAGCTCACAGCGTCCAGGTCCAGACTCAGGCTCAAGCTCACAGTGTCCAGGTCCAGACTCAGTCTCAAGCTCACGACGCCCAAGTCCAGACTCAGTCTCAAGCTCACGACATCCCAGTCACAGCCAAGCCTCACGTCCCATTGGTAATCGCTCAGAGTAAAAAGGAGTCACGTCGACAGGAAGGGGAATCTGGGGTCGGGGCTGAGACCGGCTCCCACCCTCCCTCCCCATTTTTGATGCTCGCTCAGCCTCCCTGCTCTGCTGAGGACGCCGCTCGGCCTCCCTGCTCTGCTGAGGACGCCGCTCGGCCTCCCTGCTCTGCTGAGGACGCCGCTCGGCCTCCCTGCTCTGCTGAGGACGCCCCTCGGCCTCCCTGCTCTGCTGAGGACGCCGCTCGGCCTCCCTGCTCTGCTGAGGACGCCGCTCGGCCTCCACGTCCGGCTGTGGACGTCGCTCCGCCTTCCTGCTCGGCTGTGGACGTCGCTCGGCCCTCCTGCTCGGCTGAGGTCGTCGCTCCGCCTTCCTGTTCGGCTGAGGTCGTCGCTCCGCCATCCTGCTTTGCTGGGGACGTCGCTCTGCCTCCATGCTCCGCGGAAGACGTCGCTCCTTGTGTCGCTCCCCCTTCCTGCTCCACGGAGGACATCGCTCCACCCCTGGGCTCAGCGGAAGGCATCGTTCCTCCCTTGAGCCTCACGGAGAACTTCGCTCCTTCCCCTGGCCTCGCGGAGAACCTCGCTCCCCTCTGGAGCCTCGCGGAGAACCACGCTTCCCCCTTGAGCCTCGCGGTGAACTTCGCTCCGCGTCCCTACTTTGCCAGACACATCATGCGGTTTCCTGGCTCTGCTTGGGACATTCAGCCCAGGGGCCCGGGGCCGCCGGTGATATGGGATGTTTCATGGCACTCCGGGAGGAGTGCCTTTGGGGGGGGACTCTGTCACGGTTCCCCCTTGAAGCAGCATGCTCTCGCGCGGTTGCGCATGCGTGTTGTGACATTTGAACATGTGCTCTTTGTTTTTGTTTCTGTCATTGGCTGGGAGGGTACGTGTGTTTTTGTTTATGTTCGTCATGACCCCGCCCCATGTCTGTCATAGGTTGTATCCCCACGTGTGTCTGTATTACTCCCAGCTGAAATCTGTTTAAGTTAATTCATGCCGGTTTATATACTACGCGCCATACTACACACGGCGCGGTTAATTAAACATAGTATCACGTTCCTTGTTAGTTATAGTTCACGCTGGGTTATCCGCTCCCAGATCATTGTCTTAGCTCACGTTCATGTTTATGCTCATGTTTGTTTCTCGACCCTGTTTTCCGTGCCACGTTGTTGATATCTGCCTTGCCCCAAGTTTATGCCTGTTCGCCGTTCGCCTGACCTTTGCTTGTTTCCTGACTACGCCTTTGGATTACGTGTTGGATTTGTCTGCCTGCCTCTTGTAAATAAACTACACTCGTTCTTAAGTGCGCTTACCTCCTTCCTTCATCCGCTCCGTCACGAACTGTCACAATATGACACTTCCAGGCATGCTGTTAGAGGAATAAATAAAGAAATGTTTCTACTGGAACCTCAGTACAGTATACTGTAGATAGAATTGTTAACTAGTTATTGTCTTAACTATAACGAACAGACTCATTTCAATACATTCTGGGTCAATTCAACTTAACATTGACCCAATCTCACAAGACTCTCCTCTATCTAAGTACAGGCACATGGAGGGGATAAGAAGTAATCAATAAGTGCATGTCAGGAGCAGTATTTGAACGCAGTCCTGATCTCTGATCTCTGGTTCTCGCAGGTTCCCACTCGTTGTGCTCGGTGTCGACGTTCATCATCGGAGAGACGCCTTTCCCAGAGTTCACCCTCCTGATAATGCTGGATGATATAACAATCTCAAGCTACGTTTCAGATACGCAAAAGGCAGTTATGAGAGTGAACAGAACGATAAATGATGAAGAGCAAGATTTTTGCTCTTTACAAAATGATTTTTGGAACACTGCACAAGGATATGTGGGAACCAGCACATCTTCTTAAGCAGCACTTTAACTGCTCTAAAGGTAGGCGAGATACGTATAGAGTAGAGTCACTTCATTTGATCTGTTTTGTGCATCTGTATTCTGATATAAATCAGTTTTTAGCTTAATCATGAAACTCTTGTAATGTCACTTAGGAAAAATATGGCACTGTTACATGATACTTTTTTCATAGGTGTCCATGTGGAACAAATGCTGGACTGTTGTGAATTACTGATCAATAACGTGCAAGGGCAAATGAAGATGACTGATTCTTTTAATGGCTTGAGCAGATTTGTGATGGATTATAATATACATCAGCATCGCTCCACACCGATATAAAATGGCCAATAAGCTTTGACACGTTGCAGTATGAACATCACAAGGCAATATTTTCTGCAACCTTTATGCGCAACATCTTTACAAACATTACTTATAGATTTGAGGAATTATGCACTGAGGAAATGTAAATTCACATTCAGGAATTCTGTTTGTTTAATCTGTGCTTTTTTCCCCCTTATCCAGCTTTGAGTTTCATTACTCACTACCTTTAAAAATGACATATTATTATCAAGATTTCTTTTTCTCTTACCTACAAGTGAAGCCCAGAGTGAGACTTATGAAGCAGCAACTCAACCCGCACTCCGGAGGGGCTCGTCTGACCTGCCTGGCCACTGGATTTTACCCACGACACATTAACATGACGCTGCTGAAGGACGGCCAGGGCATGCCCGAGCACCTCTTCACTGTGGATGATCTTTTGCCCAATGCAGATGGAACTTATCAAATGAGGAAGACTGTTGAGATCAGCGAGGAAGAGCTCCAGCAGAAACATAACTACATCTGCATGGCTACACACCTCAGCCGGGAGAACAAGATGGATGTTTACTGGGGTACGGCAACATCACTCTGTTCAGTGGCCGTCATTTCCTCATGAACTAGATCAGTCTATGCTGTAAAAGGTAGTTATTTTTTTACAGAAATGCTGCTCACAAACCCGGTCCGAACATTACTGTCATCATCACCAGTATACTATTTCTATGTGTGTGATCGCACCAACGGCTGCCTTCCTCTTATGTAAGAGAAGGCATGCAGGTAAGAACGCTGACATCACAAATACGATCAGTTCACAGAATTACTATGAAGTGCCTTCTGAAATGGACATTTTCCTGCATTTTATCTTCTAGTTTCTCAAACGTCCTCTCAGACAGACTACTCTGTGAGTGAGTGTTGAATTTGTGTTTACCAACATCACAAACACTAATATTGTAAATCTTGGCACCCTATGCCAGTGGTTTTCAAAGTGGGGGCCGCCAGGGGGCGCTCGGGGGGCCTCAACAATTTGGTGTGCCCATCCCACCAACTAGTATGTTTTCTCTTTCTCACTCTCAGACAACCCCACACACACACACACACACACACACACACACACACACACACACACACACACACACACACACACACACACACACAATCAATTCCTAATGTAACGTAAAGATGTAAGATGTTATTATTAATTATTAATAAAAAGGGGGATATATTCAGAAGTCTGTACTTTTAATGTGTTTTATTATTAAAGTTTCATTTTTATTGAACATTTCTACATTTCTACTGAACGTTTCATTTTTATTGAATATTTTTGCTGACCTTCTGATGAACCATTTCTGCTAACATTTCTTATAACCTTTCTGCTAAACATTTCTGCTAAGCCTATCTAAATTGCCTTTTCTGTTCTGTCCTCCCCACCCTTCGCAAAAATAAAAACAAATTGAGCAACAGCAGTAAATATTCAGTTTTTTTTTCTTTTTATACAAAGGAAAACAAAATTGAACCCACAACCCACCCCTCCGGCTCATCATGGCTACCCAATAACTGTCGCTGGTTATAAAGATATTATAAAATTCAACAACAGGCACTAACCTTTAAGTGGGTAGTGTCTGTAACTCCATAAAGTATGCAATAAAGGGATGCCATTTATGGAAAAACTCATATATATTCATCGTATATCTTATTTTCTCGAGTTTCAGAAAAAACATCACGTCCTTTATCCACTGGGAGATAGATGGGTATTTAGCAGACTTCCAATGTAACAGTAGGGAACGTCTTGCTATAAGGGATGTGAAAGCAATAACATCATTTTGTATCGAGCTCAAATGAATTGAAGCTTGAGGAATCCAAAATATCGCAATCAATGGACAAGGCTTTAAATCTGCCCTGAAAATAGTGGACATGATGGTAAAAAACCCGACCAAAAACCATGGAGTTCAGGGCAGAAGAAAAACATGTGGCCAAGCTGACAGGGAGAGCCATGGCATTTATCACACTTGTCCTCTACATCTAGATACATCACAGACAATCTCGAATCAATCCTCGAATAAGAATTATGAACCTGGGAGAAGAAAGAAAACTTTTTAAGAGAGGGGTTACGGGATCTCCAGGGATCAACGAGACCGTTCTGACAAATAAAATCGGAAAATGTTTTGGACATTGCAGATTGATTCAGAGTACGGGGATTAGATCGATGCAAGTTTGGGTCAAATACACAATTTAAATCTCCCCTGAAAATCAACAGGTGAGTATTTAAGAAAGGGAGATTGCTCAACAATCTATTAGAAAATTCTACATCAAAGTTTGGAGCATACACATTAACCAACAATACCTGTCTTTGCATTAAAGTACCAGCAACTATAATATATCTACCGTGCACATCAGCAATAACATTAGTGCACGAAAACTGTAACCTTTTGTCAATTAAAATAGCGACCCCTCAAGGGCAATGGAACCTTTGATGGTTTTTAATACGTAGGTGCGTCTCCTGTAGAAATACTATATTGGAGTTTAATCGTTTCAAATGTGTAAAAACCTTAGATCTCTTAACAGGATTACCCATACCTCTGACGTTCCAACCAATAAATATTAAAGGTGTGCCTGTCCCAGGGATCCATGTTACTACTAACCATTTAAATAAAGTAAACCTTAGGAATGGGAATAGCCAATGAGAGCCGAAGTGGGACCTTCCACAACCCCCCCGTGACATTAGCATGATGCTAAATGGCACTACAGAGGTTGTCGGGAACATTAAACATCATCACGCCGAACGGGAAAAAACTTTATGCTACAAAGTGGGTTTAATTCAAACTTATTTATTGAAAAATTCCTCAGCAATAATAATCGGGAGTAGGAACTGTTCGGTCTGTAAACATACAGAACACTGCCGCTCTCCTTCACTAACTGTAATTCACGCCATTTAAACTCACGGTTGCCAGATTTCACTAGAAACGTCAACTTTAGTTGCCCTGTTTCGATTTACCCCCTCAGTAGAGAGCTTACATTTAACTGTTTATGACAGACCTAAAAAAAATATGTTAACATAAAAATATGTTGTCACTGAAATCAATTAATAATCGTGATAAATAATCGAGATCTCAATATTGATTAAAATAATCAGGATGATCATTTTGGCCATAATCGTGCAGCCCTACACGCTGATAGCAAAAACCTATGACATAAAATTCTAAATTTGTGATGATTCAAACTTGCGATGATTCAAACTTGTGATGATTCAGTGGGGAGGCCATTGTTGTCCAGAGCACCTGAGAAGACACACACAGACCAACCAGGAGACCAAATTGTCGTGGAAATTAGCAAGTAAACACTCGCAGGCCTCTGAAGTTCCTCTGAAGGTAAATAAAAAAGGCTTATTACAGAAAGATGGTTAATACAGGATAGAATAAATCAGGATAGATTAATGAGAGCCATGATGTGGTTTGAGGAAGTTCAAAAAGGCTTTATTTCAGGGTCTTAAAAGATGAACCTTGAACAGAAGAATATGTTTGTGTCTCTGTATAGCAGATAAACATTCTGTACTGATCTCAGTGACATGACATGGCCTTATTATGTGTTGAGAATGAAAGATGAGAATGAAACAGAACAAGAACAAATCTATTACAAAGTAAAAATGAATAATTTCCCTCACAGGTGTACCCCGCCTTGAGTCCGATGCTCCAGGTTTCCCGACACCCAGTAGTATAAGCGGTATAGAAAATGGATGGATATACATTTTCCTTCCATCCATCCACCTTCTACAGCTTACTACTTTTCAGGGTCACGGGGAACCTGGAGCCTATCCCAGGGAGCATCGGGCACAAGGCGGGGTACACCCTGGACAGGGTGCCAGTCCATTGCAGGGCATGGATATACTTTTTATATTTCTCAGTCAATCATTACAGTCTGTTATGAACTTGGGAATTTCTGTAATATGCACTGAAAAGTTCAAAGTGTACGGCACAGCATTATTTTGTCATAGGTTGATATAACCATACCTGAGTGATGAGCCTACATACATAAACATCAAAAGAAAAACAGACTGCAGTTCAATCAAAATGTTCCAGATTATGGGTTTACCATATTGTAGTGTTACAACCTGGAACCTGGAACTGACTTTTATATTAAAGTGGGGGATCAGTACACACTAAAATAATATGGAATACAAGAAAAACACAATTTGTTCAAATTATTTACAAAATAACAACAAAAACATTACAGTTGTTATTTCATAAGTATTCATCCCTACTGTTGTGAAAGCCCGAAGTTCGTTGGAGAGACAAAAGGCCACAGTTTCACATTTTTAGTTTGCTCATGAAGAGTTATATATTAGCACATTTTGTCATAATTGATGGCCTAAAGTTTTTTGTCCTGCTAGAGGAATAACAGAGACCCAGCGGGCGGTATGTTTGCCATTGCTGGCCTAAACGTTCACTGTTTCTCCTAAAAAAATATGCCGAATAGCGTCGTCACTATTTTCCGATACACGTTAATATGCACCAAGACTTTACTTTGGGATTGAAGGACGTCACAGGCACGGGTTACTCTGATTGGATAAATCCACGCGAGCTCATTGAATATTGATGAATTTGTCCGGCGCCCCCACCTGCCCAGTCTCCTGAATGTAAACGCTTCAAGGCCAGTGCGTGCGCGTAAAGGTTCCTGACCAGGTTTAACGGCTCTGAGAAGCGATAAAGGATCAGAGAGCTATCAAAAGGAACCACATAGCAGGTGTATGTGCTCGTATGTAAGAAATATTTCACACGTGATCATGTAGCACTTAGAAATTACTTTGGGTCTGTTTTTGTTTGAATATTTAGGCTACGGCCAGGTTGCTTGACATCTCTAACGGTCAATTTTGATAATGTTAATGCTATAGCTTGTTATTGTTAGTGATGTTCAGCTGTTACTGAAGATGAATGTGTTATGTGTTAGCTAGCCACCTACTATCTAGTTAGTGCTAGAGAGTAATTGTTACATTCAATTGTTTTCTCCCATCTGGCTACAAATCTTTTTAGCTGGTATGGAAGTCAGTGATCCAACTTCTGTCACCTTGATCAACCCCACCTACTTCCCTGGCAAGTTGTGGCATTTGGTGAACGATCCACAGATTCACTCAATCTGGTGGGATGCCAGTGGGGAAGGAATACTCGTCCATCAGCAATCCTTTGAAGCTGAAGTGCTATCGTCCCAAACCAGGCAGGTGACCGAGAACTTCAGAACGATGGACTTCCACAGTTTTGTTCGCCAGCTGAACTTGTACGGCTTCAGGAAAGAACGCTCAGGCCGTGACATCTCAGAGAAGCAGACCAACATCTCTCCCATTAACGCCCAACTGCACCGCTTTTACAACCCATCTTTCAAACGGGATAAGCCTGAGCTTCTGCTCAACATACAGCGACGCACACCTGTCAACAAGGCCAAGCTCTCGGGGATAAAGGTCACCAGCCGGATGCCAAAACTTTTCCATCATGAGATGCTAAATTCGACACAGGAATCTTCTTCCTTAATGAAAACAGGTTGGTAGTGTTTGAACAAGCAGATAAAAAGAATGGACAGAATATATTCATTTATTCATTTCAGTAACAACTTTAACCTAGTCAGGTTCATGACGGATCCAGGGCCTATCCCGAGAAAACTGGGCACTCTGAATGGGACGCCAGTCCATCGCAAAGCACCATACCCACACACACATTCACACACTCGTTCACACATAGTGCCAATTTACAATAAACACTCCACTTATAACCTGGACCCTGGAAGAAACCTACCTCAACCCTAGTCCACAGTTTCTCTGCCACTGTGCGAATTCTTTAAATCTGGAAACATTTTAGCCCATGTCGTTTGAAAGACTGGATAGAGAAATCCATTAGCCTAAAAAAAAAAATAAAAGATTATGCATATATAGGAATGCGTAGAAAAAGAGAAAATAGACAAATATAATGAGAAAGGGTATGTCATTTTGCTAGTACAGTGCCAGCTAGATCATTTTGTGGCCTCGGTCATCATCTGTAGTTTTAGTTTATTAATACTTGACTCGTCTCTATCTGTTCAGGTTCAACCTTGCTTGGACATCAGGGAACCCCTTACCACCATCCCTGTAATGGTCTTCAGCAGGAGAAGAGGAGCAACACACCACAGCACGGGTTTTACACACCAGGTAATGATTTATTACATTTTGTCCATTTTGTACATTTTATAATAGTTGTGAGCTCAGCCTTAATTAGTATAAGAATTCGATTTACACGCTACTTTAGTAAATACAGTAGTAGAGTGCATTATTCTGACGTGTAGTTTAATTGTATGCAATTTAGGATGGAGCTAAGTTCACTGTTTCACAATTTCAGTGTTGGTGTTTCTATCTATCTCTCTCTCTCTCTCTCTCTCTCTCTCTCTCTTTCTTCCTTTCTTTCGTCTTTCTTTTGTCCCAAATATCCACTTTTAATATATATAAAATGAAGATGACCGATATGTCAATGTAATTCTATGTTTTGATATTAAACACTTAGTTCATTGTAGAGACACAAGGCCACAGTTTCACATTTTTAGTTTGCTCATGAAGAGTTATATATTAGCACATTTTGTCATAATTGATGGCCTAAAGTTTTTCGTCCTGCTAGAGGAATAACAGAGACTCAGCGGGCGGTATGTTTGCCATTGCTGGACTAAACGTTCACTGTTTCTCCTAAAAAAATATGCCGAATAGCGTCGTCGCTATTTTCCGATACACGTTAATATGCACCAAGACTTTACTTTGGGATTGAGGGACGTCACAGGCACGGGTTACTCTGATTGGATAAATCCACGCGAGCTCATTGAATATTCATGAATTTGTCCGGCGCCCCCACCTGCCCAGTCTCCTGAATGTAAACGCTTCAAGACCAGTGCGTGTGCATAAAGGTTCCTGACCAGTTTTAACGGCACTGAGAAGCGATAAAGGATCAGAGAGCTATCAAAAGGAACCACATAGCAGGTGTATGTGCTCGTATGTGAGAAATATTTCACACGTGATCATGTAGCTCTTAGAAATTACTTTGGGTCTGTTTTTGTTTGAATATTTAGGCTACGGCCAGGTTGCTTGACATCTCTAACGGTCAATTTTGTTAACATTAATGCTATAGCTTGTTATTGTTAGTGATGTTCAGCTGTTACTGAAGATGAATGTGTTATGTGTTAGCTAGCCACCTACTATCTAGTTAGTGCTAGAGAGTAATTGTTATATTCAATTGTTTTCTCCCATCTGGCTACAAATCTTTTTAGCTGGTATGGAAGTCAGTGATCCAACTTCTGTCACCTTGATCAACCCCACCTACTTCCCTGGCAAGTTGTGGCATTTGGTGAACGATCCACAGATTCACTCAATCTGGTGGGACGCCAGTGGGGAAGGAATACTCGTCCATCAGCAATCCTTTGAAGCTGAAGTGCTATCGTCCCAAACCAGGCAGGTGACCGAGAACTTCAGAACGATGGACTTCCACAGTTTTGTTCGCCAGCTGAACTTGTACGCGCTTCAGGAAAGAACGCTCAGGCCGTGACATCTCAGAGAAACAAACCAACATCTCTCCCATTAACGCCCAACTGCACCGCATTTACAACCCATCTTTCAAACGGGATAAGCCTGAGCTTCTGCTCAACATACAGCGACGCACACCTGTCAACAAGGCCAAGCTCGCGGGGATAAATGTCACCAGCCGGATGCCAAAACTTTTCCATCATGAGATGCTAAATTCGACACAGGAATCCTCTTCCTTAATGAAAACAGGTTGGTAGTGTTTGAACAAGCAGATAAAAAGAATGGACAGAATATATTCATTCATTCATTTCAGTAACAACTTTAACCTAGTCAGGTTCATGACGAATCCAGGGTCTATCCCGAGAAAACTGGGCACCCTGAATGGGACGCCAGTCCATCGCAAAGCACCGTACACCGTACCCACACACACATTCACACACTCGTTCACACATAGTGCCAATTTACAATAAACACTCCACTTTAAATATTGACATTTCAACATGTTCTTTAATACAATTAGCAAAGCATGAACATAAACTGTGTGCAGAGGGGCTGCAGGAGCTGTAATATCGTTCCTGAATAATCTGTCTTAGTGATGTGTTGTTTATGTCTTACCAAGAAATGAATCGTTTGTTAACTTTAAATGTTTCCCACCCCCAGTGTATCAGCGATGTAGTCCAGACGTCTTGGATTCAACACTGCCCAGCTTTCAAGAACCAGCTGCTTCCTACTCTCCTAGTGGCTATTACCCAGTAAGAACTGAGAAACCTTTTTAAGTTTATGTACGGTTCTGATCACTAAAAATGGCTAGTGTCGTTATTTTAGCCAGTGTAGGCATGTTAAGGTTTGATGGTACATGGTGCAGTATGAAGGGAATGCTGGGAGCTCAAACAGTTAAAAGTAAATCCTTGATGTGTAAATAATATTAATATGAATTTTCCCACTCATTCCTCAGGAGTACTCGGTCGGATACACTCATCTGATTGATCAGGATCCATTCTGGAATGCAGGTGACGTTCCAGAGTCCAGGACGAGTGACCTGGAGAAAGAGGAAGAGGAACTGGACGCTATATTAAACATGGTGTCGGAGATGCAGGTCAGATAAGATGATTTACCATCAAGAACAGTGTTTATCTGTGCTTACAGTGTAGTCAGTACCTTAAGGTCCAATAATCGGAATCCAGGACCAAGACTATGTGGCAGCTGTGGCTCAGGTGGTAGAGCAGGTTGTCCACTAATCGTAGGGTACGATTCCCGGCCCACGTGACTCCACATGATGAAGTGTCCTTGGGTAAGACACTGAACCCAGAGTTGCTCTTGATGGCAAGTTAACGCCTTGCATGGCAGCTCTGATACCACTGGTCTGTGTGTGTGTGTGTGTGTGTGTGAACGGGTGAATGGGATAAGTATAAAGCGCTTTGGATAAAAGCACTAAGTGCACCATTTAACATTTTACCATTTATGAATGTTTTAGCATTTATACCACACACTGTGAGTTTGCATGTTCTCCGCGTGCTTGGGGGTTTCCCCCGGGTACTCCGGTTTCCTCCCCCAGTCCAAAGACATGCATGGTAGGCTGATTGGCGTGTCTAAAGTGTCCGTAGTGCATGAATGGGTGTGTGAATGTGTGTATGTGTTTGTGTGCCCTGCGATGGATTGGCTCCCTGTCCAGGGTGTACCCCACCTTGTGGCCCATGCTCCCTGGGATAGACTCCAGGTTCCCCGTGACCCTGAAGAAGGAGCAAGCGGTAGAAGATGGATGGATGGACCACACACTGCTAACTCTTGTTATTTTTTTACTACTCAACTTTAGTGATGCACCAAAATCTTTGGCCACTTAATCAGGATTTTTTAATTTCTTAACCTGTTTATTAGCATAATTTATGAAATTTTGATTTGACTTTCAGGAAAACTGAATTAGATACAGAAAAACTGACACCATAGTGTAACCGTAAAATGTTTTACTCTCCTAGTGGCTATTATCCAGTAAGAACTGAGAAACCTTTTTAAGTTTATGTACTGTTCTGATCACTAAAAATGGCTAGTGTTGTTATTTTAGCCAGTGTAGGCATGTTAAGGTTTGATGGTACATGGTGCAGTATGAAGGGAATGCTGGGAGGTCAAACAGTTAAAAGTAAATCCTTGATGTGTAAATAATATTAATATGGATTTTCCCACTCATTCCTCAGGACTACTCGGTCGGATACGCTCATCTGATTGATCAGGATCCATTCTGGAATGCAGCTGACGTTCCAGAGTCCAGGACGAGTGACCCGGAGAAAGAGGAAGAGGAACTGGACGCTATATTAAACCTGGTGTCGGAGATGCAGGTCAGATAAGATGATTTCCCATCAAGAACAGTGTTTATCTGTGCTTACAGTGTAGTCAGTGCTGCCGTAGTACCTTAAGGTCTAATAATCGGAATCCAGGACCAAGAACTGTTTACACAGTTCAAGAACATACAATGCCCTCTTCTAATATTGGCACCCTTGGTAAATATGAGTAAAGGATGCTGTGAAAATATATCTTTATTGTTGAGCCTTTTGATCTTTTGTTCAGCCTTCTTTGCTTATATTTACCAAGGGTGCCTATATTAGTGAGGAATGTATGTGAGTTTAAATCTTGCGTTCTCATATCAAACTCATCAGAAATCATACCAAATATACCGTACCTGGGCGCGCTGTGGCTCAGGTGGTAGAGCGGGTTGTCCACTAATCGTAGGGTACGATTCCCGGCCCACGTGACTCCACATGATGAAGTGTCCTTGGGTAAGACACTGAACCCAGAGTTTCTCCCGATGGCAAGTTAGCGCCTTGCATGGTAGCTCTGATACCACTGGTGTGTGTGTGTGTGTGTGTGTGTGTGTGAATGGGTGAATAGGACTAGTGCAGGGGTTGCCAACCAATCAGAGACTAAGAGCCACATTTTTTATTGTGTTACCGCAAAGAGCCACATCATACACATGGGCACACATGAACATCACCTCATCCCTTCCTCTCACACACACACACACAGACCTTTGCACAGCCAGATTTATTGTAAGTGTCACACACCAACATGAAATTGACTCCTATAGTACTACTGGCCAGTGACTACAGGCCAGTCATTTTCAAAAACATGAACATTGTGTCTAACACACACAAACTCTCAGTTGAACCAAGTCCACAAACAAAAATATAATAATTTACTAGGCATGTTACTTTGTGGCATTCCTTGCCTTGAACAATTCTCTTCAAATCTGTCTTGTATTCCGTTATTGCTACTTGAAGCAATTCTTTCACATGGGTGTCAGTCAGAACAGATCGATGCTTTGATTTCACATGTTTCAGGGTAGAAAACACAGACTCGCAGACATATGTTGACCCAAACATTGACAGTATCTTAAGCGCAGCCCGTTTGACATTGGGGTATTTTTCCATTGGCACACTTTTCCAGAACTCAATGGTCCCTTCCCTTAAAGCAGGTTTCAGTTGGTCCTCCTCACAAAGATCAATGATCTCCAACTCAGCCGCAGCCTCATCTGTGACTAGCGGGGCTTTCAAACAGTCCGTCTCTGCTTTAAATGGGTCGACGAGGAACGTAATCTGTGGCCTTTTCAGTTGTAGATCACGGAACTGGGTCACAAAACTTTCGTGCAGGTTTTCAACCAGTGTTGCATATCTGGCTATTTGCTTATTCAGGGCGGCGCTGGTGACTCAGGCAGGAAGCATTTTTAACTTACCCTGCAGGCTCAAGTTCAGCCTGTCCAAGTGACACAGCATGTCAACCAAAAAGGCCAGATCCATAATCCACTCGAGGTCCGAGAGCTCGGGATAGTCCTTGTCCTTCTCTTCCATGAACAGTTTCACGGCATCCAAATCTCAAAGAAGCGAGAGAGTACCTGGCCTTTTGACAGCCACCTCACAGTGCAGTGCAGCGGCAGGTCACCTGGAAGCCCTTTATCCAGCTCAGCGATGAGATTCTTGAATTGCCTGTGGTTAAGCACATGTGTGCGGATGTAGTTGACGATTTCCATCACAGGCTTCATGACGTTGTCTAAATTCAATGATTTAGACACGAGTTGCTCCCTGTGGATGATGCAAACTCCAAAACTCGGGAAATGTTAGGTCAGCTTTGCACAGCCCCACAAGCCCGTTCACAGATCCGATCATGGCTGGCGCTCCATCCGTGGCTATTGCAGTTAGTTTCGGTATGGACAGATTTGCTTTCGCAAATGCAGCCATCACTGTTTCTTTCACATCTATCCCACGGGTTCTGTCTTTTAATGGCACAATATCAAGGAGTTCTTCCTTGATCACACAATCGTCTGACACAGACCGTGCAAATATTGCCAACTGAGGCTTGTCTTGTATGTCTCAACTCTCATCCAATACGACACTAAAATACTCACATGCTTGAAGGTCAGAGTGCAACTGTGATCCGATAGCCGTGTTAATGTCCGATATTCTGAGTTCAACAGTGCGGCAGGACAGTTGGACATCTGATACCATTCGTTTTAGTTTGTCGTTTTCAGGAGACAAGATTTCAACAATGTCACTGAGGCATTTTTTAATGAACTCCCCTTCATTGTATGGCTTTTTAGCTCGTGCAATGTTCCAAGCCAGTTGATACGATGCAAGCGTTACGGTCTCTGAGTGCTTCGATATTTTTGGGAAAACTGTATCTGCTTTTCTGCCTGGCATTTCAAAGTAACCAACTTGTGCTTGCGAAGTTCAGTCCCTATTGGAAATTCCGGGTTGATGTTAGCATGGAGAGAGCTGAAGTGGCGCTGAAGATTTGAAGCTTTGAAATGCGCTAATGACGCCTGACATATAAGGCAGAAATGGCTTGCCATTGCGCTCAACAAAAAAATATTAACTTTCCCACTCTGTTAAAAACGTCCTGTGTTCATCTTCATATTTTCGTTTTGCTGTGCATTTTTTTTTCCTGCCATTTTGAGAGCAAACTTGACACAAATTGTTACTCAAATGTAGGGATGTCCCGATCTGATCACGTGATCGGAAATCGGGGCCGAAACTCGAGCGGCGCAAATACGCACATAAAAAAAAACCCCACAAACTTCCATATGAACCTAAGAGCCGCATGAAACCAGGCAAAGAGCCGCATGCGGCTAGGCCTGGACTAGTGTAAAGCGCTTTGGATAAAAGCACTAAGTGCGCCATTTAACATTTGACCATTTATGAATGTTTTAGCATTTATACCACACGCTGTGAGTTTACATGTTCTCCGCGTGCTGTGGGTTTTCCCCGGGTACTCCGGTTTCCTCCCTCAGTCCAATGACATGCATGGTAGGCTGATTGGCATGTCTAAAGTGTCCGTAGTGCATGAATGGGTATGTGATTGTATCCTGTGATGGACTGGCACCCTGTCCAGGGTGTACCCCGCCTCGTGTCCGATGATTCCTGGGATAGGCTCCAGGTTCCCCATGACCCTGAAGAAGGAGTAAGTGGTAGAAGATGGATGGATGGATGGAATGTTAACATTTAGCATTTATACCACACACTGTGAGTTTGCATGTTCTCCCTGTGCTGCGGGGGTTTCCCCCGGGTACTCCGGTTTCCTCCCCCAGTCCAAAGACTGACTGGCATGTCTAAAGTGTCCGTAGTGCATGAATGGGTGTGTGAATGTGTGTATGCGTTTGTGTGCCCTGCGATGGATTGGCTCCCTGTCCAGGGTGTACCCCATCTTGTGCCCGATGCTCCCTGGGATAGACTCCAGGTTCCCCGTGACCCTGAAAAGGACTAAGCAGTTGAAGATGGATGGATGGACCACACACTGCTAAGTCTTGTTGTTTTTTAATACTCAACTTTAGTGATGCACCAAAATCTTTGGCCAGTTAATCAGGATTTTTTCATTTCTTAACCTGTTTATTAGCATAATTTATGCAATTTTGATTTGACTTTCAGGAAAACTGAATTAGGTACGGAAAAACTGACACCATAGTGTAACTGTAAAATGTTTGCAGTGTAAATCAGTGTAGCCACCATTGTTAATCCATATTATTCATTATATTCATTCCTTATTTCTGTTCTTGCACCTGTTTTAAAATAATCAGCACAACTGACTGAACAAAACTTTTTATTTTTGTCATGAATTTGCAATCAGAAGCTTATAGACTGTGAGGTAATGGATTTGAGTTTATGGGTGCATCTCAATCAGCTCCATAGTTCAGTAGTCAGTACACTGATCAGGGAGTGGACCTTTTGAAGGGATGTCTCAATCGCGAAATCCTACCCGTGTGCACTGGGATGTTCGCGCCCTAAAAAAAAATCCCACAATGCACCACACAAACCAAGGAGCATCGGTGTTCGCTATTTTCCCTTACTGAAAATGACGCCATGTTTTCAGAAACCTCTCAGATCGAAAAATTTGCCTCTCAAATGATTACTTACGTTAGCGATTTTTAACTTTATTTGACGTTCTATATATTGTTTATTTGAGTCTAACGACTTTAATGATTTTTTTTTTAAATCTACTAACTAGTCTACGATCCTGCTTGAAGTACAATGACAGACAAATTAATATGACATACGATGTTAGAAAGATGTCCGTCCTGCATGTTGTGGTTAAGTGCCAGTGGTGATGTTTTACAACGCGAGGACGTAATCATGTTACCGGAAATTGAGTCATCAGTGTTCTAATGTGTAGTGAGTCTGGGTCCTTACCAGTGCCCGAGCTCAAGTACACCATATACTGATTCACCACCTAGGGATCTAGGGAGCTGATTGAGACGCACCCTACTGTATGTTTTGTGTAATGTGAAGCATTAATGTTGTTTTTTAATTGTGTAATGTTGAAACATTAATATATTTTATTTATTCAGGATGAAGTTGACGCCTGGAGTTTGCTGCAGCGATCAGTCACCTATTAACACAGCATGCATATTATATTTATATATATATACACACACACACACACACACATAAACACACAAATACACACCAATAGACTACTCCTGTTTTTTTTTTTTTTAGAAAATAAAATGTTTTTGTACATAAATAATTAAAGGAGATTTCCTTCTGACAGCATTAATAGCCCAATAAATTAAAAAACTTATCCTTATATACAAATTTATACTGAGTTTTTATTTTTAAATTTTCTCTTACTTTAAGCGATAATGCTATTGTTACTGTATGTACTCGTGCCACGTTCACATCATGTGGGAGAATGGTAAAATGTCCCATTGTTCTGACTTGAGAGCATTTGTGCATTGCCATTTTGTTTACTCAATGTAGTTTTTTTTTTATTATTATTCTAACATTAGATAACATTTAGCATACGATTGTGTTCATGTTAAATAAGTCAACATCTTCGTATATTTTAATAGCCCAAAAGAGGGTGGTACAATTTACTGGCTGTAATTTATAATGACATTAAATAAAACATTAAAATGAATTCCTTATTTCATTGGATGTGTGGCATGATTGTGCAGTCCATTGCCTCACTACTGGTTTGGGAAAACTCCCAAAGCTTGGAATTGCGACCCACATTAACAGCTGTCATTAAAGGTTCTCAGTAAGAAATTGGAAATTACAGTTTCTCTCATATGATGTGAATGCAGCATTAACCAGCTCTTATGTATGTGATTAATGTAAACCAATTTTTTTGTATGAATTAATGTTACATATTTTTTCTTACCTTTCTGATTTTCCTTACATTTCATATGTATCTATTGCTAAATAATACTTCATAGAGACTGTGTTTTGATCCTAATATAACTATAGAATCTCTAGAGTCAGTGGAAGCATAATATAAAATTTTCAATTCAATTTTATTTGTATAGCGCTTCTTACAACAGACATTGTCTCAAAGTAGATTTACAGAAATATCAACACTGTATACAGATATTAAATGTGTGAATTTATCCCAACTGAGCAAGTCACTGAGTGGCGACGGTGGAAGGAAAAACTCCCTAAGATGTTTAAAGGAAGAAACCTTGAGAGGAACCCGACTCAGAAGGGAACCCATCCTCATCTGGGTAACAACAGATAGTGTGAAATAGTACAGTATTGATGTACATGAAGTCTGTATGGCCTTCGGAGCAGCCGTAGTCCCAGTAGTGTGGAATTTGGAGAAGATTTGAGCTTCATCCAGAGGCTGAAAGGATCTGGATCTCTAGTATCTCCATAAATTCGTGTGTCTTGGCAAAAGGAGAGAGGGAGAAAAAAGATTATTACGACTGCGGAGTAGTAAAAATAGAATCTAGTCAGGGTAGGCTTGAGTAAACAAATATGTTTTAAGCCTAGACTTAAACACTGAGACTGTGTCTGAGTCCCGAACACTAATTGGAAGACTGTTCCATAACTGTGGGGCTCTATAAGCGAAGGCTCTTCCCCCTGCTGTAGCCTTCACTATTCGAGGTACCGTCAAACAGCCTGCATCTTTTGATCTAAGTAGGCGTGGCGGATCATATAAAACCAGAAGGTCGCTTAGATATTGTGGCGCGAGACCGTTTAGTGCTTTATAGGTTAATAAAAGTACTTTATACTGGTAGATATTACCAGTGAGATTTTACTGGGAGCCAATACAGTGTGGATAAGATCGGGGTGATGTGGTCATATCTTTTAGTTCTAGTGAGGACTCTAGCAGCTGCATTCTGGACTAACTGGAGCTTATTTATATTCCTACTGGAACATCCAGACAGTAAGGCATTACAGTAATCTAATCTAGAGGTGACGAATGCATGAACCAGTATTTCTGCATCATGTAGTGACAATATGTTTATTATCTTAGAAATATTTCTGAGATGAAAGAAGGCTATCCTAGTAATATTATCTACATGAGCATCAAATGATAGACTGGAGTCAATAATCACTCTGAGGTCTTTAACTGCTGTACATGATGAAACAGAAAGACCATCCAGAGTAACCATGTGATCAGAATTATTCATTCTTGCTACACGTGGGCCTAATAAAAGTATTTCTGTTTTATCAGAATTAAGTAAAAGGAAGCTGGTTAACATCCAACGTCTAATGTCCTTCAGACTGTGGAAAAATTATAATATTTTCTATACTTAGTCCGTATGTTAGTATGAGGTCTAGAGTGTGACCACCATTATGAGTAGGCCCGATTACGTTCTGATTAATCCTTACTGAATTCAAGATGGACACAACCGCTATTCTTAGAGGGTCTTCCAGGTTATCAAAATTAATATTAAAATCTCCGACGATTAATGCTTTATCTACAGACACAACCAGGTTTTGAGACAAAGTCTGCAAATTCTCTAAGAAATTCAGTATATGGCCCTGGGGGTCTGTAAATAATAACTGACTTATTGTTTCTGGCTACATAGTTTACACTGGTATAAAGAATTTCAAAAGAATTCAATTTATGATAAGGATTTTGTGTGATGACTAGATTTTGACTATGGATGAGACCAACATCGCCTCCTCTACCAGTTGAACAAGACTGATGTACATAACTGTATCCAGGAGCACTGGCTTCATTTAATGCTATGTGCTCGTTTGGTTTAATCCAAGTTTCCGTTAAACACATTAAATTAAATTCCTGATCAGTAATGATGTCGTTAACAATAATGTCACAGCTCGTGACGGAGCGGATAAATGGAGGTAAGCGCACATAAGAACGAGTTTATTTAGTTTATCAATAAAGAGGCAGGCAGACAAATCCAAAACGTAATCCAAATGCATATTCCAGAAAACAGGTGAAGGTCAGGTGAACGGCAAACAGGCATAAACTTGGGGCAAGGCAGACATCAATAACGAGGTACAGAAAAAAGGGTCGAGAAACAAACAAACATGAACATGAACGTGAGATTAGACAATGATCTGGGAGCAGATAACCCAGCGTGAACTACAACTAACATGGAACGTCACACGAAGTTTAATTACCCGCGCCGTGTGTAGTACCTCCCATATCATTGGCAGCCCCGGGCCCCTGGGCTGAATGTCCCAAGCAGGGCAAGGAAACCGCACAGTGTTTTTGGGGAAGTAGGGAAGCAGAGCGAAATTCTCTGCGAAGCTCAGGTTACAGCACCTATTATTCCCTTTTAGTCTCCCATCCAAGTACTAACTAGGTCCAACTTGGCTTAGCTTCCGAGGTCAGATGAGATCGGGCTTTTTCGGAGTGGTATGGCCGTAACGCAAGCTGCCACCAAATGGGGCCTGTTTAAATAGTGTAAGCAAACATGTGACTGACTGACTGAATGAATGAACGGGTCCCCTGCAAACCTGTAGCCAATCTGCATCCAAAAAAAGGATGTTATGCAGTGATCATGAAAACAGTTATCCAAATCAAAAGCTTAAAGCCCCCCAGTATTTCCATTCAGTCTCCCATCCAAGTACTAACTAGGCCCAACTTTGCTTTGCTTCTGAGGTCAGACAAGATTGGGCTTTGTCGGAGTGGTATGGCAAACGCGATCATATGCGTGACAACCTCCAAAATGATATTACTTTCATAATATAATACTAAGACATGTATCTGACCTCAAATGATACGAAATATAATTGTTTACATTAAAATGTACAAGTTCTCAATGAAGTATGGTAATGTGAAAAAAGTGACATTTGAAGTGCAGACGGTCACTTTTTTTCCAAAAGTGCTCTAACTAAGCGTGTTTCCATTCGTCCAGTGTGTCCATGTACACTGGTGCTCTTCATGCTGTCTGACCACCAGAGGACAACTGGGTGAAAGTGTTGTGGTCAGATGAGACCAAAATGGAGCTCCTTGGCATCAACTCAACTCGCCGTGTTTGGAGAAGGAGGAATGCTGTCTATGACCACAAGAACACCATCCCCACCATCAAACATGGAGTTGGAAACATTGTGTTTTGGGGGTGTTTTTCTGCTAAGGGGACAGGACAACTTCACCGCATCAAAGGGACAATGGACGGGGCCATGTACCGTCAAATCTTGGGTGAGAACCTCCTTCCCTCAGCCAGGGCATTGAAAATTAAAAGTAATTACTAAGTCATTACCAAGTACTAAGTCATGTTTGGCAGAGGGGTCAAATACATATTTCCCCTCATTAAAATTCAAATCAATTTAGAACATTTTTGACATGCATTTTTCTGGATTTTTTTGTTGTTATTCTGTCTCTCACTGTTCAAATAAACCTACCATTAAAATTATAGACGGATCATTTCTTTGTTAGTGGGCAAACGTACAAAATCAGCAGGGGATCAAATACATTTTCCCCCCAATGTACAGACAGGCTACAAAGGAAAAACCAGCTTAAAGTGTCTCAGTAAGGTGTTGGGCAACCACATGCTGCTAGAACAGCTTCAGTGCTCCTTGACATTGATTCTCCAAGTCTCTGAACTCAACTGCAGGGATGAGCACCATTCTTCCCAGTGTTTTGACTGTGATGATGTAGACGGAGAGCACTGTCTAACACATCAGTCCAAAATCTCCATAGGTGTTCAACTGGGTCGGGATCTGGTGACTGTGAACCCATCAAACCATTCAGTGAGGGCAATAGGGGCATTGTCATCCTGGAAGAGACCACTCCCATCAGGAGAGAAATGTTTCATCGTAGGATAAAGGTGATCAGTCGGAGCAACTTTCTATTGATTTGCAGTAGCTTCTTCCTCTAAGGGGACAAGAGGACCCAAAACATTCCAACTCCCCAGAGCCAGCGGACGCCTGTTATTGGGGTGCAGCATTCATGCCTCTCCTTTTCTCTTGGTGTATGCCACAGATGACCTCAACCACTTGAGAATATGGAGAGGGATGGCTCATCTGACCGTATTACTTTTTTGCACATCTTAGTAGACCAGTGTCATTCCATCACTCTCTATACATATCTTTTGGTTTTCATCTCTTCACTTCAGAGGATTGGAGAATCTATGCCATGGCCCACTGAAACCGTTCTGGTGGCCTGTGGTGCCCAAAGCCTCACTAAGACACAAAATGTTGGTTTTTCCTTAAATTAGCTACGTTGTGTAATAAAGACTTACCCCACTACCATCGAACAGACATGTAACTTCTATGGAAGAGCAATATTTACGCTGGACTGGTGTCAGAAATGGAGCTGCAACGATGGTGACACTAGAGATGACAGAAAAGACACACTCTTACACAATTAATACATACCAGTTGGATTTACAACTTTTTGCATATACTAGTGTTACAGTAATTGGACAATTATACATTTGTCCAACTTTTCCTATTTAAAAAACTGATGATGAAGATGAAGTATATAATCTTTTTTTTTTTAATCAGTTGTAACATTTATGATAATAGATGGTTGGCATACTTCAACACTGGACGTGTGCACTGATTTCATGTAAAAAGCACAGAAAAACAGCATTAGAAATGTTACAGTCATATCATTATCAATAATTTACCTGCCAAAAACCCACAAGAGGAAGTTTATTAAACCAAACTGGTATTTTGAGAATGAATAATTCCTGCTGAACACTGCTGACAGTGTGAATAAACAATTTTGATAAACCTAATATAACATATAGAGTATAGAACAAAAGCACCATTATTAGTTAACTATATTAACCTTTTATTTTTAGAACAGTTTTATTGGGGTAAATAGCCGATTCATATAATCATAAAGGTGGGCTGATTAATGTACGAGGAACACAGAGAGCGAAAGCGGCCAGAAGGAATGCATGAGAGAAACACCAGCTCGTAAAAGAAGGTAAGGTAAGTCTTTGCTAAGTTTCATTTTGTAATAAGACAGCTCCTGATGTGAGACAGACATTGCCATCTTATGTAACTATCGGCCATCTTGTGTAACTAACCGACTGAACTTCAGCTAGCAGCAAGCTAGTGTTAATATGTTCACTGAGAACTTATTAACATAAGCATACAAAAAGCATTCAAAAAAAAAATCAGCTATTTACAATTTCGGACACAATGCTGTGATTTAAAGATGAAATGTCCGTTTTAAGCTCTTGTTCGCTAAAATTCATGCTGCGCTAAACTAATCTGTTCAGTAGCATGTTAGCTAGAAAGCTAACATTTTTTGGGGGAAATGGGTGTAAAAAAACAAAAACGTCCACAGGAAGAAGTAAAGCTTCAGCCTTGAACTTTCACGTTAGATTTGACCCAACAGAAGTATCTACTCTCTACATCAGTTTAAACTATTTTAGAGTAGAGTTCATCTTAGGGCTCAGCGCTAGTTAGTTGTCTCCTCTTTAAACTGTATAGCTGAAGCTCTGTTTAATGATTTAATTTAATTAAACTACATAACAGATTTATAACTGTGTAAAGATAAAGAGAAAAAAACATGACTTGCCTTGAGTTAGTGCCCAGCTCTGCCTCTCCACTCAGATGAGGCTGTGAGAGAATGAACTCCAGCGGGAAGGGAAGATGTTGTTTTTGCCACTCTCAGCTCTTCACTACACGGGTTTATTTTACGCGACTTCGACCACATATTAGCAAGGAAGGGATTGTGACTTCAGAATCTTTTATTCAGGTATATAAAATAAACATTTTTACAAGTCATGGAAATGCCTTGAGGATAATCTACTTAACAATCCATTCATATATAACACAAACATACCAGTTCAAGATAAAGCCTAAACAATCAAATCCAACGTGGTTTCGGGACAATATGTGCGCATGCGCGCGCTTAGTTTCATATGGTTTGGTTTCGTATGTGCAGTTATGTATGCAAGAGATTTTGTATTCCCGTAGAAAATGAAATAAAAATCAATCTTAGTGAACAATGAACAATCACATCTAGATATATTTCTTTGAAATTATACAGCAGTAACTTCATTAATCAGTTTTTTTCCTGCATAATTTCAAAGTAATATAGTAATAATAATAATAATAATAATAATAAAGTAATATAGTAATAATCATTGTGATTTTCAAATCGGTGAAAATGGGTTGTGTGGGTACCTGAGGGTGTCCCCTTTGCAGAGAACACCTTTGTTATTTTTTTTATTATTATTATTTTTATTTGAAGTTAAGTGCAATTCTTACTGTGAAATGTGGTAATGATTTTCCACCACCACTGTTACTCTATGTAAAAAAAGTAGGATTCATCTATAGTTTGTGCTTTCTTTTATTCTTGCAGCCTACATCATGCGCTGTGGCACACTGGATGGATGGATGGATGGACACCAGTTGAGAAAACTAAGGTCAAAAAAAGCCTTGATAAACAAATGCCGCATGAAGGCCACAAAGACTCTATAAATTCTTGAATGTTTCACACCAGATGGATGGACATTTGTTGAAAAAATCCTCACATACAAATGTTGCATGAGGACCTCAAAGTTGCCAAATTTTGTATGTTGTACAACTGTGGTGAACACTGTTCTAAATACATAGTCATAGTGAGAAGATGCACATTTATAGTTCAGATTTTATTAATGATGCATGGGACAAGTTCTTGCTGTCTTACAAGTTTTAACACAGATAACTAAAATACTACATTGTGATTGTTTAGGTTTTTTTGTATTAATTTGAACAAGCTTGGGCCTCCTATTTCACACTCAAAACCATGGGGGTGTAGCATACTGCAAAACTCAAGTATATTTGTATCATTTCTATCTCTCAGTTCTTCAGCTCTCAATTTAACCAGTCTGTACACTATCATTCAAAAGTTTGGACACATTTTCTCATTCAAGTGAAGGGGAAATTGTCCAAATACCATCCAACTGGTAGTGGATCTTCCATCAATCATCTATTGTCACAAGCCAGTGAGGGTGGCTGGACTGTGCCGTTGTTCCCTCACTCACGTTCCAGTGATATTACGAGATGAGATAGACCAGGACTAGCTTGTTCAGGATAGCCAGTAACTGTTATTGTACCTTAAATGCAATCTGAAGAGATCTCCATTGTCAAATTGTTTGGTCAAGGTTCTAGCCCTGTCATTGTGGGGGAAAAAAATCATTAATATGCAGGGCATTGCTCTGTGTTGTTAAACTTGGCCATTTTAATAAAGAGTTCATTTGTCTCAGCATTTGTGAAATTGTCCTTACATGGAGAAGAGTGTGTATATATAGTAATGGGAGAAATTTATATATATATATATATTATGTGTATAAATATGTGTATATATATTTATATATGTATATTTGTGTAAATGAGTACTGCTCATTTTCTTCTCTTAATTACAAGAAATGAGCCATCAATGAGACTGAGCAAGGTATCTCCCTCGAACCTCAACTTTGACTCCTGGTGCTAATTGCTTGTCTCACCTATTTCTCCTAGTGAATTTTAGGAGCATCATATGAGAAAGGTCAGACAAAATTGAAACTAAAATGAGATTGAAATGAGAATCACAATTTTGTCTCCTGAGCTGTTGAAGAGTAACCATTGAGCAATAAAATTTTCCTCTGGGTATGTTTGTGTAGAGATCATTGATGCCTATTGTAAAAAGCAGGCTATGGGGTTCCAGTGTGGCCTCTTACCTTTTGGATAAAATATTGAGTCCTGATATAGCTTTGGTGAATCATGGAGAGTGGATTACGGGTGAAGTCTAAAAGGTCTGCATTTTGTAAGATTCGCTGTTAGTCAGATATAATTGGTCTTCTTGGTAGCATGGTAGGTGTGGGCCATGTTTTATTATATACACTATCCCATGGTTTGTGTATTTTTGCCAATAAGTAGAATCTCCTTGGTGGATTTTCTACAGTGGCACTGGGGGCTAACTGCCCTAACAACCTTAAGTCCCCTGATACGTCCGTCCATGGTCCATCAAGACTGTTCCTTCCTAATCTGCTTTGCTTTTATGATCATTCTGATATCAGGCCTCTTAGCAGGTTGTGGCCGCCCAGTCCCCTTGGCTTCTGCAGGGGGAGTTGGGCCACCACACTCGCATTCTGCACCTCCCTCGCATTAGCACTGGCCCGGGCTCCACTCATGAAGGCCCGGGCAAACTCGACACGATGGAGAAGGAACTTGCTGAACGCCGCCGTCTGACGTTTTACCTCACGAAACTGTCAGCAATGGCATTAACCACGCCGCCAAACAGGCCGGAAGGTTTAACAGGGGCGTTCAGCAAGGAGACTTTATCTTTGTCCCCCATCCCTGAGAGGTTGACCCATAGGTGCCTCTCCGCCACAACCAGGCTACCCATTGAATGGCAGATATGACAGGCCATTTGTTTGGTCACCCAGAGATATAAATCAGTGGCGCGGCACGGCGCGGCTCTGCCACTGGCCCTATTCCCTCCCCAATATTGAGTTCAATATGCAGGTCTGCTTGGTAGGCCTGCAACACTGCCATTGTATGCAGTGACCCACAAACAAGACCCACTTCCATATAGGCTTTACCCACCAACGCCGAGGTGGCCTTACATGGCTTAGAAGGTAAAGTTGGCCTCCCTAAATTACCTACCGTTGATGGAGAGAGGTGGCTTGCAAGAGCCTCCTCCACCTTTGTCATCGCTAAATAAGCCGTGCTGCTCACTCCCCATGATGGCTGAGTAATCAGACGCCGCGGGGTTATAAACATGGCTAGTGTATGGTGTTCTCCAGAAGAGTGATATCTCATCATTCACTTCCAGAAAAAAGGGGAGTTTTCTGCGGTGTGAGGGAGCTATATTTATTTTTTACTGAAGAGGAAGTGCTCATCCAGCCTGCTACGAGCCACTTCCTCCTCCCCATGCCAGTCTATATTAAACTTTTCAACTGCCCTAGTGATTACATCAAGCAGCTCTTCATATGCTTGAGAGCTGCTGTCGGTTTTTGGTGCAATGGCACCCTCTACCGACACCCTCCGGGGTGACAGAGTAAGAGATATAGCAGCGCTCATCTCCGGCTCCTCTTCCAAATCTGTACGAGAACCCCACAACCTTAACAGATCCGCGAGGCTCTGAAACCCAACTCCTGTCGGATGAGAAGAGAGCGAGTCGAGAGCGTAGCTGCCTAATTGTGAAATGTTTACAATGCTGACAGTCAGACCCCTCGAGGGCTGCTGTAGCATGCTATAAGCCTAAACACTTCATACAGAACGCGTGTCCGTCTCCTCCCATGATGAAACGGGAGTAAGGCGTAACACACTTCCTAAAATCTTTCGTGCTCATTATTTCCGTCTTTTTTCTTTTTTCTAAAAAAAAGTATAGAAAGGTTTAGAGATTTTAAGAAAATATAGAGTAGAAATGAAACGTTTTGTATCACACAAACAACAGACATGCAGTCTCGCTGAAGATAATAAGGCTGGCGGCGTGGTTCACATGTGCTATATATATATATATATATATATATATCTCTCTCTCTCTCTCTCTCTCTCTATCTCGTGACGTGCTTAATTGCAACTTCACCTGATCATGGCAGGCCTATAAGTAGGGGCATGATTTTACACAAGCTTCAGATACCAGTCACGCACAAGGGCGCTCCTATACTGTTATGCTAAATGCAATGCCGAAGTTCCATTTGAAAGGGAACACCTGATGTTCAGTAACACATAGAAATCTTCTAGCTCAATACACACTTACAGTATAACAATTAAAAACTCTTGTGCTTTTAGATTACGCTTCTAAATATTGATTATACTTACAGATTATGCTTCTAAGTAATCACTCTAAATGTTAGTTACACATGGTGATTAGAATTTATCAATATATTTTACAAGAGAGAATGATCACACACACAGTGTGTATAATAAAGCATTTATTTAAGAATAATTGTAACAATAATAAGTTATTAGTATTATTATTATTATTATGCTGATGTGGTGTCCTGTCTGTCATGCATCACTTCTATTAAATGGTTGTCTTACCACTTCAAAACAATGACTACATTCCCCATTCTGCACTGTGACTTACAAACATGGCAGACATGGACCTCAATTCCCAGAACACATCTTCATTCTAATCACACAGTTCTGCATCCAATTAATGCTTGGTTAGTCTCGGTCATTTTTCCCAAGCCTTGTATCGTGCATGTACCATGACAACGGTAAAGAGAAAATTATGACTGTGTTTGAGATCAGTGTTCTGATATTTCATCATTTCTCTTCCAGACTGTGTGTGTGTAATCTGACAGAGGAAAATTGTAGAGTTTTGTCCTCAGATCAAACTTCTCCAGACTGAGAGAATTGAAACTGAATGACCATAACCTGCAGGATTCAGGAGTGAAGCTGCTCTCTGCTGGACTGGAGAATCCACACTGTACACTGAGGTTCGTTCTCTCTCTCAAAATGAAAAGCCTTTTTTCCCCAAAGTTAGGGACAGACAACAAAAATAACCATCCGACCCGAGAATACAGAAAACACTGATGAGTGAGGAGATTTTAAGTTTGTAATAAATCTCAATGCTCCATGAAACACTGTGTCCAAAGCAAGAAGACACTGGGATGTAGAATACATGTATAAAATATCACCATAGTCCAGGACAGACACAAATGTTGCATTTACCAGTTGGTCTTTTGCTTCAAAAGATAAACAAGACTTGATTAAAAAAACAAAAACAAAAAAAAAACCCTAACTTTAATTTCAACCTTTTAACCAAATCTTGGACATGCCCTGAAAATGACAGTGACTGGTCAATAGTATTTGTAATGGGACACTTCTTTGATTTCTGTACCTGATGGTGTACAAATAGTCGGGATAGAGTTTTCCATTAATTTTCCCAGAGTGAAAGTCATGACCTTAGTTTTTTCAGAGTTTAATACTAATTTTAAAGTTGCCAGATTATATTGCAAGATGATAAAAGCAGATTGTAAAGTTATGATTGCTTAACCTAACGTGAACCCAGAACAATAGAGAACAATGTCATCAGCATAGTAATGATAATTTGTATTTTTTATATTATTGCAAAGGTTGTTTGTATAAATGATAAGAAGAGGCCCAATAATTGAGCCTTGAGGCACCCCTTTTGAAATGTCTATGGAGATAGATGTATGGCCATTTACTTTCACACATTGTGGGATTTCACCATCCCACTGCTTGTTCTGATAGTCCAATAGAGGTGAGTATTTGAAGAAGTATTTTATGGTCCACTGTGTCAAAAGCACAGTTTATTGACAAATCAATAAACAGTGCTGCACCATACTGTTTATTGTCCAAGATCTTAACCAAGTCATTAACAACTTTTGAAACAGCTGTTATTGTACCATGTTGTTTCCTGAAACCAGATTGGAATTCATTCAAAATATTGTTTTTAATTAAATAATTTTTCAACTGAATGCTAATGAAGGATTCAATTATTTTAGCTAATACTGACAATTTAGAGATTTAGAGAGCCTATAGTTAATGTTTACGGAGTCACCACCTTTGTAAAGGGGGATAAAATTGGCAGATTTCCAAATGGTTGGTATTTGATTCCTAGCTAACGAAAAAATGTATTAAATATGCAACTGGTGGACAACCCTAGGGGTGAAACACTGCTGTCTCCTTTGTTTTATGGAGACTTTGGGTGTGTGTCCCTCTTCAGCTCCAATTGGCTATTTATATTCTTATGTTTACTTTAGTTCTTGGGTTTTATAATTTTTATATAACCAGCGACAGCTATTGAGTAGCCATGAAGAGCCAGGGGAGGGCGGGGGGATTTTTTTTTTTTTTTTTTTTTTTTATTTTTTTTCTTCTCTTCTCAATATTTGGGAAAGGGAAGGGAGAGGAGAAAAGGTAAATGAATCACATGAAAATTAACCACATAAAAATTAATCACATGTAAATGAATAAATAAACAAAGGCAAAAAATATGCACCTGGATTGGCTATCAATTCAGCAGCTATTTTTAGAAAATATGGTTCCAAATTATCTGGACCTCATGCTTTTTTTGGATCTAGATCTTTCAAAGTCTTTCTTACTTCTGGTACCGTTACTGTCTTAAAATGAAATGATTGAGCTACCATTGACTGATCAATAGGACGTACAATGGGAGAGCTGGAATCTGGATCATGTAACGTGTCATAAAGGGAGCAAGCAGCAATAAAATGATTATTAAAACTATTAAGAATTTCATTTTTGTCACTGATTTTTTTTTTATCATCAACAACAATATAAGATGGTATTTCTGTATCTATTGGTGCGTTGGTTAATGATTTGATTGTTTTCCAGAACTTAAGAAGGTTATATGAATTTTTGGATGTTTCAGAAAGGAAATAGACTGATTTGGCATTACGGAATTTTACAGTACATCAATTCCGCAAACGTCGAAATTTCAACCAGTTAGACTCTAGTTTTGACCTTCGCTCAAGAAGGAGGACAGACAATTCATTACTAAACCAAACATTTTTTCGCCCTTTCACTCTGTCTTTTAAGTGGGGCATGCTTGTTTACCAGGCCTATAAAACCATCATAAAAAAATGTCCAAGCATTTTCAACATCATCAATAAGGCTAATTTTTCCCCAATCAAAATCATATAAATCATGTAAAAAGCCTTACTCTGAGAACTGCTTCACTGCCCTCTTAAAAAATTATGCACACTCTTGTTTTAGGAATTTTTGTGTTTCTTACAGATGCTATAAGACAATGATTGCTTATATCATTTGCAAAAACAGAAGCAGAGGAATATTTTTGAGGGACATTTGTAAGAAATAGATCAATTAGGGATGATTTGTCTGGATGTTTTAATTAGGTCTGGTGGGGCTATTCACAATCTGAAATAAATTAAAAGAATTACGAAATGATTTAAATCGACCAGACATCGGCAAAAGCCAATTCCAGTTGAGATCTAAAAAGACATTTCATTATATTATAATTTAAACTTGTTATTGACTCCCTCAAAGAAGAAAGAGTACTACTGTCAGCTGAAGGGGGTCTATAACAACCAACAACCATGATATGAAAATTGTTAGAGACTTCTAAGTCAAGAGCCAATAATTCAAATTATCTGCTTATTGACTTTGAGACTACATTTACAATAAGTGACTTTTTCACATGTATTGCAACACCTCCACCCTTTTTAGGTCAGTCTGTTCTGAATAATTTGTACCCATCTATAGTCACATCCTTATCAAGAATAGATTTGTTTAACCAAGTTTCACTTAAAACAAAAACATCAGCATTAGTTGAAAGTGCCCAGATACGAACCATATCTATTTTACCAACCAAACTACGAATAGTCAAATGACAAACTCCCAGGCCCTTTCTGCATTTAAAGCTTTCAGGGGTGTCATAACATATTTTGCTCTGGGCCTGGATTTAGATGAACATTCCCAGAAATTAATAGCAGCAATAAAAGCAAAAGTCTCTGTTTAGGCAGTTTGCAATGAGGTTGGTTGTGAATAATTGCCAAGTTTAAAAGTGAGTTTAAGAGAAGCGAGTCCACAAAAACTAGACGAACTAATGCAACGACCATATCCTCAATAAGAATCCGAATTCTGTAGAGCTGGAAGGCCGAGTGCAAAAAATAAATAAATGAAATGGATAAATAATAAGAAAAAAGTGAAAAATAAATAAATAAATAAAAACTCCTCTATATACTGTAGGTGATGCAGTTCACCCCGATATCACGAGTTTAACGTAGTCTCCTGCTTCCTCCGCTGAAATAAAGTCCTTCTGGACACCTTTATATGTAATGCGAAGCCGAGACCAGAACCGGTTCCTTCTCCAAACCAAATGCCTCTTTTAACAAGGCCGCTACAACAGTGGTTGTAGATGTGTCAGTGCCCTCTGGAACTCCGACTATCCTCACGTTATTGCGCCGTGACCTCGACTCCAGATCCTCACTTTTATTCTCTAATTGAGTCACGGTCGCAGTGAGAGACTCGATAGTAGTCTTCAAATGAACTGTATCATCAGTGCAACCGGAAAGCGCGTGCCCCATCTCCCCAACAGTACCTTTCAGTGTTAATACAGTAGCATCGGTAGCAACTTTATCACTAGCCTGCTGTGTTTTCACAGCCAGCAGGTCAAGCTGGATAGTAGACAACGCATCCCTAAACATCTCCTGGAACCCCTTTTTAAAAATTTCGGCAATATCCTTCCTCAGCGAAGCCAACAACTCAAGCTTGAGTGCGGCGAAGTCTGGGTCACCGCTCGGAGACGCAGATTCATGGGGAGAAGGTGGCTCGCTCGCGGCGAGCTCTCTAAGCCTCAGTTTTGTCTGAATGCTACCACTAGTTTTCGTGTTCTTTTCAGACATTTTAACGAGCCACCAAGTTAAAAGTACAAACAAGGAAACGAAGTAGAATAAGTCAAAATATATTATATGACCAAAAAAGCGCTAATTAATTACAATTTTAATTGAAATCAGCAGGAGACTCAAACTTCTCATCTTACTCCATCAAACACAGAATTCGAACCCTCTGACAAGAGAGTTAGGCAGAGTCTGTAAACTGGATCTGATTCTGAATGAGACATATTCTGACAAATTGAGCTGATTTTGGAGATTTACTGCGTTTCAACAATCAGAGGTTTAGAAATTTAGAGCCCGGGAATGCAAAATTAGAAAGACACTCCGGCATGTTTATGAATTCATGCGTGAAAATTAATTCATAATGCAAACATTATAATAATTTGTACTCATATTCATAACAATCCCTGAATATGATATACAATGGCAATAATAAAGTGTTTCGTTTGCATTCTTTTTAAAAACAAAAAAAACAACCTGAAGTCATTTTATGTGGATTTTACTTTTCAGTTCTTCATCTTTGGTTTTAAGTACATCAGAAAGAACAGATTCAAGTGTCAGCTGATAAATGTTTATCTTTGGTCAGGCAAAAATGGCGATATACCTGAGCAGAAAAACAAAGTGTCAAAACACAGAGTGATGCTATAAAAGTCCTCTCTAGACTGATAAAATCAAAAATTCTGATTGATTTTAACTTGTACAGAAGATATCTTGCGCTCTCTCTGCACGTGCTGTGTTTAGAGTAACGTCATCATAGAATTCAAAACACTTTCATTCAGTTTCCAAACAGGGAAACACACAGAATTCAAATTCAAAGAGTGATTTGGAGCTGCGTGTAAGTTTGTGTGGCACACTGGTCACCAGAGCTCTGTGGCTCTCTAGTGATTGTGATAATAAGAAGGAGGTGGAGGTGGAAATGTAGCTGATTGATGGTTTGATTGGGACCTCGCCCTCCCTGCAACAGCGGGAGGTGGGCTATACATCTGAGGAGCGGGCTGATATTGACCAGGTTGATAATATGGGAAATAACATGCAGGAAAATACTGCAGGCCACCTCTTACTATAAAACCATGACCACAGCCACCTTGACCTCTCTTTTGATGCCTATGCCCATCTCGGATTTTAAAATAACAGTTACGAGCCCAGTGGCCCGGTTTCTTACAATAAACGATAATCAGGACTGGTCAATTGGAGATGAGCACTACAGGACAGTGCTCGCGCTGGGTGCATGTGGGCAGCTTAGCATGAGTGGGCTTTTGCTTTGATATCAGAGCAGCGACGGCGCTGGAATTTAGGCTTGGAACTTTAGTTCTACGTGGTGGTGCGCGAGGTGTCTTATCATTCACATGGAAAGTTTTAGGGAGTTTGTCTTTCAAGTTATAATGTTTATCCCATAAGGTAGGGAGACGTCTACCCTGCCGACCACACCAGAATGTGGCAATATTCCCAAGGTGAGGGGAAACATTTATCCCAAATTCAGTTAATCCAACTACGCCACCCTGGGGGAGAACCAGGGAAATACTCCCAAACAAAAGGCACACAAATAAGTTTTACCAATTGGGGCAAGGAACCTAAGAGTTAGACAGGAGTACAAATAAATTAATATTTTATTATGACACTTGCATCATTTAAAACTTGACATGAATATATAAAATCGCTTTCCCATGAAGCACAATAAGGGTTTTAAAACTAAGAACTTCTCCAGGCCTAGGCTTGGCAGGGACAAAGCAGGCCAGCTACAACTCGGGAGGTCATCCAAACCCACTACAAGTTACACCAAAAATCACACTACCTACACCATAAGTAAGTTGTGTTAGCACACTGAGCACGCTGTGAAGCACACCACTGAATAAATGCAGCTAGCCTCCCCTGTCCCACCAAGACTCACTGGCTCCTGCAGAGAAAGAAGACACCAGTTAACACAAAATTATACAAAACAAAACAAGAAGACACAGAAACACAAATATTATAGACACTGTGGTATGGTAGGTATAACACCCAGGCCCACTGACACCACCACAAAAAAATGGAGGCAGTTGACAACACCCAAGCAGAAGCAGAATTACGGTAAACAGTACAAATAACAAATTATAGCCACTATAGCATGGATATAGTAAGGTTTAACATACACCCTCGCAGTAGTAAAATGGTTAGGTGTAACAAACCTGAAGCAGGTTTGAAGCTAGGAAACACTAATTTTACCACTCTCAGACTAGTCACTCTTACTATGTGTGGTTACAAAACAAACCAGATACATCCAAAGCTAAAGAAAAACAAAATACAAAGCCTTAAAGCAGAACAGTGCATAAAATCAAAACAATTGTTGAAGCAAAACACAATATAGCAAAACAATCCAATAATCAAAACAGCAGCGAGGTCACATGTAGCATCTTCGGCTAGGAGTTTGTAATAGAGAAGATTTAGCTCAACTCCCCACTCTCACATTAACACAAAGATCAGAGTGTCAACATAAATTTACCAAGTCCTAATGTGAAAAAGGGAATGGTGCACTTAACATTGGGTTGAACAAACACCAGACGCAAAATTGTATGATTACTCACAGGTACCGTGGCTCGACATACATACACAACATTCAGCCACCGGCTAAACGTTGCGATCACTTTACGCGATATCCTGTACCAGTTCCGGAAGTGGGAACCGGAAATGCCATAGTGAGCGAGGGACTCGGAATCACAAAGACACCTATCCGCTTACCAAAATAAGGGTCCTTAAATAATCGGGTAGCTCTCATCCTATTGGTCTGCCGAAACCATATCCCAAGCAGAGCCAGTAGTATATCCAAATCACTTACCCTGCCACATACTCATAATCCCAAAACGGATCATCCCAAGCTGTGGCGCATATGCAACTGACCATCCGTATAAATAATCTAAATATGGAACCGTATAGAATTTGCCTAACACGGTCTCAATCCAATCTCTCAAGAACGGGGCAGGACAGAGACCCTTCCATAACTAACTTGGAAAGCACTACGCACAATAACACAATAATACTTAACACACACAATACTTCAATACAAATATAACACTCTCTTAGGCAAACCACACAGACAGTTTTGCAAATTATTCTACAATTATAAAATACAATTATTAGATTACATTAGGCATGCACCAACGTTACAGGGGATCGTAGACCAGAGTATAGATTATTGGCGACAGATAATCACTCTCTTTTCTTATAATTGTAATTAATTGTATGAAATTACACTGCAAGAGGGAGGAAAAAAAAAACACTCACCTGGTCTGGAGTAATCGCACTTCCGACACCAAATTGTTAGATTTCATGTATCTCAGAAATCTCAGATTATGCCTTATGCCTGACATATCATCCATCATGCCTTCCAGCCTGTTTACCATTAACTTCTATAAATTTTTAGAAAGTGTGGTTTACCATGGAGCGTGAAGGCCTAGAGGGTCTAAAATCAACACATACTGACTTCTTGCATGTTCATAGACATTCCACTTTATTCATGCAAACAAAGTATTTCTACACATTGATAACAGCAGTGCGTGGACGGTTTCTACAGGTCCAGGTGTCAGATAGATTGAAACAACACACACAACACAGTCATAATACAAAATAAGTCCTGTGTCATGTTGACACGGAAATACATGTGTATTTCAAGTATATAGCTGTAATCAAGTATAGCAGTTGATCAGCTTATTTAAGAAGGTAATTAAATGAATACATTCATATAGGTATTTGATAGCAGTTCATAATATAAAAGGGTACATGATAAGAGAATTTCCTTTCAGAGGATGAGAGAGAGAATGATAGAGAATGTGTGTGTGTGTAGAGAGAGAGAGAGAGAGAGAGAGAGAGATAGATATGCGTGAGAATTAAATAGAAAGAATGAAAAGCAGAAATCAAGAGGAAAAAAGCCAAAAAGGTGAAAGATGAACACACTACCTCAGGGACTGACAGAAAACATATGAAATAAAAAAAGAAAGAAGAGATGTAAAAAAAAAAAAAAAAAAAAAAACAAAGAAAGGGCAAAAAAGGAACAATAAGAATGCTAAATATGAAAGAGAAAGAAAAAGTGGTAGAGGAATAAAAAAGGTAGGACGTTATTGGTAAAGAGCAGGAGAAACTGTGGAAAAGATGAGGAAGAGAGAGATAAAGAAAAAGGGAAAGAGAGGAAGGAGAAAAGAGTGAGAGATGGATGAAAGAAATGAAGAGAGAGATTAACGTGTCACCCTGAAGAAGTCAGTTTTGTCAGCGATGTGCTTTAACATCCCCTGTGTGAGCCGCGGCCTGATCACCATGGCAACACGACCCTGGCTCAGGCTCATCAGCTGGGTGGAGTCGGCCATGCCCACATGTTCTGCTGTCACCATGGCGACAGACTGAGTCAGACCCACCAGATCTTCTGTAGCTTCTGGTGGAGGCGGAGTCACACCACCAGTGTCTGACATCATCATCACCAAACACACACGTCATTAATAATCAAATTATTAATCCATCCATCTTCTACCGCTTACTCTCTTCAGGGTCACGGGGAACCTGGACCCTATCACAGGGAACATCGGGCACAGGGCGGGGTACACCCTGGACAAGGTGTCAGTCCATCGCAGGGCACAATCACTTACACACTCACACACCCATTCATACACTACGGACACTTTAGACAGGCCAATCAGCCTACCATGCATGTCTTTGGACTGGGGGAGGAAACCGGAGTACCCAGAGGAAACCCCCACGGGCAAACTCCACTCACAGGGCCCCAAAGGGGAATCAAATCCCTAATATTAATTATTATTATTGTTCATGTTGATATTAATTTATAAGTAATTCTACACCTTATTTAGTATTTTCTGTTTAATATGTGCTGGTTAAATAAAATCATTTTGGTTTGTGATCTTTCTGCTCGGCTCTGGAGGGAGATTTTAGGTTTCCCTCAATGATGTACAGTTGTTTAATGTAAACAATTATATTTCGTATCATTTGAGGTCAGATACATGTCCTAGTATTATATTATGCCATAAATATAATTTTGGACAATGTCACGCACATGATATGAGTTTGTTAAAAAAAAAACGTTACAGATGGCGCCGCTGTAAAAATAGAAAGGATAAGGATGACAAAGGGTGCTGAACAGAGTGAATCTCTGGCTGAAACCCGCTCTGAATCCGCCCCTCTTGAACATATCACAGGCAAAATCTGATAGAGCGTCCTCGGACTCCACAGACGATTTTTTGGGGGTCGTTGACCTAGACGATAGACCGAACAGACACATCAACACAGATAGAAAAGCGGTAGATTGGGCTATCATTATTCACAAACCGGTAGTTTTCATGGGGGATTCCAACCTCAGTCGGATCCCAAAAATCAAAAACTCAAATGTGCAAGTTGACAGTTTTCCAGGGGCCAACTTTTTACACATGGCCAAAATTTAGCAAAAACAAAAATCACACCCACCGGTGCATAAGGTAATCCTGGCCGGGGGTTTAAATAACAGGGGACAACACCCATACAAGACAGCCATAAAACAACTGCAGTGCCTTTGGAGAACGACCCAAGCGATATTCCCAAATGCTACGATTTACACACCGATTATTCAATTTTCAGAATTCTTACCTCCACAGGAGCAGCGGAATCTGGAGGCGTTAAAAAACAACCGTTTTATTCCCACAATGGACTCCCGTGTGACACAATGTATTTATTTAAGGTCGAGAAGGATCACATCCACTGGACCACGGAAACGGCACAAAGGATGTTTGAGGGTTGGTGTGACCAGTTAAACTATTAAGGGTGGAGACGTGCAATGACCAATTGCACTCCAATATTTTCAATTTGTCAAAAACATTTCACTTATCACAGGGAGAGAGGCTACTACTAGAGAGGGGGCTCACCTTCATTCCGACACCGGGTGAGTCGAATCTTGGGGATCTTAAGAGAGACGTCCATCTACACAATAGAAAGTTAAAAATCTTAAACCATTTCGATTTCCAAACACAAACCAATACCACCCCATTTGTAGAAACATCCAAATGGGAACCCCCAATTGCAGCATGTAACATACATATCAGAAGACTAATTAAACATAATCACAGAGCCATAGACTCAAATAGATCCTTCAAAACATCTGACAATTTATCACCTACACAGAAAAGGGCAATCCGTTCACTCAAAATGAATACAGACATCATATTAAAACCGGCGGATAAGGGGTCAGGGATTGTCATTTTGGATAAAGCTCAATACATGTTTGAGGCCAAAAGACAATTGAATAACACCGACCATTACATCCCCTTGAATCATTCACTACAAACTGAGACTAAACTAATTACACAAAAGGAATAGCCTACATCAGGAAAAATACATCAACCTAAAACAGAAGCATTATTTAATGGGTCCAGATGTTGCCAGGCCTAGACTATTTTATCTACTACCAAAAATACATGCTGCACCAGAAACATGGACTGTCCCAGGCGAGATCCCCAGGGGCCGCCCGATAGTGTCGGACTGCGGAAGTGAGTCCTATCGCACGGCCCAATACATCGATAGTTTCCTAAATCCGTTATCACAAATACACCAAAGTTACATAAAGGACACGTATGATTTTACTGCCAAAATCCAAAACATCAGTATATCAAATAACTCGTTTCTCTTCACAATAGACATAAACAGCCTATACACAAACATATCGACAGTCTTAGGGCTAAAGGCTGTTCAAAAAGGTTTCAGAAACAACCCAGATCCAAACAGACCTGATGCATACATTTTACAGCTCTTACGAATAGGTCTAACGCGAAATGACCCAGCATATGCAAACATATACATGGCGGAATGGGAAACATCCCTTCTAGAAAGATGTAAACTCAAGCCCTTGGTTTACTGTAGATATCTGGATGACATATTCGGGGTTTGGCAGCATGGAAAGGAGGAATTTGATCAATTCATCAACCTACACTGGCAAACACACATCATCTGAACATCACAATAAAACACAATGCTAATAAACAAACCATTCAATTTTTGGACACTATGGTTTTTTTGGGTGAACCTGTCGAGCAGTCCAGGGCACTCAAAACCAAGGTGTACTTCAAAAAAACAGACACACACAGCCTGTTACACAAGTCGAGTTTTCATCCGAAGCACACGTTCAAGGGGATAGTCAAGTCCCAGTTGATACGTTTCTACCGCATGTGTACGGATGAAAACGACTTCCACGATGCTACTCAAGTACTGTTTAAAGCCCTTAGACATAGGGGATACAGTCACAGATTTTTAAGGGAAATCAAAGCCAAAACACTGAGGGAAATAAGGACTCCCACTAATCATCCCACTAATAACTACTTATAATCAACAAACACTAGCTCTAAACAAAAAAGTTAAAAACAATTTCGAACGCACTCAATAACAACTACCGGTTTTACAACAATTCAAAGTCATTTCAGCATATAGAAAAAACAAAAACCTTAAAGATATCTTGGTCTGTTCCAGATTTAACTCTAAAACTTTCCGACAGCAGTCTCCGTGGCAAGTGCACTATAGAAAAATAAAATACATTTCAGGTACACCCATAACACAAAATCTACACTTAAATACAACCAATATAGTGTACTGAATAACGTGTGCGTACTGTCGGAAACGCTATATTGGGGAGACCAAGAACACACTAGCGGCAAGGTTAAAACAACCTTTACACAACATCAAGAATAACACTAAAAATACAATACTGATTCATCACTTCAAAGAACACGGGATAAATCAACTGACAATCTCAGGTCTGGAATCGAACACTACATGGACAGATAAACAGAGGAAGAGAAACGAGTTTAAAATGGATAAATAGATTAAGAGCATGGACTCCCGGGGGACTTAATGAGAGGGGGAGAGGTTTATGATAGGACACCGGTTTTTAAACACAAAAGGGCATTAGGTAGAGAGTTTTAAAAGGGGAACATAGAACAACATTATCCATAAATATAAAATAAAATTGGTTCGAATGGTGGAGGGTTGAGAGAGGATTTAGGAAAACCCCTTTTGATCATTTTTTAAAAGTTCTTATATATTTATTACATTGTGTGTATTGGATTATTGTATTGAGTGAAAAACATGTTTTAAGCACTTATCCTTCTCTTGACAGAAGGAACTGAAGCACTTACACACTGTACCCCATGGCATGGAGTGGAATTGGCACTTACTTTTTAAGCACTTATCCTGGATACTCAGTCAGCCATCCAGTATCGAACCGTTAGAGAAAGAAAAAAAGAAAGCACTTATCGAATCACTTCACACACAACTCAATCCCTCATTCCCAATTTTCCATCCCAACCCTTGAACCCTATCTCTGGCCCGGGCCCTAACCCTAACCTTGAACCCCAACAAGGACCCTAACCCCTAGCCCCCTAACCTTTGAACCCTATCATGGACCCTAATCCCTAATCCCCTAACCCCAACCCCCTAACCTTTGAACCCTACCATGGACCCTAACCCCTAATCCCCTAACCATGGACCCTAACCCCTAATCCCCTAACCCTAACCATGGACCCTAACCCCTAATCCCAACCCCCCAACCCCTAACCCTTAACTTTGAACCCTACCATGGACCCTAACCCCCTAACCCCTAACCCCGATGCTTGACCCTAATCCCAACCCTCCGAGCAGTTCCTGGCATACTGTTTGGGGGGCGGTATCATTGTACATTCAAAAACCTAAGCCTAACCCCTAACCTTAGCATTTAGTGTAATATAAAAAATAAATTCTTAATATAGCTCTGAACCCTAAAACCTAACCTAAACCATAACCGTTACTCTAACTGTATGTCTGACCCCAAAAAAACCCTAACCATAACCATTACTCTAACTGTAGCTCCGACCCCTGAAACTCAACCTAAACCCTAACCATAAAACATAACCAATCCCAAACTATGGCTGTACACAGATAAAATAAATTATTATTTCACCCTGTCCCTAATAATTCGCATACCCCTATTCCTAAGGCCTAACCACAACTCTAGTCTTAAGTACCCACAACTTGGACCCATTTTTCAACCTTAACATCTCCAGATACTCCCTAGGACTCACGACATCAGCAAGCACAGCCACAACACCTAAACGAATCAAAGTCAAAACCAGAAGTCAATCCGACGAGTTAATCAATAGGCTAATGAGAATCAACCTTCTACCCAATATCTACACATACACAAAAAATAAATAAATAAATAAATAAAAAAACAACCTGATCCTAATCCATAGATGTCTAGCCCCAACTGCTCTAAGCATGCACCTATAAAAAGGCCCCAAAACCCAGCCTAGCCCCAACCTTGAACCTAAACTGTAACATACACACATAAAATAAATACAGTATAACTTCACCCTGTCCCTAAAAACCCTGACTCTAATCAATTACAAACCCCTAATCCTAAGGCCTAAACACAAATTTAGTCTTAAGTACCCACAACTTCGACCCATCTCTCAACCTTAACCTCTCCAAATACTCCCTAGGACCCACAACTTCAGCAAGCACAACCCAAAAAAAAATAAATAAAAAAATAAATAAAAATAAATAAAACACGAATCAAAGTCAAAACCTTAAGCCTAAATCTAACCTTAAGCCTAAACCTAACCCTAAACGCTAACCATAACCCCAACCCTAACCCTGACCTAACCCTAACCCTAAATTTTTATCAGAAAAAGGACAGACACAGTCCACTACAAACCACACAGTCCACTTTTAACCTATAATAGATGAACAAAGAAGGCGATTTAGATGTGCCAGTGCACAATAAACCTAAAGTAAGGACTTTAATTAAGAAACAACAAATTCAAAAACCTAACCCTAACCCTTAACCCTGACCCTAACCCCTTACCCGACCCTAAGCTATATCCAGGACATGCGGGACTTTATACAGAAGGTGAAAGAGGCCACACTCGAACCCCAGAGACTACTTTTCACAATAGACATTAATGATCTGTACACTAACATAGAAAACGACAGAGGTCTCATAGCGGTCAGACAATCCTTCAAGAAGAACCCAAACCCCAACAGACCAGACGACATCATCCTAGAATTGTTGAAACTAAGCCTTGCTAGAAATGACTGAATTCCATGGGCAATTCTACCTACAGACTAAAGGCACAGCGATGGGGAAGAAATTTGCACCGGCATATGCCAATATTTATATGGCAGACTGGGAAGAAACAGTCCTCCCAAAATGCACACACAAACCAACCCATTACTTTAGATTCCTAGATGACATCTGGGGGGCATGGCCGCATGGGGAAGAGAATTCTCAGAATACTCAACAACCACCATTAAACAATAAAAATTAAACATATTCTAAACGAAAAAGGGGTCAATTTTCTGGACACCACCACATACAAAAGCCTACAATTTTGCGAAACCGGGAAACTAGACATCAAGGTATATGTTAAAGAAACTGATACACATGCCCTGTTACACAAGAAAAGTTACCATACCCGTAGTACATTTAAAGGAATCATTAAAGCACAACTATTAAGGTTTAAAAGGATCTGTACTCAGAGTAAAGATTTTGGTAGAGCCACACAAACTCTATTCCAATAGGGAAATGGCAACAAAGTGAATCCGGGGTTTCACCATTCAGGAACCTTTTGTAGAAATCCAGAACATAATTGAACCGGGCCAAAAACAACCAGACATGAAAAATACAATGGAGACAGGGATGCACCCAAATCACAACCGGGGCATAGTAAGTAATACCGAACCCTCTGAATGCACACTAGACCCCCCCCCCCCCATCACCATTTCAGAACTAATCTTGGGCACGGTCTTGGACCAGTCCATGGCAACTACAAACCCAAGCCCTCCATTTTGCCAGGACCACGACCCAGAACCCCAACCAGCGAGTCCCTCACACCCCTCAAATCCATGTATTGCTAATAGGAAAAGATTAAAAAAGATCTCCCAAAGAGATAAGCCCCCCCCCAAAAAAAAACCAAACACGGTCAGGCAAAACACTCCACACGTAAGGACCCAACCAACATGTCCAGTGGTATACAAAACGTAGGGCCGGGCATCAAAATAAATCCAGAGATGGGGTCTAAAACTACCAACCGGCAGGGCCTTATGCCTGTAACATCACTCCCCATGGACATTGAACAAATCGGTCTGGGGACCCAGGAGGCTTCAGAAACTACTCATGGGTGACTCCCAAAAATAAGGGATAACAGGGTACAGGTGGATTGCTACCCAGGAGCACAACTATCCCACGCATTCCATATCCTGAAGCACAAAACACCTACCTTAGCAGAGACCCTAAAAATAATTCTCTCATTTGGGCTGAACAGGACCCAGAGCAATCCATCCCTGCTCTCCAAATTACTCTCCAGAATGATTGGTGCGGCCCAGAACACCTTCCCAAATGCAACAATACACATTCCCATGATAAATTTCTCGGACGACCTTCCATCCATCCATCACCAGGGCCAACCTTAAGCTCATAAATGCATAAAAGTGCTCAAAATGCTCAAAAAAGCTCATCAAACAAAACAATTCCAGATTCCTCTTCAACACAGTAGCAAAACTAGGAATAAAACCACTTCAGAGAAAAACACTCACTCAATCATTACATAGCAGTGACGATTTCATGAAATTTATAAAATTGAAAATATTAGATGTGAAATACAGGCCATTAAATTACAACCGGTCAGTAATGTAACAAACCCTTAGATAGGAACAACATTCATGAAATGTATCAGTCAGGATTTAGACCTCATCATAGCACAGAGACAGTGTTAGTTAAAGTAGTAAATTACCTTCTACTGACCTCTGATCAGGGTTGTGTCTCGCTGCTTGTGTTACTCGACCTTAGTGCAGCTTTTGATACTATAGATCACACTATTCTCCTTGATAGATTAGAAAATGTTGTTGGCATTAAGGGAACAGTCCTCTCCTGGCTCAGGTCTTATCTGACCGATCGTTATCAGTTCGTAGATGTAAATGGTGATTTCTCCATGCGTACTGAGGTTACTTTTGGAGTTTTACAAGGTTCTGTTTTAGGCCCACTGCTTTTCACTTTATATATGTTACCCCTAGGACAAATTATTCATAAACATGGAATTAGCTTCCAATGTTATGCTGATGATACACAGCTGTATGTGTCAACGAAGCCAGAGGACAGACATAAGCTTAGTAAAGTTGAGGATTGTGTAAAGGACATTAGACGTTGGATGTTAACTAACTTCCTCCTACTTAATTCTGATAAAACAGAAATACTTTTATTAGGCCCACGTGTAGCTAGAAGTAATCTTTCTGATTACACAGTAACTCTGGATGGACTTTCTGTTTCATCATGTACAGCAGTTAAAGACCTCGGAGTGATTATTGACTCCAGTCTTTCATTTGATGCTCATGTAGATAATATTACTAGGATAGCTTTGTTTCATCTCAGAAATATTTCTAAGATAATAAACATATTGTCACTACATGATGCAGAAATACTGGTTCATGCATTTGTCACCTCTAGATTAGATTACTGTAATGCCTTACTGTCTGGATGTTCCAGTAGGAATATAAATAAACTCCAGTTAGTCCAGAATGCAGCTGCTAGAGTCCTTACTAGAACTAGAAGATACGACCACATCACCCCGATCTTATTCACACTGCATTGGCTCCCTGTAAAATTTCGCATTAAGTTTAAAATACTTTTATTAACCTATAAAGCACTACACGGTCTTGCACCACAATATCTAAGCGACCTTTTGGTTTTATATGATCCGCCACGCCTACTCAGATCAAAAGGTGCAGGCTATTTGACATTAAGCGAAGGCTCTTCCCCCTGTTGAAGACTTCACTATTCTAGGTATAGAGCTCCACAGTTATGGAACAGTCTTCCTATTAGTGTTCGGGACACAGACAGAGTCTCAGTGTTTAAGTCTAGGCTTAAAACATATTTGTTTACTCAAGCCTACCCTGAATAGACTTTGTTATACTAATTCCCAGTCCTAATAATCTTTTTTCTCCCTCTCTCTCTTTTTGCCGAGCCCCACACGAATTTATGGACATTTTGGAGATCCAGATCCCTTCTGCCTCTGGATGAGCCCAAATATTCTGCTGGGACTACGGCTGCTCCTAAGGCCATACATACTTCTCATTTTCACATTATCGGTGTTACCTTCACATTCTGTTGTTACCCAGATGAGGATGGGTTTCCCTTCTGAGTCTGGTTCCTCTCAAGATTTCTTCCTCAAAAAACTTCTTAGGGAGTTTTTCCTTGCCACCGTTGCAACTCAGTGGCTTGCTCAGTTGGGATAAATTCCATTTGTTTTAAATTCATTTTTGTTTCTGTTTATCTCTGTTTATCTGTTTCTGACTGTTTATACCTGTTTTTTATTTCTGTAAAGCTGCTTTGAGACAATGACTATTGTAAAAAGCGCTATACAAATAAAATTGAATTGAATAAATGGATTAATGAGGGACACAGGCAAGAGTTTACCCAAAATTCCCTACTAAAAATTTCTCCACAGTGTCAGACAAAATCCACTGGACCATAGAAGCAGCAAAGGCAATGTGGAAACATTGGGAGCAACATTTAAACTAATCCGGCTGAATACACTAATGCAGGGCTCAGCCAATAAAAAGGTAATAAACCTCTCCCAAACGGTCACCCTGTCGTCGACGGAGTATGACGTTCTCAAAAAAGGTTTATCCTTCATACCGTCCAACGATCTGGCCGTGCCAGACTATGTCGAATCAGCCGGCCATATCACAGACCGTTAAAAATATTTTAGTTTTTTGAACCGTCAGATGAAATCAAAGCCAAACCTCCTTTTACAACTAAATCTAACTGGGAACCCCCTCCTTGGAAAATCCCAAAGGATGTTCAAGACCTCATCAGATTGGACCAGAATACAATCAAGGGATTTCCCTGACCAAAGAGCTGAAACCACCCCAACCTATCTGATAAGGGGAGACGGGCAATCAAGTGCCTTAAACAGAATCCCAATATCATAATTAAATCAGCAGACAAAGGAAGTGGGGTCGTAATTATGGATAGGCCACAATATGTCCAGGAAGCCCTAAGACAATTGCACAATCCGGATTATTATACCCCAAATCAGTACCCATAATACGGGACAAAATCATATCTTTACTATCTGGTGGCTACGTTAACAAAAAACAAGCACAATATGTGTCCAAGGCTGATCAGGGTCTGTGCTTCTGGACTGGGGGAGCTACTGAAGCACATCTTCAACCAGAGTCTTCGTCTTGGAAGAGTTCCAACATTGTGGAAGACATGTCTTATCCTTGTCCCAAAGAAGTCACATCCAAGTGAGCCCAACGATTACAGACCAGTTGCTCTAACATCACATGTGATGAAGACCATGGAGCGGCTGGTTTTGGGGATTCTTAGACCCCAGGTACATCTAGCACTAGATCCGCTACAGTTTGTAAGGAAAGCTGGCTCTGTTGTGGGAGTGGAACTGGAATGTATCACTTCAGTGTCAGACAAAAGGACACTTAACAAATTGATGAATACTCTGGACAATGACTGTCATCCACTACATAACACCATCATAAACCGAAAGAGCCCAATCAGCTGGAGGCTACGCTCACTGCCATGCACAACTGACAGGCTGAGGAAGTCTTTTGTCCCTAGGGCAATACAAATATTCAATGCCTCACTTAAAGGAAGAGGTGAGATAGACTTCTCTACATAGTCTATCTGCCTCTTCACCTTTTCATACATCCTCATACACCTCTTACAATGTTGTGCACTGACTCACTTTGTGATTGTTCTACTGCTTATACTGTTTATGGACTATATTAGCCCACATGTATAACCCGACCTTTAATTCTCAGTCTGGGAATCCGTGATTGGTAAATTGTACTGTTTTACTAATTTTTTTTTACCATTCTGAGCTACTGGGATCTTGAATTTCCCCTTGGGGATCAATAAACTATCTATCGATCTGTCTGTCAATCTATCTATATATATCTTAAAGGGGAGTCCACACCCAGACTGAGATAATTTTACCTATTACCTAAAATAAATAAACCCCGGGCCACCTGGCCCACGCCCTTAAAACCCCCAGGCCGTCCCATTGTCTCAAGACTGTGGCAGCGAAAGCTACCTAATCGCGGAATTTCTGGACCACTATTTAAACCCATCCATCCATCTTCAACCGCTTATCCGTAATCGGGTCGCGGGGGTAGCAGCTCCAGCAAGAGACCCAAAACTTCCCTTTCCTGAGCCACATTTACCAGCTCTGACTGGGGGATCCCGAGGCGTTCCCAGGCCAGTGTGGAAATATAATCTCTCCACCTAGTCCTGGGTCTTCCCCGAGGTCTCCTCCCAGCTGGACGTGCCTGGAACACCTCCCTAGGGAGACGCCCCGGGGGCATCCTTACCAGGTGCCCGAACCACCTCAACTGGCTCCTTTCAACGCAAAGGAGCAGCGTCTCTACTCTGAGTTCCTCTCGGATAGCCAAGCTTCTCACCCTATCTCTAAGGGAGAGGCCAGCCACCCTCCTGAGAAAACCCATTTCGGCCACTTGCACCCGCGATCTTGTTCTTTCGGTCACTACCCAACCTTCATGACCATAGGTGAGTGTAGGAACGAAAATTGCCCGGTAGATCGAGAGTTTCTCTTTTCGTCACAACGGTGCGACTAAGCGATTGCAACACCGTTCCCGCTGCTCCGATTCTCCGGCCAATCTCCCGCTCCAATGTCCCCTCACTCGTGAACAAGACCCCGAGGTACTTGAACTCCTTCACTTGGGTTATGTTCTCATTCCCTACCCGGAGTAGGCACTCCATCGGTTTCCTGCTAAGAACCATGACCTCAGATTTGGAGGTGCTAATCCTCATCCCAGCCGCTTCGCACTCGGCTGCAAACCGATCCAGCAAGTGCTGGAGGTCACGGACCGATGATGTCATCAGGACTACATCATCCGCAAAAAGCAGCGATGAGATCCTGAGGTCACCAAACCGCAACCCCTCCCCACCACGACTGCGCCTCGATATCCTGTCCATGAATATCACAAACAGGATTGGTGATAAAGCACAGCCCTGGCGGAGACCAACCCCCACCTGGAACAAGTCTGACTTCTTACCGAGCATACGGACACAACTCTCGCTTTGGGTGTACAGTGATTGGATAGCCCTAAAAAGGGAACCCTTCACCCCATACTCCCTCAGCACCTCCCACAGTAGACCCCTGGGGACACGGTCATACACCTTCTCCAGATCCACAAAACACATGTAGACGGGATGGGCATACTCACAGGCCAGGACTTAATCCGCATTGTTCCTCCTCAATCCGAGGTTCGATTATCGGCCGAACCCTCCGTTCCAGTACCTTAGAGTAGACTTTACCAGGGAGGCTGAGAAGTGTGATACCCCTATAATTGGCGCACACTCTCTGGTCCCCTTTTTTAAACAGGGGAACCACCACCCCGGTCTGCCACTCCTTGGGCACTGTCCCCGACTTCCACGCAATGTTAAAGAGGCGTGTCATCCAAGACATCCCCTCCACACCCAGAGCTTTCAGCATTTCTGGATGAATCTCATCAATCCCCGGGGCTTTGCCACTGTGTAGCTGATTGACTACCTCAGCAACCTCCACCATGGAAATTGGCGACGATCCCCCATCAGCGTCCACCTCTGCCTCTACCATAGAGGGTGTGTTAGTCGGATTCAGGAGTTCCTCAAAGTGTTCCTTCCACCGTGCTATTACTTCCTCAGTTAAGGTCAACAATCTCCCTTCCTTACTGTATACAGCTTGGATGGTTCCCCGTTTCCCCTTCCTGAGGTGGCGGATGGTTTTCCAGAAACACCTTGGTGCCGACCGAAAATCCTTCTCCATGTCCTCTCCAAACTTCTCCCACACCCACTGCTTTGCTTGCTTCCACGGCAGAAGCTGCAGCCCTTCTGGCCTGTCGGTACCTTGCAACTGCCTCCAGAGTCCCCTGGTATAACACATCCAGGAAGGCCTCCTTTTTCCCTCTTTTGGACGGCTTCCCTGACCATCGGTGTCCACCATGGTGTTCTAGGGTTACCGCCCTTTTGAGGCACCTAAGACTTTGAGACCACAGCTCTCCGCCGCAGCTCCAGCAATGGAAGCTTTGAACATTGCCCACTCGGATTCAATGCCCCCAACCTCCACAGGGATGTCAGAAAAGTTCCGCTGGAGGTGTGAGTTGAAGATCTCACGGACAGGGGCCTCCTCCAGACGTTCCCAGTTCACTCGCACTACCCGTTTGGGCTTTCCAGGTCTGTCCAGAGTCTCCCCCCACCCCTTGATCCAACTCACCACCAGATGGTGATCAGTTGACAGCTCCGCCCCTCTCTTCACCCGAGTGTCCAGAACATGCGGCCTCAGATCAGATGATACGATTACAAAATCGATCATAGACCTGCGGCCTAGGGTGCTCTGGTACCAAGTACACTTATGAGCCTCCTTATGTTCGAACATGGTATTCGTTATAGACAATCCATGACTAGCACAGAAGTCCAATAACAAATACCCGCTCGGGTTTAGGTCAGGGAGGCCGTTCCTCCCAATCACGCCTCTCCAGGTATCTCCATCATTGCCCACGTGCGCGTTGAAGTCCCCCAGCAGAACTATGGAGTCCCTTACTGGTGCCCCATACAGGACTCTATTCAGGGTCTCCAAGGTGTATTTAAACCCACTCTCCAAAAAACACCCTAGCTATATCCAGGACACGTATGATTTCATTAGCAAGGTGAAAAATATGTTGTAACCCCACAGTCTCTTATTTACAATGAACATTTATTACCTCTATACCAACATCGTATGACCACGGGCTTACAGATGGTGAAACAATGCCTAGACCAATATCCAGATGAAGAAAGACCAAATTGGGTACTATTGGAGCTCTTAGAGCTGAGCCTCACCAAGAACGATTTTGAGTTTGATGGAATTTGCTCCAGCATATGCCAACATTTACATGGCGCATTGGGCACAGATTGCATTCCCAAAATGTTCTAAACTACCGACCCAATACTTCAGAAACCTAGATGACATTTGGGGAATATGGGATTACACGTAGGCATATTTCCAGGAATTCATTGCCACTCTTAATCACCACGAATCAATAAAACTAAAACACATGCTCCACCAACCACAGGTGGATTTCCTGGATACAACTACATATAAAGGTGCAAACTTTTAAAGCGACCGAAAATTGGATATAAAAGTGTTCTTCAAGGAAACAAACCACCATGCACTATTACATAAGAGTAGCTACCACACAAGACACACGTTCAAGGGCATTATTAAGGCCCAACTAATCAGATTCCAAAGGATCTGTACACAAACAAAGGACCTCCAGGATGCAGTCCGTATCCTCTTCAGGGCACTTCAAGGTAGAGGGTACACCAGGGGCTTCCTCCGTTTAGTTTACAGGGATTGGAGGAGGAACCGGGTGAACTCCTGCAGCACCGACAGAAACACGGCAGACGGGAGGATCATCCCCTTAACTCTAAAGTTCGGTAGCTTCTCCTTTAACCTAAGCAGGGGTCTAAAACTTAATTAAAAAAATTCACTAGGAAACAAACAGGGTTGGTCGGACGTCAGGCTAATAATGCTTTTCTTGAGGAATGACAACTTCAAAGATATGTTGGTCCGCAGCAAACTACGCCCCGCTGGGTCTGCAGCACCACCTGTCTTGACAGCAAGGAATCATGGAGTATTTCCCCTAGGGACACAAATTGTATCTACTTAATTAGGTGCAAGAAATGTGGCAAACAATATGTGGGAGAAACGGGGACAACCATCCGCAACAGAATAAACACACCGCTATAACATCACAAGGGACACAACCACTTGGTGACCCACTTCCGCCGACACGGGGAACAATCGGTGGGGTTCTCAGCTTTGGAACATAATCCGAACTGGTCTAAACAGGACAGACAAAAATCAGAATGAAAATGGATTAAAACTCAAAACCCAATTCCCATTTGGTCTCAATGATAGATGCTAAAATCCCGATGGAAATTTTATGTAATTCCCAGCATAGGGGCTCTTTCCGGCTACAACCACTACCACAACTGATACTACTGAGAAACCTGGCTTTAGACTAAAATCTCAGAACCAACACAAGTTGACTCTTCTATGCTGTGAGTTTGATTGTTGAAAATCAGTTCAAGTTCATTTGATGTATAGATATTGGCAGGAAGTTTGCCTTTCAGTTTAAGGGTACTCCGTTATCATGTATTATTAAAAATAAAAACTTGACTGAATAAATAACTAATTGATAACCAATGACCGAATGAATAAATAAATAAATAAATAATAAATAAATAAATAATTGGATAAATGTTCTAGAGGGAGAATGATGCAGGGAGACTCATAAGGGCATTCATACCGGTTATCTCCTCACAATCTGAGCCCTCCAAACACAAAAACTCCTTATCTTAACCCTGAAACTTCTCTTATCCAAGCATCGGGAGACGGTCCCATACTCAACCCATAAATTCAACCTCCAACCTTAACCCTCAATTTAACCTGAACACAAGGCAACCACACAACCCAACATTACCTGGGCCCAAACCCTGGCCCCCTCAACCAATAAAATATATTTAAATAAATAAACAAATAAGTAAGTTAATTAATTAAGAAAGATACAGCTAGTGAAGATGTATTAGTGTATTAGTGTTCACACATATATATGGGCAGGAACGACGTGTTTCACAGATCCCACCTCTGGTTCTCTGGTTTAGCTAGTTGTTTAGTCAGGACAACCTGGATACCTAGTGGTGTTAACGAAAGACTTGGGAGACCTTGCAGTGTTAACAAGAGTCATTCTTGCCGGAGCTAGGTTTAATAAAAATAAATAAATAAATGGGGGGGCTGTGGGCTTTAAAATCTAAACAAAAATAGTTTATCACTAGGGTAGCGAAAACTGAGATCAGAATAAAACTCGGCATCAAAACGTCCAAAATATATATAGTCCTAAACCTACAGTGCCTTGTGAAAGTATTCGCCCCCTTGAACTTTTCAACCTTTTGCTACATTTCAGGCTTCAAACAAAGATATAAAATTTTTACTTTTTGTGAAGAATCACCAACAAGTGGGACACAATTGTGAAGTGGAACGAAATCTATTGGATATTTGAAACTTTTTTAGCAAATAAAAAACTGAAAAGTGGGGTGTGGAAAATTATTCGGCCCCTTTACTTTCAGTGCAGCAAACTCACTCCAGAAGTTCAGCGAGGATCTCTGAATGATCCAATGTTGTCCTAAATGACTGATGGTGATAAATAGAATCCACCTGTGTGTAATCAAGTCTCTGTATAAAAATGCACCTGCTCTGTGATAGTCTCAGGGTTCTGTTGAAAGCGCAGAGAGCATCATGAAGACCAAGGAACACACCAGGCAGGTCCGTAATACTGTTGTGGAGAAGTTTAAAGCCGGATTTGGATACAAAAAGATTTCCCAAGCTTTAAACATCCCAAGGAGCACTGTGCAAGCGATCATTTTGAAATGGAAGGAGTATCAGACCACCGCAAATCTACCAAGACCTGGCCGTCCCTCTAAACTTTCAGCTCAGACAAGGAGAAGACTGATCAGAGATGCAGCCAAGAGGCCCATGATCACTCTGGATGAACTGCAGAGAACTACAGCTGAGGTGGGAGAGTCTGTCCATAGGACAACAATCAGTCGTACACTGCACAAATCTGGCCTTTATGGAAGAGTGGCAAGAAGAAAGCCATTTCTCAAGGTCTCGTCTAAAGTTTGCCACAAGCCACCTGGGAGACACACCAAACATGTGGAAGAAGGTGCTCTGGTCAGATGAAACCAAAATCTAACTTTTTGCCCACAATGCAAAACGATATGTCATCACCCTCAACACACCATCCCCACTGTCAAACATGGTGGTGGCAGCATCATGGTTTGGGCCTGCTTTTCTTCAGCAGGGACAGGGAAGATGGTTAAAATTTAGGGGAAGATGGATGCAGCCAAATACAGGACCATTCTGGATGAAAACCTGTTGGAGTCTGCAAAAGACCTGAAACTGGGACGGAGATTTATCTTGCAACAAGACAATGATCCCAAACATACAGCAAAATCAACAAAGGAATGGTTCACAAATAAACGTATCCAGGTGTTAGAATGGCCAAGTCAAAGTCCAGACCTGAATCCAATTGAGAATCTGTGGAAAGAGCTGAAAACTGCTGTTCACAAACGCTCTCCATCCAACCTCACTGAGCTCGAGCTGTTTTGCAAGGAAGAATGGGCAAGAATTTCAGTCTCTCGATGTGCAAAACTGATAGAGACATCCTCCAAGCAACTTGCAGCTGTAATCACAGCAAAAGGTGGCTCTACAAAGTATTAACGCAAGGGGGGCGAATAATTCTGCACGCCCCACTTTTCATTTTTTTTTTATTAGTTAAAAAAGTTTCAAAAATCCAATAGATTTCATTCCACTTCACAATTGTGTCCCACTTGTTGGTGATTCTTCACAAAAAAAAACATTTTATATCTTTATGTTTGAAGCCTGAAATGTGGCAAAAGGTTGAAAAGTTCAAGGGGGCCGAATACTTTCGCAAGGCACTGTATATAAATGATCTGGAGCTTTTAGGGATCCTAATAAACAGAATAGGAACGTTATTAACACACATTTAACTGCAACCTCTCTCAAAATATAAAAAAATGTTTTTTATAAAATAAATAAGTAATGGCAACCTTCAATCATAAAAAGCAGAATAAATAAAGGAATGAATGGATGAATGAATGGTTGCTTGACTCAGGTGGAGTCAAGTCATACAAACTTGAAGGAAATCAATGGTACGATCAATATTAAAACCTTAGCACAGGTTTTAAATTAAAGGAACATATAGACAAACCAACTGAAAAACTTGAGACAAATGCAAGTTAAAAACAACCAACACTCTGAACCATCCTATAAAGAACAATTTTGATTGGCTATGGGACACAGGCTGGGGAGTGATCGACCCACGGCTGGCCACCTCAGATGAGGGTGCATAGTGACCAAAGGCCTGAATGTCATGAACCTCGAATCGGCACGGAAGCAGAAGCGGGCAGCAGGTGTAGAGCGTGGTATCGGGAAGTTCAAGAAACATAGTCGTAAGACAGGCAATGGTCAAGCGATCGGACGAACACCACAAATGGGTTCAGGCAGAGAGCGTAGTCGAAACTGGAAACAAGGGTCGAGGATAACGAGAAGACAAACTAACTAGATCGGCTTGGTAACACAGAGAAATGAGTTGACGGAATGTATACTTCGCATTGACTCTAGGTGAATGCCCTAAGTACTAGCGGTGAGTGTGTGTGTGTGTTATTGGTGCCAGGTGTGTCTGATCAGAACTCCCGGGATGGTGCATGCATGTGTGCATGAGAAGGGAGTGTGGCATCTTGGGAAACTGAGTTCTAATCTGGCTGAACTGTGACAAAACCCCCAAAAGGCTCACTCCGGGAGCAGAGTTCTTTCTTGGCCTCCCCTGGGGTAGTGGACCTGGAACATCAGGATAAGTTGCATGAAAGTCTTTAGTAAGCTTTGGATCCAGTCTGTCCTGTTTGGGAACCCAGCATTATTCCTCAGGTCCAGAACCCTCCCAATCGACCAAATATCCCAGTTTGCCTCTCCTGCTTCTAGATTTGATGATTTTCTTGACATGGTAAGCCGGCTGTCCATCAATTTCCAGAGAGATCAGAGGAGTTTCAGATGGTACTTCTGTAGCTAATGGACCATTGCTTGAGGATCCTGAATGGTCCCGTGTATCCTGGCATTAAATTTTTATTTATTTATTTATTTTAATTTTTTTTACAGCTATGAGGTTGTCTTAAGTCTTTGGTGGACAACCACACCCTATTGCCTGGTTGGTAATTAGGGTTTTCATTGCGGTGGCGATCTGCTTTGTGCTTGTATGCGTCCGTGGTCTCTTTCAGGTGTTGGTGGGTGTCAGCCCAGACACGCTCACTATGTTCAAAGCATTGGTCAACGGCAGGAGCTGCGGTGGGAGTTGCATTCCATGGGAACAGTGGAGGTTGGTAACCTAGTACGCACTGGAAGGGAGTTAGATTGGTAGCCAAATGACAGTGAATTTTGGTCGTACTCGGCCCATGGCAGAAATTTGCTCCGATCCTCAGGGTTATTGTCACAGAAAGCACAAAGGAATCACCCTAATTCCTGATTGATTCGTTCAACTTGTCCGTTGGCTTGTGGGTGATATCCGGAGGGGAGATTCCCTGTTCCTCCCATCTTAGTCATGAAGCTGGACCACACTCTGGAAGTAAACTGTGTGCCCCGGTCACAGATAATCTCCTCCAGAATGCCGAAATATCTAAAAACATGCTGGAATAGAAGTTCGGCTGTCACAAAGGTGGTGGGGAAAGCAGGTAATGGAAAAAAATGTATGGACTTGGAAAACTGGTCCACTGTGACTAGAACTGTCCATCGGATCTTTTGGATCTTGGTAAATCAGTTAAGAAGTCAACTGATGTGTGACCATGGGCGTTCAGGTATGGGTAAGGGCTTGAGCCTCCCAGCTGGGAGTGACCGAGATACCTTATTCTGTGTGCAAGATGAACAGGATGCCACCACCATCTCCCTCCATATTGGACCACCAGTACTTCTCTCTTATGAGATGGTGTGTGCACTGTGCCCCTGTATGGCCTGTACCGAGTGTGCCCAGATGAGGAGTTCTTGACGGTACTCTTCGAGTACAAATAGTTTGTTCGCGGGACATTTTACGGGTACTTGCAACTGAGGAATCTCCTCTAGTTCCTGGTCCAGATCCCACTCTAGCGCATTGATGATACATGAAGGATGGATGATCTACTCCTTGTGCCAGTTGACACGTTCAGTGTGGTCAAGACGAGACAGGGCATCAGCATTTATGTTCTTGGAACCTGGTCTGTATAATAATTTGAAGTGAAACCTGGTGAAGAACAGGGTTTATCAGGCATGGCGGTGGTGCGAGTCTTTTTGCAGTGCGATGATACTCCAGGTCCTTATGGTCTGTGAAGATGAGAAAGGGGTGCATCATACCAGTCTAACCAGTGTCTCCACTCCTCCAGCACCAACGTAACTGCCAAGAGATCATGATTTCCCACATCGTAGTTTCTCTTAGAGGGGGAAAGCTTTCACGAGAAGAATGCCAGTGGATGGAGCTTTGGCCTCTCTCAGAACCGCTGGGATAAAATGGATCCCACCCTGGTCTCGGACGTGTCCACCTCCACTATGAATGGTCTAGATGGGTAAGGATGTTTGATGATGGGTGGAGTAGTGAAGGCTTTCTTGAGCGTGTCAAAGGCGGTTTGGGCGGTTGTATTCCATGACAGACGTTTGGGTTTCCGCTTTATCAGGGACGTTAGGGAGTTGGTGGTGGCACTGAAATTCCTAATAACCATTCTGTAGAAGTTTGCAAACCCCAGAAACCTCAGAAGTTCCTTGATTGTTGTGGGTGTGGGCCAGTATACTACTGCTTGGACCTTTTCTTGGTCCACAGAGATCCCTTCAGGGCTGCTGATGTATCCTAGAAACGCAATGGTGGTTATGAAATTCGCATTTCTCAGCTTTAACATATTACTGATCATGAAGCAGTCATTGTAGAACTTGGCGGACGTGGTGAACATGTTCCTCCCAGGAGTTTGAATATATTAGAATGTCATCTAGGTAGGTGATCACACGGCGTCCCAGCATGTCACGTAACACATCATTAATTAGGCATTGGAAGACCGAGGGACGGTCAGAAAGCCCATACGGCATGACCTGATACTCATAGTGACCTGAGGTTGTGCTGAACCCAGTCTTCCATTCATCTCCTTCTCGAATCCGGACCAAGTTGTATGCACTGCGTAAAACCAGTTTCGTGAAGATAGCGGCAGTGCGTAGTTGTTCCAGAGTGGCTGGTACTAGAGGTAGTGGGTAACCGTACTTGACGCAACACCAGTTTAGTCCTCAGTAATCGATGCATGGTTGTAAACCTCCTCCCTTCTTCTCTACGAAGACAAACCCCGCTGAAGCTGGAGAAGTAGATGAACATATATAACCTTCATGCAATGCTTCCTGAATATACTCCTCCATGGCTTTTTGTTCAGTTATTGTTAATGGATAAACTCTCCCTCATGGTGGTGTAGTGCCTGGAAGCAAATCATTTGTGCAGTCAGAATCTGGATGAGGAGGTAGTTAGTCCACTAGCCTTCATTTTACTGAATACTTCAATGAAGCCATGGTAAACACTGGGGATCAGAACTCTGTCCGCCTTGTCAGGGCTCTCAATGGATGTGGACGCTAAGGTGATCACAGGGACTTGGAGACAGTGATTGATGCAGTGAGCTGATCAGCTAAGGTATCTGCTTTAACCGTTGTCCGAGCATTCGCGAAAGCCGGCATCATTGCTGAACAGCCACCTGGCAACCAGACTGACTATGCGCGCCAAAACCACCTCTGTTGTTTATTGCCAAAAGCTCTATTTTGGTTTCATCTGACCATAGAACCTGATCTCATATGAAGTTCCAATAGTGTCTGGCAAACTGAACACGCTTGAGCAGGGGTATTAGCTGAACTGTTAATCATCCAGGGCTGAGCCCAGATTCTCCTCAATCAAAAAAAATTTGCATCTATTTTTTTCTTGCATGATTGTTTTAAAAATGTTAAACTTGTACAAAAAGTTGTATTGATCATAAAACTTGCCTCGGCTGTTATCACTCAAGGATAAGTTTTGTGGTAGGGGGGTGTAGTTCCAGACAAGGTCTTGTATGTGAGTATCAAGGCCTTGATATTGATACGGTACACACAGGGTTTTATGAACATTAGAAATAGAAGCACATTATTTATTATTTTCATGCTGAATGTGCTGGAACTTGGAGCCTGAACAAAACATGTGCATTTTAATCTCATAATTGTAGTTTTAGACTTTAGCAAGTTTGTAGCTGTTTAAGCAACTGAAATATTTCTGCACAGGAAATTAAAAGTGTCATGTCCTTTCACATAAATGTGGTCGACTAAGCTCTGTAACTTTTATTAATTTGGTAATGTACTGTTATAATACACATTTACAATTGACCTTGTTTAGTATCAGTAAGTCGGATAGTTCATCGTCAAAATAATGGTGGGGAAGTCTCTTTAAAGTTAGACTTTAACTCATGATGATTATACTTTGAACTTACAGCTTGACGATATTCATGAGCAGCCAGCGAGTCATTCCTTGGACTCTGAATTATCCAGCTGTGCAGTATCAGACACAGATTATGCAGATCACAGTGCGTCATCATCCAGTGATGTGGAAGATTTGAGCCAAGACAAAAGGTTCATCATGCAAGAAACTGCCCAGTAAAGAATATCTTGAAAGTCCAGACACAAATTTGAGTGATGATGATCAAGTGCGCCATTAAAATTTTTTTTTTAAATTGAACTTATCTGAAAAGACACCAAGAACTCGAGATAAACAAAACAAATAAAGGGTAAAATCAACCGTGACCCTAAAAATTTGTACAAAAAGGGAAGACCATAAACGAGCATGGGACAGAAGACATTATTGCCTCTACTGTGGCAAATCACAATTAAAGATCTCAAGGCATTTGGAGAGAAAGCATATGGAGGTCAAAGATGTGGCATATGCCTTCGGCTTTCCATTTATTATCAATAGAAAGAAAGCTTCTTTGGGAAAAGTTGCACAACAAAGGAGCCATTAAACACAATACCAAAGTTCTGGAAAAAGGCAGGACGACACAGTGACCTGGAAACAGCCATCTGATAAAGCTTCTGTTAATAAGGATTATTTGCCTTGCACATATTGTTTTGGAATGTTCAGGAAAAATGACCCGTGGGGACATCAGTCCTTGTGCAAATCTAAGTCGTCGTGTGTGACCGATGAGAAAATAAAAACTAGATGAGGGAGAGTACAAAGTCGTGCTGCATGCCTGCTTCCAATAGCAGCTTCTTCAGACGGATGTCAGAGCATCAACAACAACAAGAGACAAGATGATGTATCCTTTCACATCAGGAGTGATTCTTGGATTTGCAAATATGTAGAATCACTTTATGCAAAACATGGTTGTGTGAAGTCTAAGCACCAGTACATTGCACAAAGAATGAGGGAGCTTAGCTGATTCACGTTAGTAGCTAAAGATATGGACAAGACTGTCAATTATTTTGAACATTTGTGTGCACCATCAAAATTTCAGCTTGTTGCCAAGTGTCTTATGCAGTTTAATCCAGGCAAAAATTTATATAGAAAATCTTCAACAGCAGTCAAAATTGGATTCTGTCTTAAAAGGGTTGTGGAGGTTCTGATTGGTCAGACTCTTATAAATGATGATGATGATGTGGCAGAGAAGAAACAAAAAAACTTCTCCGAACTTCTGGAGAAAAACTGGAGGAACAGGGTTTCTTTCACCGGTCACCAAACCATACAGGAAAAAAGATGGAATAAACAAGATGACATCCCACTCACCAAAAATGTGATTGCTCTGCGAGACCATCTCAGGAAGGCAGATGAAGCAAGAGGAGAGTTGACACAACAGATGAATTTGGGTGCATACAAGACATTAAACAAGACTGTTCTGGCACAACTCATTATCTTCAACAAGCGGGGTGAAGCGGAAGCATCACGCTTGACTCTTGAGACCTACAGGAAAGCAAGCAGAAGTGCCATTAATGAGGACATTTATGAAACCTTGTCACCATTAGAAAAGGAGCTAAGCAAGCTATTAACCCGTATTGAAATCACGGGGAAACAAGGAAAGAAGGTTCCAGTTTTCTTGACAGAGAAAATGGAGTCAATTGATTCGTTGGTTCAAACAAGAGAAGAAGCTGGTGTACCTGCTGATAATCCCGATCTCTTTGCAAGACCTGGTATGATAAACATGCGTGGATGTGACTGAGAAAATACACAGAAGAAAGCAAGGCAGAAAACCATGAACTCCTAAGGTCAACTAAATTAAGAAAACAGGTTGGCACACGGTTAACTCTTGGACCTTAGTGAACTAGAGCTGGAGCAAGTTGCAAGGTTTATGGGGCATGAGAACAGAGTTCACCGTGACTTTTACAGACAGACTGAAAACATTTCAAATTGCCAAAAGAGTAAGCTTCTGTTTGCAATGGAGCAAGGCACGGAGACCTTAAGATGGAAGAACCTCAGCACACTTGACCCTTCTGTCTGTGGTATGTATGCACTCCGTTCAATCACCAATGCAGTTGTATTGTGTGGTCATATCTTCGTTTGAAATTACTAGTGGATTAGCCACTGGGGTTACTTTCAAGAGTAAACCATTCACTTTTTTTTGGTCAACAGTATAATAACTGACAACAGTAGATCAAATTTATTATTTACTGTATATTACTAGTTGAGATCTTTTAATTAAATGTTGTCTATGTACTTATGACTTTTGGATAGTCAAGCACTATCACCTTTTATAGTTGAAACTCCCACATCTACTTCTGTGAGTGTCCCACAGAGACAAAGCAAGGAACAAGGAAGAGCGGTGGATAAGGGTAAGTTTTAACACGTCTCACTTCCATACCTCTCAGTAAAATGGAGTCCATTACAAAACCACTGCTATGACTTCATTATTACAACACGGAATTGAATTAGGAGAAAGAGGTGTCACTTTTAGTGTGTTCTTGTTTTTCAGATGGATGTTCTGACCTCTTCAATCCCACAAAGAGAGACAGCAGTGAGGATGGGAGTTCAGATGTAGATGGCGAGTTAGTGGTTATCCCAAAATGTACAAAAACTCTACCTTTTGTCAAGGCACTCTACAGGATGTTTTTCCATACTCAGCCAATTAGCTAAAAGGTAAGTTTTACTTCGCTCTCTCGTATCTACCTTATTTTTAATGTACGAGTAGCATAGCATGTAATACTTGTAGGTGCGAGGCTTCTGGTGTCATTTACTTGCAGTTATTTCAGTTGTACCAACACAGCCCTTTATACTGCTTGGTATTTATGATAATATTTTCATGTATTATCCTAATCATAAACCACTGGTATGCAGTGCAAATTATTTACTGCAATTTATTCTTCTAGCCTAGTTGTTTACCTATAGCAGCTAATGATTTGGAAATCTTGCTGATTCACAGAAAATAGTTTACTTCCACTTTGCATAATAAGGTGGATTCTCTATGTATTGCAGTTATCACCTTCTCTTCATCTTATTTTAGTAGATTTGACAGAGGTACATGTACACCATACAGATTTAGATATTGTTAGACACAGAAAAACAGTGCAGCAGATGTAATTCAAACAAGGTGTAGTTCATTTGCAGCCCTTTTTCCTAGATAAGCATTTTTAAAATCAACATTAAAATGGCATAAGATCAACATTAAAATGTATAAAACCAAACCGAATGCGTGTATGAGTTTGTCCACAAGGCTGTGCGCGCATGTAACGTACATGACATTAACGTAGGAATACAATGTGTAAACGGATTTGGCATGTGAAGCCCATCAAAAGATGTTTAATGTTTACGCTTCTGTGATTGTTTAGTCTGTTTTACTTGTGTAGTGAAAGTTATTTTTATTTTAAATGAGATGGTAAGGTGCTACACAGTTGTGAGCCTTTTACTGATTATAATAACGACGGAAATTGTTCTTCTGCGCATGCGCCGCCAACAGTGGCAGCAATCCATGTAGCTCCGTAGTGGTTTTCTGTGTTTTTGTTTACTCTTTTCTTTACCTTGCACGCTTAGAAGTTTTTAAGACTACACACTTTCAGGTGTATTTTTTATTCTATCCAATGGATAAATTATTATTAAAACGCTCTGGCGGCAGCAAACTTGTGTATACAAGGAATCAGCTGCTCGCACTACGGAGGAGTGCTGGTGAGGTGCATGCTAGCATTCCCGAGGAATTATGGTGCTTTCGGGGCTGTAGAGCGGGACTCAAAGTGAGGAATAAACGACGGGAGCGAGAGCGGTTATTCAAGCGGAAATTCAAGCCTGCAGTTCCATCGATGGTGATGGGGAACATGAATTCACTCACTAACAAGACTGACGAGCTAGCTGCCCTGGTAAGGAATCTGAAGCTGTATAGGGAATGTAGCCTGAGATGCCCAGTGCTAACATTGAGCTGCCTGGCTTTAGTGTGGCTCGGTTGGACAGAGACATTAAACTTTCTGGAAAAAAGAAGGGAGGTGGATTGGTGATGTACATAAACAACAGATGGTGCAATCCCGGACATTACAGTTAAAGAGACTGTGTGTTGTAAAGATGTGGAGTTAATGGCGGTTAGTCTTCGACCGTACTACATGCCGAGGGAGTTTTCGCATGCCATTGTTGTCTGTGTTTACGTTCCGCCACGAGCCCTTCTGGACACGGCGTGTGACGTCATTCATTCTAGAATTGCAAGGCTCCAAACTCAACACACAGATGCTTTTATTGCGATCTCTGGCGACTTCAACCACATAACACTGGATTCTACCCTCACTAATTTCTACCAGTTTGTTGATTGCCCTACCAGGAAGAACAGGACAATAGACCTTATGTATGCAAACGTGAGGGATGCATACAGTGCCAACCCCCTTCCCCCACTAGGAAAGTCAGACCACAACCTCATTTATCTTCAACCATTGTACAAACCAAAAGTACAAAGGCTACCGGTTGTCACTTGCACCTTCAGGAAGTTGACAACGGGGGTGGATGAGGCTTTGAGAGACTGTTTTGAGTCCACTGACTGGAGCGTGCTACAAAATGGAGAGGATTTGGAGTGGGTCACACATTGTACAACTGACCACCTGAATTTCTGTATGGACATAGTTGTTCCCACAAGAACTGTACGCTGCTTTCCAAACAACAAGCCTTGGATAACCAGCAACGTAAAGACCCTTCTCAATAGGAAAAAGATTGCGTTCAGAGAGGGGGATCAGGCAGAGCTGAGTCACGTACAGGGGGAACTCAAAGCCATGCTGAAAGAGGCTAAGGAGGAATACAGAAAGAAGGTAGAACAGAAGTTGCAAGAGAACAATGTGAAGGAGGTCTGGGATGGAATGAAGACCATCACTGGACTGGGAAAGAGTGGTAGCTCTGTGGAGGGAGACCTGGATAGGGCGAATCAGTTGAACCACTTTTACAATCAGTTCGACTTCCCTGTTCCAGCTCCAAAGGCAGTGGACTGTCCACTACCCTCTGCTGATTTAGACACTGCTCGTGCTTGTTTGAATACACCGACGATGGTCACTAGTCTCCAGTCTTCTGACACCAGTCACCACCCGCAGGTGCACCCATCCCCTCCCTTCTTCCCTCTCCCTCTCCTCTCCTCCCATATAATTACGGCAGATCAAGTCAGAGGACAGCTGAGGAAACTCTGCCCTAGGAAGGCAGCCAGGCATGACAGACTGTGCCCAAGGCTGCTCAGGGTCTGTGCTTCTGAACTGGGGGAGCCACTGAAGCACATCTTCAACCTGAGTCTTCGTCTTGGCAGAGTTCCAACATTGTGGAAGACGTCATGTCTTATCCCTGTCCCAAATAAGTCACATCCAAGTGAGCTCAATGACTACAGGCCAGTTGCCCTAACATCACATGTGATGAAGACAATGGAGCGGCTGGTTTTGGGGATACTTAGACCCCAGGTACACCTTGCACTAGATCCACTACAGTTTGCATACAGGGAGAGAGTGGGCGCGGATGATGCCATCACATATCTCCTGCACAGGATGCAGTCATGCCACATGCAGAAGTTTTCGAACGATACAGCAATTGTGGGGTATATCAGGGATGGGCAGGAGGAGGAGTACAGGAGCCTTGTGGAGGAAGCACTAAGAAGAAGGATGCTGGACGACTGGACAGACTGGTAAGGAAAGCTGGCTTGGTTGTGGGAGTGGAACTGGAGTGTATCACTTCAGTGTCAGAGAAAAGAACCCTGAACAAACTGATGAATATTTTGGACAATGACTGTCATCCACTCCACAACACTATCTTAAATCAAAAGAGCTCGATCAGTGGGAGGCTACATGCACTGCCACGTACAACTGACAGGCTGAGGAAGTCTTTTGTCCCTAGGGCTATACAGCTCTACAATGCTTCACTTAAAGGAAGAGGTGAGAGACTTCTCTGCATAGTCTATCTGCCTCTTCACCTTTTCATACATTCACATCCACTTCCATGACCTCTTACAACAATGTGTGTACTGAGTCACTGTGTGATTGTTTTGCTATTTATACTGTCTAAGGACTATATTAGGCCGCATGTATAACCCCCTTAATTCCCAGTCTGTGGATTCGTCATTGGTATATTTTACTGTTCTTCTTTAGCATTCTACTTGTATTTTTATTTCGTATGATGTCTTTGAGCTACTGGGACCCTGAATTTCCCCTTGGGATCAATAATCAATCTAAATAAATCAATCTATCTATCTATCTATCTATCTCTTCACCTTTAAAGTCTGCAGCTCTCACTAATTGCCCCTCTTTGCTGATATATTTTTTGAAGAGTTGACAGATAAAGGTCACTTATACACTGCTGTAATTCACTAATTAATAGTTAATGCTTGTCTGTTGCTGTTACAGATCACTGCCCAGGAGCACACCTGGTTAATAGGCCCACACCAAAAAAGAGAACAGATTAGACTAAGAGTTGGAAAGCAAACGGTAAGTTCCATAAATCTGTATCAAAGAGTATTGAGTAGCACCAATGACTATTCTTATCATAATTTAGGTCAGTTATATTTGTGTAGCACATTATTTAAAGTAATGTGAAAATCTCTAAAACATGGATTATACAGGATTTTGAGTAGAGGAAAAGTAAAAGACTGAGGTGGAAACCAGCAGTCATTACTCACCAATATGCCTGCAACTAACAACTATTTTGATACTCGATGAATGTATTATTATTGTTTTTTTGTTTGTTTTTTTTACAATTATTTAACTGTTCAGTAGGGGTGTAATGATGCACTCATCTCATGCTTCAGTACACGATACTGAACTCGTGGTTTATGATTCTTTAAACTGAATCATATGTGCCAGTACTTTTATTATTGTGGAATGTGCAGAAGTCCCATGGAATTCCTATCAAGTCATGAACACAAACCTTTTGGAAGCAGTACATTAAAGGGAGTGCTGATATTCTCTGTCCTTTCTCCGTTTCAGTGAATTTTAAATATATTAAGCAGGTTAAATACTTTCCATTACTTTGACAGTTAAGGGCAATTTCTGCTTTAGATTTTGGCAGGAAACAGGAGTTGCAAGTGCTGTAAGGGCGTGTCATTCTCCCAATCCTGCTGCTTTGTATTACATTCTTACATGGCTTCAGTTCTTACTGTTTCAGCTAAACATAACACTTTCCAATAGGAAACCCCCCCCAAGCTCCTTGTGTGGGCAATGAAACCGTTTCCATGTGTATGCCTGCACACACTGGTGCATGTAGTTGTGTGTAATGAAGCGAATAGACCGGTACAAAATTGGGGTGGGGTCCTGCATGACACATTTAGTCACTTTTTTTGAACCATGATGCACTGTTTACACCCCTACAATTCAGTGGTGGTCATGGTGGTTAATAATTATTTTACTCTGATGCATACTGAGCATCAATTTCACAAACATTTCTTTAGGGATGAAATGACTTTTTGGCCAATGCTTTAGTCCTACATTTAGATACAGTCAGAGACTGGACAAGCAATAAAATACTTTTTTAACCACAAGAACTCACTCCAAGATGGAGAGATGATAAAAGAGGCATTCGTAGACGCAGCTGACTCGTTGTTTCGGGACTTTAAAAACAAAACTGAAATATTATCTACAATCAAAACTCTCCAGCCATCAAGAAGTAATTACACGGCGCTGTGAAGTCGTGGCCGAAGATTTATTTCGGGACTATTTCGGGTTAATTGGGGTTGGGGGGGTGAATGACCTATAAATATTCTTTTAATATCTCCTGAACCGAAGCAGCACAAACGATTGAGACTATTTTGCTGAAGTTTTTCGTTGGGGGGTGGGACTTCATGCAGGTCTTTAGCTATACACTTATACACTATACACAGTACAATCTTATACAGATGTCCAGGTCATGCACTTTTTAGACGGTCCCTTACTGACTCAGTCACTATAAAGCACTGATGATCTGAATGTTTCCCAAAGAGTGGCTTCCGCGGGCTTTAACGGGAGAAAATGTAAAAATATATTCAGTTGTACTGGTTCGATGTCCTCTCAATACACATTATTAAGACAATACACGTTATGTCCTTTTTGTGTGTTTATTTCTTGAGAAATAGAAGAGAGAAGCTCGAATGTGCAGCGAATGTCTGACAGCACCTCCTACCTCAACTCTCTCCTGAAGGCCCACGTTCCCTCTCGCAATCTGCGATCGACCGACGTGTAGTAGTTCCCACTCAGCATGGCGTAAGGTCCCTTTCAAGAACCTTCACGTTTACTGTTCCCCAGTGGTGGAATGCTCTTCCGATCTCAATCCGGACTGCAGAATCTCTCACCATCTTCAAAAAACAGCTAAGGGGGGGCACAACGCACTTACACCTCTACTCTGTGCACTTTGCTTTCTCTGGTATTCAATTAATGGATCTTGTATAGCAGCACTACTTGTATTGTTCCCTGCTTGATATATCGCTTTGCTTATTTGTAAGTCGCTTTAAGCATCTGCCAAGTGAATAAATGTAATGTACATGATATAAACCCAATTTAAACGCGGTGCGCGGATTACAAACCCGAAAGCACTGATTACACACGACTGTTTTTATTTTCTTTTTTTCACCTGACACTAGGGGGCTCCATATACGGCTGTTATGGGCAAGATAAAAAAAAAGGCTCTTAATTGCTGCGTATTTGGGAAAAGACTGTTTGTAATAAACTGCAAAAAAATTAAAAAAAAAAAGAAAAAAAAAAAAAAAAAAAAAAAAAATTTTTTTTAAAATTTTAAAAATTTTTTCCAAAAAAAAACCAAAAACAAATAGGAGATCTCGTTAAAACAAGATCTCCTCGCCTCGCTACATCACGACACACTGTTGCATTACAAACGTTTCTAATAAAAAAAGAGCGAATTGGTTAATTTCCAATGTGTAAGGTTATATATTAAAAGGATAAAACGTTCTAGACCAACAGGTCCATGTAATGTGTTACTATGATAAATATAAATGGTATATATAAATGTTTTCAAATAACAAAAACAATTATTGAACTTTAACTTTACAGAATGTGTTTATTTGTGCTTACCAATCAGATTTTGTGTGAAATGTTGTTTTTCTTTCCTCAGCTCGGCGTGCTCTGTGCGTTGCTTGTTTGTTCCAGAAAAGTTGCCAGATCAAGCGTAATGCGCCGGCGCACGTGATGCAACGTCTTGTGCGCTGATTGGACAAGACAAAGGGCAATAACTTTAAAACATAAAATGCTCGTTAAAAATATGATTTCTTTACATTATTACAAAAATAAAATAAAGACTGAACTTCAAAACAAAATTCTGCTTTTTAACATATAATTTTATTAATATGATGCAATGCCATATACATGCAATACGATGCATATGGCCAATAAAATAAAGACTGGATTTTAAAACATTGCATTTTATATATAATAATAATAATAATAATAATAATAATAATTCCATAACACTGCATTCGTTTTTATTTGTAAAGACATTGGAGTCATCACTTATAATAACAAATCATTATTTATAATCATGCACACTCTTCAAGTTAAGTCCTCTCTGACTCTAAAGTATGTCTTAAATCTGTTTATAAAACATTACATGAGTGATGTTTTGAGGTTTAAATAGGCCTCGGAGCGATTTCTGTCTTTAAATGGATGTTCTTACCTCTGTTATTTTAGCCCATTCTTCCGGCATATTAGTTCCGACTTCCGGTATTTTAGCCGTGGAAAACGCTGAACATCGTGAAAAATAATCATTCTAATATTAGATCTCCGGTTCTGTTACTGTAACGTGTCTTAATCTAACCAGGGTGTTTTTCCGCTTCAGGTTGGATCATTATTTTATTTTGAGCATTGTTTCGAGGTAGGGCTGGCGCCATCAGGGGATGGACTTCCTGCAGAAATATGACGATGAGAACAAGAACGAACTTATTACAAAGTGAAAATTAGTCATTTCCCTCACAGCGGAGTAACAGTGCAGCAAATCTCACGGAAGCACAGATTTATTTAAAAACAAGAACAACAACAACATCATCTGGGGATTAAGCTGATGTATACACAGTGATTGGGACAGTATTGTATGTCAAAGGATCGCACTTCGGTGGACCAGAAGAGACTCAGCACTCCACTTCATCTCCACCATCTCCCAGTAAGAACTATAATCATCTGACATAACGACAAAGATTTTATGCAGTGGACGTGTTTTATAAAAAAGCCTCACTGAGAAACAGACAGTGGAAAAGTGAAATAAAGACAAACAACGAGCCGTGTGTGGATCTAACGCAGAGTCTGTGGATCTGTATGTCTGTATGTAAGTCTGTATGGCCTTCGGAGCAGCCGTAGTCCCAGTAGTCTGGAATTGGATAAGATTTGAACTCTATCCAGAGGCTGAAATGAGCTGGATCTCTAGTATCTCCATAAATTCATGTGTGGCTCGGCAGAAGGAGAGAGGGAGAAAAAGATTATTAGGACTGGGAATTAGTATAATAGAAAGTCTATTCAGGGTAGGCTTGAGTAAACAAAAATATTTTAAGCCTAGACTTAAACACTGAGACTGTGTCTGAGTCCCGAACACTAATTGGAAGACTGTTCCATAACTGTGGGGCTCTATAAGCGAAGACTCTTCCCCCTGCTGTAGCCTTCACTATTCGGGGTACCGTCAACTAGCCTGCATCTTTTGATCTAAGTAGGCGTGGCGGATCATATAAAACCAGAAGGTCGCTTAAATATTGTGGCGTGAGACCGTTTAGTGCTTTATAGGTTAATAAAAGTACTTTATAGTTAATGCGAGATTTTACTGGGAGCCAATGCAGTGTGAATAAGATCGGGGTGATGTGGTCGTATTTTCTAGTTCTAGTTAGGTCTCTAGCAGCAGCATTCTGGACTAACTGGAGTTTATTTATATTCCTACTGGAACATCCAGACAGTAAGGCATTACAGTAATCTAATCTAGAGGTGACGATTGCATGAACCAGTATTTCCGCATCATGTAGTGATTGTCATGGTTCTCCCGGAGCAACAGCGAGCGCTGTTGCGCAGGCGCAGACTTCTTCCGTGGTGACGTCATATCTTCTACACGGCGTGGTTCGATTAAAGTGACTAACGGACATATTATGTAACTGAATCTCGAGAGGGCTTGAGTGTGACCATAGTAATCCTGGTTTCTTGTCACGTTTTTGCCATAGTCTTAGTATTAGCATTAGCATTAGCAATAGCAATAGCCGAGTGAGCGTAGCTTAGCTCAGTGTTTTGTTCCTAGTGCTTTTGTTTGCATTCCTCACTGTTAATAAACTGCACCGTTCTCTACTGCGTTTGCATCCTGCCTGCTTCCTTCGCCTCGCAGCACATTACAGTGATATGTTTCTTATCTTAAAATATTTCTGAGATGAAAGCTATCCTAGTAGTATTATCTACATGAGCATCAAATGATAGACTGGAGTCAATAATCACTCCAAGGTCTTTAACTGCTGTACATGATGAAACAGAAAGACCATCTAGAGTAACCATGTGATCAGAAAGATTACTTCTAACTACACGTGATCCTTATAAAAGTATTTCTGTTTTATCAGAATTAAGTAAAAGGAAGTTAGTTAACATCCAACGTCTAATGTCCTTTACACAATCCTCAACTTTACTAAGCTTCTGTCTGTCCTCTGGCTTTGCTGAAACGTACAGCTGTGTATCATCAGCATAACAGTGGAAGCTAATTCCATGCTTACGAATAATTTGTCCTAGGGGTAACATATATAAAGTAAAAAGCAGTGGGCCTAAAACAGAACCCTGGGGAACTCCAAAAGTAACCTGAGTACGCATGGAGAAATCACCATTTATATCTACAAACTGATAACGATCGGTCAGATAAGACCTGAGCCAGGAGAGGACTGTTCCCTTAATGCCAACAACATTTTCTAATCTATCAAGGAGAATAGTGTGATCTATGGTATCAAAAGCTGCACTAAGGTCGAGTAACACAAGCAGTGAGACACAACCCTGATCAGTGGTCAGAAGAAGGTCATTTACTACTTTAACTAGTGCTGTCTCTGTGCTGTGATGAGGTCTAAATCCTGACTGATACATTTCATGAATGTTGTTCCTTTCTAAGTATGAGCATAACTGCTTTGCTACTACCTTTTCTAGAATCTTAGAGATGAAGGGGAGATTCGATATTGGTCTATAACTGGATAATTGAGACGGGTCAAGGTCAGGTTTTTTATCAATGGTTTAATAACTGCTAATTTTAGAGATTTAGGTACATAGCCAATGGTTAGGGAAGAATTTACTATATTCAAAAGTGACTTAAACACTCCTGGACAGATCTGTTTAAACAAACATGTGGGTACAGGATCTAGTATGCAGGTTGATGAATTAGCTGATGAGATTAGTGTAGCTAGTTCCGTCTCTATAAGCGGAGCAAAACACTCTAAACATTGATCTGGTATTGCCACATTGTCATCTAATGGGTTTGTTATATTACTGACCGGTTGTAATTTAATGGCCTGTATTTCATCTCTAATATTTTCAATTTTATAAATGAAAAATTTCATGAAATCCTCACTGCTATGAAATGATTGAGTGTTTTCCTCTGAAGTGGTTTTATTCCTAGTTAGTTTTGCTACTGTGTTGAAGAGGAATCTGGAATTGTTTTGGTTGTCTCCTATTAAGGTGGAGAAGTAGATTTTTTTAGCGTCTACAAGAGATTTCCTATATTGCAGTAGGCTCTCCTTCCATGCTGTCTGAAATATCTCCAGCTTGGTTTGGCGCCATTTACGTTCTAATTGTCTAGATTTCTGTTTTAAGGATCGCGTTAGATCATTATACCAGGGTGCTAATTTTTTTTGTCTAATTATTTTCCTTTTGAGTGGAGCCACTCTATCTAGTGTACAACGGAGTGTTGACTCCAAACTTTCAGTTGCCTGGTCGAGATCTACTGGATCAGGCGCTGATCCAAATCTAATTGATGTCTCTGGTAGGTTATTTATGAAGCTCAGTGCAGTAGCTGATGTGATTGTGCGTTTTACGCGGTAGCGAGGCGAGGTGGAGATATTATAATCCATACGGATTATGAATGAGATAAGATGGTGGTCTGAGATAACTTCAGACTGTGGAATAATTTCAATATTTTCTATACTTAGTCCGTATGTTAGTATGAGGTCAAGAGTGTGACCACCACTATGAGTAGGCCCGATTACGTTCTGATTAATCCCTACTGAATCTAAGATGGACACAACCGCTGTTCTCAGAGGGTCCTCCAGGTTATCAAAATGAATATTAAAATCTCCGACGATTAATGCTTTATTTACAGACACAACCAGGTTTGATACAAAGTCTGCAAATTCACTAAGAAATTCAGTATAAGGCCCTGGGGGTCTGTAAATAATAATTAGAGGAATTGACTTATTTTTTTTGGCTACGTGATTTACACTGGTATAAAGAATTTCAAAGGAA